>JAKSZT010053792.1:6735033-7044929 GCA_026826555.1 Tolypeutes matacus
TTTTTTTTTTTTTGTATCATACAATGTTACACCATATATTTGGTTCATAGTAACATAATCATACAATATTTGTCCTTTTGTGTCTGGCTTGCTTCACTCAACATAATGTCCTCCAGGTTCACCCATGCTGTCATATGTTTTACGACTTCATTTCTTCTTACACATGCATAATATTCCATCGTATGAATACACCACAGTTTCTTTATCCATTCATCAGTTGAAAGACACCTGGGGTGTTTCCAACTTTTGGCAATTGCGAATAACACCGCTATGAACATAGTTGCCAGCTGTCCATTTGTGTCACTGCTCTCAGTTCTTCTGGGTATCTACCCAATAGTGGTATTGCAGCGTCATGTGGCAAGTCTATATTCAACTTCTTTAGGAACTGCCAAATAGTCCTCCATAGTGGTTGTACCATCCTGTATTCCCATCAACAGTGAAGAAGTGTTCCTATCTCTCCACATCCTCTCCAACACTTGTAAGTTCTCTGTCTTTTTAATAGTGGCCATTCTGATATGTGTGAAATGATATCGCATTGTAATTATAATTTGCATTTCCCTATCATTAGTGATGAGCATTTTTTCATGTGCTTTTTGGCAATTTGTATTTCTTCTTTGGACAAATGACTATTCAAGTCTTTTGCCTATTTTTTAATTGTGTCATTTGTCTTTTTATTGTTGAGTTGTAACGTCTCTATATATCCTGGATATTAAGCCCTTATCAGACATGTGATTTCCAAATATTTTCTCCCATTGTGTCGGCTACCTTTTTACCATTTTGTCAAAGTCCTGTGAGGAGCAAAAGGGTTTAATTTTGAGGGGGTCCCATTTATTTATTTTTTCTTTTGTTGTGCGTGCTTTGGGTGTAAGGTCCAAGAAACCACCACTTACTACAAGGTCTAGAAGATATTTCCCTACATTTTCTTCTAGTAGTTTTATGGTCCTGGCTTTTAGATTTAGGTCTTTGATCCATTTTGTGTTGATTCTTGTATAGGGAATGAGATGGGGGTCCTATTTCATTCTTTTGGTTATAGATATCCAGTTCTCCCAGCACCATTTGTTAAAGAGACTGTATTAGGTCCCATTAATATGGACTTGGTAGTTTGTCAAAAACAAGTTGACTGTATAGGTGAAGGTTTATTTCTGGATTCTCAATTCTATTCCACCGATTGATATGTCTATCTTTATGCCAGTACCATGCTATTCTGACCATTGTAGATCAATAATATGTTTCAAGTTCAGGCAGTGAAATTCCTCCCACATCATTCTTCTTTTTTAGAATACTTTTGGCTATTCGGGTACACTTTCCCTTCCAAATGAATTTGGTAATTGCCTTTTCTAATTTTGTAAAGTAGGCTCTCAGTATTTTGAATGGTATTACACTGAATCTATAAATCAGTTTGGGTAGGACTGACATCTTCACCATATTTAGTCTTCCAATCCATGAACATGGAATGTCTTTCCACATGTTTAGGTTTTCATTGTTTTTTTTTTTAAGCATTGTTTTGTATTTTCTGCATATAGGTCCTGTATTTTTTTGGTTAAATTAATTCCTAGGTATTTGAGTCTTTTTGTTGGAAAATTTCCCGATTTCCTCCTCAGATTGTTCAAAACTAGTGTACAAAAACATTACTGATTTTTGCATGCTGATCTTGTATCCTGCCTCTTTGCTGAGCTCATTATTAGCTCAAGTAGCTTTGTCCTGGATACTTCAGAATTTTCTGAGTACAGGATCATGTCATCCATAAACAGTGAGAGTTTTAATTCCTCTTTGGATGCCTTTAAATTTTTTTTTTCCTTGTCTAATTGCCCTAGCTAGAACTTCTAGTACAATATTGAATAACCATGGAGACAGTGGGCATCCTTGTCTTGTTCTGGATCTTAGAGGGAAAGTTTTCAACCTTTCCCCATTTAGTATGATGTTGGCTATGTGTTTTTCATACATGCCTTTTTATCAGATTGAGAGGTTTTTCTTCTATTCCTATCTTTTGAAATGTTTTTATCAAAAAAGCATGCTGTATTTTTTCGAATGTCTTTTCTGTGTAGATTGATATGATCATGTGTTTTTTATCCTTCAAATTGTTAATGTGGTGTGTTACGTTGATTGATTTTCTTCTGTTCAACCAGCCCCACATACCAGGAATAAATCCCACCTAGTCGTGATGTGTAAGTCTTTTGATATGCTGTTGGATTCGATTTGCAAGTATTTTGCTGAGAATTTTTGCACATGTGTTGATTAGAGAGATTGATCTGTAATTTTCTTTTCTTGTATCTTTATGTGGCTTTGGTATTAGGGTGATTTTGACTTCATAAAATGTGTTGGGTAATTTTGCCTCCTTGTCTTAGTCAGACAAAGGGGTGCTAATGTGAAATACCAAAAATGGGTTGGTCTTTATAAAGGGTATTTATTTGGGGTAGAAGTCCACAGATACCAGGCCATAAAGCGTTAAGTTTCTTCTCTCACCACAGTCCATTGCCACATGTTAGAGCAAGACAGCTGCCAGCGTTTGCCAGGGTTCAGGCTTCTGGGGTTCCTCTCTTCCCAGGGCTGCGTTTCTCTCCGGGCTTAGCTCCTGTTTCCTCCACAAGGTCAGCTGTAGACGATCAGGCGAACGGCTTGCTTCTCTTCTCCTGGGGCCTTCTTTCCAACATCAAAACTGCTTCTCAAAAGACTGCTTCAACTGTCCTTTGCCTTGCCTTTTATATTCGATTCCCCACCCACCAAGGGGTGGGGCTCAACGCCCTACTGATGTGGCTCATTCAACGCCCTAATCATAACTTAATCATGCCCAGATTAACAGATCAGTTTACAACCATAATCCAATTATATTTTTGGAATTCATAATTACATCAAATTCCCCAACGGTTACACTCCTTCAATTTCTTGGAAGAGTTTAAACAGGATTGGTGTTAATTCTTTTCAAAATGCTTGGTAGAATTCACCTGTGAAGTCATCTGGTCCTGGACTTTTCTTTGCTGGGAGATTTTTGATGATGGATTCAATCACTTCAAATGGGATTGGTTTGTTAAGTTTGTGTATTTCTTATAGTGTCAGTGTAAGTTGTTTGTGCATTTACAGACATTTGTCTATTTCATCTAGGTTGTCTAGTTTGTTGGCATACAGGATCTCATAATAAGCTTTTATGATCCTTTTTAATTCTGTGGGGTCAGTCATAACTTCCTCCCTTTTATTTCTGACTGTATTTATTTGCCTCTTCTCTCTTTTTTTCATTGTTAGTTGAGCTGGGGGGTTGTCAATATAATTGATCTTCTCAAAGAACCAGCTTTTGGTCTTGTTGATTTTCTCTATTGTTTTTTGCTTCTCAATTTCATTTATTTCTGCTCTAATCTTTATTATTTCTTTCCTTCTGCTTGCTTTGGGAATAGTTTGCTCTTCTTTTTCTAGTTTCTCCAGTGTTCAGTTAAATCTTTGAGTTTAGCTCTTTCTTCTTTTTTAATATAGGTGTTTAGGGCTATAAATTTCCCTCTCAGGACTGCCTTTGCTGTATCCCATAAGTTTTGATAAGTTGTGTTCTCATTTTAATTTGTCTTAATATATTTACTGATTTCACTTGCAATTTCTTCTTTGACCCGCTGATTATTTAAGAGTGTGTTGTTCAGCCTCCACACATTTGCAAATTTACTTTATTCCTGTCTATTATTGATTTCCCGTTTCATTCCATTACAATCTGAGAAGGTGCTTTGTATAATTTCAATCTTTTTATATTTATTGAGAGCTGTGTTGTGCCCTAGCTTGTGGTCTATCCTGGAGAAAGATCCATGGGCACTTGAGAAGAATGTATAACCGCTGAATTTGGATGCAATGTTCTGTATATGCCTGTTAGGTCTAACTTGTTTATCTCATGGTTCAAGTTCTCTGTTTCCTTGTTGATCTTCTGTCTAGTTGTTCTATCTAATGATGTGAGTGGAGTGTTAAAGTCTCCAACGATTATTGTAGAGAGGTCTATTTCTCCCTTCAGTTTTGCCAGAGTTTGTCTCATGTATTTTGGGGCACCCTGATTAGGTGCATTGATATTTATGACTGTTAAATCTCCTGGTGAATTGTCCCCTTTATTAATTTATAATGGCCTTCTGTAGCTCTTATAACTTTTTTTACATTTAAAGTATGTTTTGTCTGTTATTAGTATAACTACCCCTGCTATTTTTTTTTTTTATTACTGTTTGCATGGAGTATCTTTTTCCAGCCTTTCACTTTCAGCCATTTTGTATCTCTGGGTCTAAGGTGAGTTTCTTGGAAGCAGCATATGGATGGCTCATGTTTGTTTGTTTTTTTATCCATTCTGTCAGCCTGTATCATTTGATTGGGGAGTTTAATCCATTCACGTTCAATGATATTATTATAAATGCATTATTTAATTCCACCATGTTATTCTTTGGTTTTCATATGTCATATTTTTGTCTGTCTTTTCACTCTTTTGGTTATCCTTTCTGCTATTTTTTCCTCTATTCTCTCCTCCAGGCCTCTCTTTCCTGTCTTTTTATTTCAGGTCTAAAGATTCCTTTAACATTTCCTGCAAAGGTGGATTCTTTTTTGCAAACTCTATTAGTTTCTGTTTGTTCCTGAATATTTTATATTTACCTTCATATTTGAGGGACAATTTTGCTGGATAAAGAATTCTGCCTGGCAGTTTTTCTCTTTCAGTATCTAATTGTATCATACCACTGTCTTCTCACCTCCATGGTTTCCGTAGAGAAATCTGCACTAAGTCTTACTGGACGTCCCTTATATGTGATGGTTTGTTTCTCCCTTGCTGCTCTCAGAATTTTCTCTTTATCCTTGACATTTGACATTCTGAGTAGTATGTGTCTTAGAGTAGGTCTATTCAGATTTATTCTGATTGATGTGCTTCTTGGACATGTAAGTTCATTTCTTTCATGAGAGTTGGGAAATTTTCAGCTATTATTTCCTCAAATACTCTTTCTGCCCCTTTTCCCTTCACTTCTCCTTCTTTATTCTGTCTTCTTTGTATCACTGAGTGGTGTCTGGCCTTTGCCTGGTGTCCTAAACCCTGAAAGATATTTTTCCAGGCTGTTTCAGCCTGACTTCTAGCTATTTTTCTGGAGAAGAGAGTCCCATGTCTTTCTCCAGAAAATGTCTTGAAAACAGTTCTAGGGCTTAAGAGACCAGGGAAGGCTAGATACCACCCAGAAGAGAGAGAAGCGAAGAAAAGGAGTCTTGACTGGCTGGGAAAATCCCTTAAGTAAAGCTACAGCAATGTCTGCTGGAGTCCATTCCCCACCTTTGGAGCCAACAGCCCTGGGTCCTCCAGCCCCTCGCAAGTGGCTACAGACTAATGGTGTTACAAGGGTCCTTTTCCCCAAAAAAATAGGAGAGAGGGGGACACAGCCTATAGCAAATTCAGATTTTGGCCAGTGCGCTTGGTCTTCTGCATTGGAGGGGTCACACACTTCCATGCCAGGTGGGGCTGTGACATTGTTTGCCCTGAGAGCTGGGAGGGAGCTAAAGATAATGTGCCTTCTCAAACACATTCCTTACTACACTGGGCTGGTTTGCTAAGGAAGCAGATGGAGGGATGGTATGGCCAGAAAAGGGAGGAGAGCAGCTTCTGAGAAAGTTTGCAAGGCTTGGCCTGTCCTGAGGACATTGCTTCTACACTGCCTGCCCAGGCGGGGTTACAGTGACTACATTCCTCCCTAGCATGTAGGGACTGAGCTAAGAGGTCTGCTGAAGAGCCCCATTTGCTGGAAGCCAGGAAAGTACATGCAAAAAGGAGAAAATAGTAAGAAATAAATAAAAGAGGCCATCTGGTGCCTTAACTGCGCCCCTCTCCAAGATCCTAGGAAACAGGCCTGTATCCCATTACTGGGTCCTTAAACTGATTTGAGCAGTTAAAGAGGGGCAATCCTAAATATCTAGAACAAGTTGAACCAAGAATAAAAGAACAGTGGTAACTCACAGCTACTTAACAGTAATTCCCTAGGCAAGAGAGAGAAACTGAACATCAGAGTAAACTCAGCATAAGAATCAGTTGCCTAGGGAAGCGGCTGTGGCTCAATCAGTAGGGCTCCCGTTTACCATATGGGAGCCCGCCCGCACTGCGTGGTTAGCTGACCCAGCGAGCACAAGCAGCAAGGGGGGGATAAATGAATAAATAAATAAAATCTTAAAAAAAAAAAAAAAAAAAAGAATCAGTTGCCTAGACATCAGCAAAAAATTACATATTTGTACATATGACTCAGGCAAAGGAACAAATCAAAGTTCCAGAGGAGGCACAGGACTTGAAACAACTAATCAGTGATGTTTATACAAATTTCCTAAATCAAATCATAGAGTTGAAGGTCAACATAGCTAAAGAAATAAAAGACACTAAGAAGACACTGTGCAAGCACAAAGAAAAATTTGAAATCTTGAATAGAAAAATAACAGTTTATGGGAATAAAAGAAGCACTAAGTGAGTGAAAATATAACAGAGTCACCCCAACCCAAGCCCCCCTGGGGGCCTGCGGCAGTGCCTCAGGGAGGTGGGGACCGCACAGGGCCGCGCTCCCGCCCTCCTCCGCACCCACTGACCCGCGGCACCAGCGATGGCTCAGCGTTTTGTGGCCGCGGTGGGCGTGGCGGGGCCTGGCTGACCAGGGGCGTGCCACCACGGCCTGGCGCTCTGGAGCCTACAGCCCTCACGGCCACCCACTCACACCTCGCTGGCCCCTCCCCCAGTCCTGCGGCCCCTGTGCCGCTGCTGCAGGTTAGCTAATGGCCAGTAGAAACAGTGGAATATGCAAAACAACAAAATTTTAAGACCTGCCAAATACTTCTCAGAATTGGAAAAAGAGCATCTTGCTTGCTTTGGTAGAAAAGTGCAACTATGTGCTTGAATGCAAAGAAAGTGATGCACAAACTATTGCACTCAAACAATGTACCTGGCAAGCACTTGTCCTTGAATATAACTCCCAGCCAAGTGTATGCTTGCGGGATTTCGAACAACTGAAGAAGTGCTGGGAGAACATCAAGGCTTGGACCAAAAAAATAATGGCTCATGAAAGGAAAGAAAAACTGAAACGGAGTGTCAGTCCCCTTCTGAGTACCCATGTCCTGGGGAAGAAGAAGATTGCCAACATGCTGCCTGAGCAGCTCTACTTCCTGCAGAACCCTCTGGAAGAACCAAGTACCACCCTGATGCTGAGGCCCAAGAATCGTTTGCTGTTGCAAATAGAGAACTGTGCAATGATGAGAAAGAGTTCATACATTTTCCAGGATGTGAGGGGACCTCCCAACCTGAACCCTTGTGTTTGGCTGTCAGAATAACACCAATAAAATCTACAGGAGCAAAACTTCTCAGGAAGTGCTTTAAAAAAGATGCACAAGGAAAAGCATCATCAGCAAATGTCCATCTTACAGTTGCAGCTGATACAAATGAACAAGGTGCATGTGGCCAAAATCCAGCAGATAGAGCAAGAGTGTGATATTGCAGAGGAGGAACACATGATAAAAATGGAAGTGCTCAATAAAAAGAAGATGTATTGGGAAAGAAAGCTACAAATTTTTACCAGGGAATGGCCTGCTACCTCGTTTAACCAGCCCTTTCTCTGAGAATTTGGGGGGTTGGTGACCCCCTTGTAACTAATATGTGCTGGCAAAAAGAGTCTGAGACATGGAGATGTGGTCAGTACCATGTAACGAGCTACAACTAGGAGAATTAGAGTGGTAGTAGTGATTTATTTAAGAATACATTCACGTCAACAGCTGTACCTTCTGTACCCTGTAAGTGGCAAAGAAGCTGGTACAGTCCTCTAAAAATTATCACAATGAGTGCTATACTTCTGAATGTAATGTCTCTTTAATTAGAATTCATACAATAAAAAGTATATATAATAAAAGCATACAACAGCAGGTTTGAAATCACAGAAGAAAGAATCAGTGACATAGAGTATAAAACAACTGTAATTGAAAAGAAAAAAGAATGGAAAATATTGAGCAGGGGCGCAGGGAGTTGAATGATACATGAAGCATACCAATATATGTGTTATGGGAGTTCCAGAAGGAGAAGAGAAGGGAAAAGGGACAGAAAGAGTATTTGGGAGGAAGCAGATGTGGCTCAACCCTTTGGGTGCCTGCCTACCACATGGGAGGTCAGGTCCCAGGTTTGGGTCCCAGTGCCTCCTAAAAGAAGATGAGCAGATGCCGCCTCCTGCCGCAATGAGCTAGACTCCGCCCCCACTGCAACAAGCAGAGGCCACAAGCCAGGAGATGCCACAGCCCATGGGGAGCAGATGTGGCTCAGGCCTTTGGGCACTCATCTCCCATGTGGGAGGCTCTGGGTTTGGTTCCCAGTACCTCCTGGAGAAGGCAAGCAAACAATGAGCAGACAGATGAGAACCATTTGGGGGAGGAGGAGATAAATAAAGAAAAATTAAGTAAATGAAATAAATCTTTAAGAAAAAAAGAAAGCGCATTTGGGGAGGGGAGCAGATGTAACTCAAGTGGTTGACAGCCTGCTCCCCATGTACAAGTTCCTGGGTTTGATCCCCGGTACTTCCTAAAAAACAAAACAAACAAAAGAAAACACCAACTCTCATAGGGAATTGGATGTAGCTCAGTGATTAAGTGCCTACTTCCCTGGATTCAATCCCTCATACCCCTTTTTAAAAAAAAAGTATTTGGGGAAATAATGGCTGAAATTTTCTGAACTCTCATGAAAGACATGAATATACATGTCCAGGAAGTACGGTTTACTCCAATTAGAAAAAATCAAATAGGGCTAACCTAAGACACCTAATATTTGGAATGCCAAAGATAAAGAGAAAATTCTGAAAGCAACAAGGGAGAAGCAAGACATCACATACAAGGGATGTCCAGTAAGACTTGGTGCAACTTTCTCTTCAGAAACCATGGAGGTGAGAAGGCAGTGGTATATTCAAGGTACTGAAAGAGAAAAACTTCCAGCCAAGAATTAGGCAAAATTGTTCTTCAAATATGATGGTAAGTTTAAAATATTCACATAAAATAGAAACTAAGAGAGCTCATAAACAAGAATCCAGTTCTGCAGGAAACAGTGAAGGGAGTTCTGCAGCCAGAAAAGACAAGAGAGAGAGGCTTGGAGGAGAGTGTAGAAGTGAAGACTATCAGAAAGGGTAACTTAGGTGAAAAGATGGACAAAAATAAGATATAACATATGAAAGCAAAAGGATAAAGTGGTTGAAGTAAGTAATGCCTTTACAGTAATAACATTGAATGTTAATGAATTAACATTGACAGAATGGATAAGAAAACATGAGCCATCCATATGCTGTTTGCAGGAGACTCGCCTTAGACTCAACCATGAAAGTGAAGGCTGGAAAAAGATATTTCATGCAAACAGTAACCAAAAGAGAGCAGTGGTAGCTATACTGGTGTCAAACAAAACAGACTTTAAATGCAAAAAAGTGATAAGTGGGAAGCGGATGTGGCTCAGGCAACTGAGCTCGCGCCTACCACATGGGAGGTCTGTGATTTTGTTCCTGGTGCTTCCTAAAGAAGACAGTGGCACGGCAAGCTGACATAACAAGATGACACAACAAGAGACACGGGAAGAAAAACATAATGAGAGACACAACAAAGCAGGGAGCAGAGGTTCCCAGGGTCTCCTAAAGAAAACGACCAAGACAACAAGCTGACGCAATGTGCAGGTGCAACAAGATGATGCAACAAGAGACACAAGAAGAAAAAAACATAATGAGAGACACAACAAAAGCAGGGAACAGAGGTGGCTTAAGCCATTAGGCGCCTCCCTCCCACATCAGAGCTCCCGGATTCAGTTCCCGGTGCCTCCTAAAAGACACAGCACACAGCAAGTACAAACTTCGAGGGGGTGGGGAGAAATCAATCATCAATCTAAAAATAAAGTGATAAGAGATGCATAAGACCATTATATATTAATAAAAGGGACAATCCATCAGGAAGGAGTAACAGTCATAAATATCTATGCACATAACTAGGGTGCTCCAAAATACATAAGGCAAACTCTGACAAAACTGAAAGAAGAAATACATGTCTCTACAATAATAGTTGGAGACTGCAACATGCCACTCACATCAATAGATAGAACAACTAGGCAAAAGATCAACAAGGAAACAGGGAACTTGAACAAGAGGATAAATAAGCTGGCCCTAACGGACATATGCAGAACACTACACCCCAAATCAGCAGGTAATATATTCTTCTCAAGTGCTCATGGATCTTTCTCAACCACAAGACAGCTCTCAATAAATTTAAGAAGTTTGAAACTATACAAAGCACCTTCTGTGATTATAATGGAATGAAGCTGGAAATCAATAATTGACAGGAAAGGGGGAAATCCACAAATATATGGAGGCTAAACACAACACTCCTAAACAATCAGTGGATCAAAGAAGAAATTGCAAGAGAAATTAGTAGATATCTTGAGATGAATGAAAACGAGAACACATCATATCAAAACTTACAGGAGGGGGAAACGGATGTGGCTCAAGAGACTGGGCTCTTGAGTACCAAATAGGAGGAGGTCCAGGGTTCAATTCCCGGGGCCTCCTGGTGAAAGGCAAGCTGGCCTGAGTGGGGAGCTGGCCCACATGGAGTGCTATCCTGTGCAGGAGTGCTGTCCCGTGCAGAAAGCTAGTGCAGCAAGATGACACAACAAAAAGAGACAAAGAGGAGAGACAATAAGAGATGCAGCAGACCAGGTACCTGAGGTGGCACAAGAGATTGAGCGCCTCTCTCCAACTCTGGAAGGTCCCAGGATGGGTTTCCAGTGCTGTCTAAAGAGAATACAAGCAGACACAGAAGAACACAGAGAGAGCAGACAGTGAGCACAAAAACGAGGGGTGCAAATATTCTCGCTGTCCTGATTTTGTGATAATCAGGGTAGGCTAAACATTTGCTATATTAGAAACCATGCATGTGTTCCCAGACCTAGTTTTTCTCCCTAGGTCTGGTTTTTAGAATGCTGGTGATAATCCAAGCCTGATTTATTATATGACCATCCTGTATGGGAAATGACTGTAACTCTAGGTATCTTTGGTCAACCTTAAGAGATATAGCAGGGGGATGGATGTGGCTCAAATGGTTGGACATCCATCTCCCATATGGAGGCACCTGGGATCAATCCCCGGGACCTCCTGGTAAAAAGGAAAAAAGGAAAATATAGAAAGCGCACAGGCCTCTAGGCCCCACACACGAGTGAGCATCCCCAGGCCCCACGCACAGGTTTGCCATCAGGCCCCGCCAAGCCATGCAGCAAGATGATGACATAACAAGAGAGTGACACAAGGGAGACCCAAGACGAGACATGCCGGTGCAGGCAGTAGAATGCCTCTCTCCCACATCGGAGGTTTCGAGGATCAAATCCAGTGAAGACAGGAGAAGGATGAGAAGAGAGGACAGGAAATGGACACAGAGAGTTGCCAGCAAATGGACACAGAAACAGCAAAAACCAGTTGGGGGGTGGTAAAAATGGATAAAAGTAAATAAATAAATAAATAGATCTTTAAAAAAAAGTATAGGGGAGGAAGATACGGACTATAGTTAGTAGTAATACTTTGACGATGTTCTTTCATGGTTTGTTAACAAATGTTTCACAACAACGCAGGATGTTTGTGTGTGTGGGGGGGTGATGTGTGGGAGCCCTGGATGATGTTATGCATGTTTGTTTTGTAAATTCACAATGTTTACTATATACTTATTGTTTATGTATGTTCATGTATGACTACTTCAATAAATTGTTTTTAAAATTAAAAAAAAAAAAAAAAGGGGATGTGGGAGAAATAAATAAAGAAAAAAATCTTAAAAAAAAAAGAGGAGGGGAGCAGATGTGGCTCAAGCAGTTGAGCACCCACCTCCCACATGGGAGGTCCCAGGTTCAGTTCCTGGTGCCTCCTAAAGAAAAAACATACACAATGAGCAGGCAATGAGCAAAAACAACAAGCAAACAGATGAGGGAGCCATCTCAGTGGGGGACACCTCAATAAAGCTTAAAAAAAAAAAACCTTATGGGATACAGCGAAGTCAATGCTGAGAGGGACATTTATAGCCCTATATGCCTATATTAAAAAAGAAAAAAGAACTAAGATCAAAGACCTAACCTGGAGAAACTAGAAAAAGAGTAACAAACTCATCCCAAAGCAAACAGAAAGACACAACAAAGATTAGAGCAGAAATAAATGAAATTGAGAACAAAAAATAATAAATATCAACATATCCATGACAAAGCTATTAGAGCTAATAAATGAGTTCAGCAAAGTGGCCGGATACAAAGTCAAGATGCAAAAATCAGTAGTGCTTCCATACACTATTAATGAGCAAGCTGAGGAGGAAATTTTTTTAAAATTCCATTAACAATAGCAACAAAAGGACTCAAATATCTAGGAATTAATTTAACCAGGAATGTAAAAGATCTGTATTCAGAAAACTACAAAACCCTGCTAAAAGAAATCAGGGAAATATCGTGAAGATGTCAGTCTTGCCCAAACTGATTTATAGATTCAATGCAATACCAATCAAAATCCCAACAGCTTACTTCACAGAATTAGAGAAGGCAATTACCAAATTCATCTGGAAGGGTAAGTGTACCTGAATAGCCAAAAGTATTCTAAAAAAGAAGAGCAATGTGGGAGGAATTTCGCTGCCTGACCTTGAAACATATTACAAAGCTACAGTGGTCAAAACAGCATGGTACTGGCATAAAGATAGACATATCGATCAGTGGAATAGAATTGAGAATCCAGAAATAAAACCTCACCTATACAGTCAACTGGTTTTTGACAAACCTACCAAGCCCACGCTGATGGGAAAAAACAGTCTCTTCAACAAATGGTGTTGGGAGAACTGGATATCTATAACCAAAAGAATGAAAGAGGACCCCTATCTCACCCCCTATACAAGAATCAACTCAAAATGGATCAAAGATCTAAATATAAAAGCCAGGACCATAAAACTACTGGAAGAAAATGTAGGGAAACACCTTCAAGACCTTGTAGTAGGTGGTGGTTTCTTGGACCTCACACCCAAAGCACGTGCAACAAAAGAAAAAGTAGATAAATGGGACCTCCTCAAAATTAAACACTTTTGCACCTCACAGGAATTTGTCAGAAGGGTGAAAAGGCAGCCAACTCAATGGGAAAAAATATTTGGAAATCACATATCTGATAAGAGTTTAATATCCAGGATATATAAAGAGATGTTACAACTCAACAATAAAAAGACAAATGACCCAATTAAAAAATGGGCCAAAGACTTGAATAGACATTTCTCCAAAGAAGAAATACAAATGGCAAAAAAACGCATGAAGAAATGCTCAACATCACTCATGATTAGGGAAATGCAAATCAAAACTACAATGAGATATCATTTCACACCTATCAGAATGGCCACTATTAAAAAGACAGAGAACTACAAGTGTTGGAGAGGATGTGGAGAGATAGGAACACTTCTTCACTGTTGGTGGGAATACAGGATGGTACAACCACTATGGAGGACTGTTTGGCAGTTCCTAAAGAAGATGAATATAGACTTGCCACGTGACCCTGCAATACCACTACTGGGTATATACCCAGAAGAACTGAGAGCAGTGACACCAACAGACAGCTGCACACCGATGTTCATAGCCACATTATTCACCATTGCCAAAAGTTGGAAACAACCCAGGTGTCCATCAACAGATGAATGGATAAACAAACTGTGGTCTATTCACACGATGGAATATTATGCAGCTGTAAGAAGAAATGAAGTCATAAAGCATATGGCAACATGAGTGAACCTGGAGGACATTATGTTGAGTGAAGCAAGCCAGACACAAAAGGACAAATACTGTATGAATGCATTACTATGAACCAAATATATTGTGTAATATATTGTTTGATTCACACACAAAAAAACAAAAAAACAAACAAAAAACAAAACAACAACAAAAAAATTTTACACATATCCATTACATTTAATTGAGAAATGTATATATTTATTCATCTGTGTTTACTTTTTAGTTTTTAATTGCTTATGTTTTCAATTATTAAATGTACAAAATAAAGTTAAAAAAAAAAAAAGAAAAGAAATCAGGGAAGACCTAAACAAATGGAAGGACATTCTGTGTTCATGGATAGGAAGACTAAACATCGTGAAGATGTCAGTTCTACCCAAACTGATTTATAGATTCAACACAATCCCAATGAATATTCCAACAGCCTACTTTACAGAAGTTGATAGGTCAATTACTAAATTTATTTTGAAGGGAAAAGGATCCCAAATAGCCCCCCCAAAAAAATCCTAAATAAGAAGAGCTAAGTTACAATACTCATGCTTTCTGATCTTGAAGTGTATTATAAAGCTACAGTGGCCAAAATAGCATGGTATTGGCATAAAGAAGACACATTGATCAATGGAATTGAATTGAGAGTACAGAAATAGACCCACGCCTCTATGGTCAACTGATTTTTCATAAGCCTACCAAGTCCACTTTTCTGGAACAGAACAGTCTATTCAACAATTAATGCCAGGAGAACTGGATATCAATAATCAATTGAATGAAAGAGAACCCCTATATAAGAATCAACTCAAAATGGATCAAAGACCTAAACATAAAAGCCAGGACCATAAAACTCCTAGAAGATAACGTAGGGAAATATCTATAAGATCTTGTGGTATGTGGGGGCCTCTTAAATCTTATACCCAAAGCATGAAAAACAAAAGAAAAAATAGATACATGAGACCTCCTCAAAATTAAACAAACACTTCTGTACCTCAAAGTACTTTGTAAAAGGAGGGTAAAAAGGCAGCCTACTCAATGGGAGAAAATATTTGGAAATCATACATCTAACAAGTGTCTAATATCTATGATATATAAACAGATCCTACAACTCAACAATCAAAAGACAAATGATCTGATTTAAAAATGGGCAAAAGGCCTCAATAGACTTTTTTCTAAAGAAGAAATAAACATGGTGAAAATACACATGCCAAAGTGTTCATCATCACTGGCTATTAGGGAAATGCAAATCTAAGCTACAATGAGATCTCATTTCATACCTACTAGAATGGCCATTATTAAGAAACAGAAAACTACAAGTGTTAGAGAATATGTGGAGAGACAGGAACACTTATCACTGTTGGTGGGAATGTACAGCCACTGTGAAAGTCTGTTTGGTGGTTCCTAAGGAAGTTAGTTATAGAACTGTCATGTGACCCAGCAATACCACTACTAGTATATACCCAGAAGATCTAAGAGCGGGTAGGTACACGAACAGAAATCTGCACACCGATGTTCATAGTGGAATTATTCAAATTGCCAAAAGATGGAAACAACCTGTGGCAGTTAGATATTATGTGGGAATTCCAAAAAGAGATGAAGTTGATGTATGTAAACTGGTCTGTTCCTCTGGGCATAATAACCCTTTGATTGTATTAGATTCCGCTGAGACATCTGATTAAATTATGTTAGGATTAGGGCTTAGAGTGTGACACAGTGTTTAGTCCTTGCCCCCTTGGTGGGCTATATAAACGGACAGTCACTCAAAAAGCCACAGAAGCAGATGCACAGAGAAGATGCACAGAGGAAGAGAGACATGGCAGAGGCCCCGGGAAGGGAGATGAGCCATTTGCCTGATAGTTTGTGGCTGACCTGGTGAAAAGAACAGAGCAACTGAGCCCTAAGCCAGCCTGCAGATGAGATCAGAAGAAGCTGGGCCCACAGAGCCTTAAGAGGGCAGAGGAAGGCTGAACCCTCGCAGATGTCACTGCCATCTTGCTTCAACACGTGGCAACAGAGTTTGGTAAGGAAGTAACCTTGAGTTGGACTCGTTAGGGCCATGTAACTGAAAGTTTTTACCCCAAATAAACACTCTTTATAAAAGCCAACAGATGTCCGGTACTTTGCATCAGGACCACTTTGGGCTGACTAATTCACAACCCAGGTGTCAATCAACTGTCAGATGGATAAACAAACTGTGGTATAGATACATGCTGGAATGTTGTTCAGCTGTAAGAAGAAATGAAATCATGACGTATATGACATTTTGGATAAACCTGGAGGACATGATTTTGAGTGAAGCAAGCCAGGCACAAAAGGACAAATATTGTATGATTATATTATTAAGAACTAGATAAAATGAGTAAACTCATGGAGTTAATAGCTAGAATATAAATCACCAGAAAATAAAATGTGGTTAGAAAATATAAAGCTGAGGTTTAATCTGTGCAGAATTGGTAAAAGTTGTTTTTAAATGTTTGGAAATGAATAGAAATGGTGAAAGCACATCATAGGATTTATAATCAGTGGTGCTGACATATCAGTATGACAGTGATATATTTTTTGTTGTTTTCCTTTTTTTTTTTTTTTTTTTGAGTAATGAAAATGCTCTAATATTGATGGAAGTGTTGAATGCACAACTCTGTGATTATGCCAAATGCCATTTGTTTGCTTGTTGTTGTGATTTTTTTTTTTTTTTTTTAGGAGGCACCAGAGATTGAACCCGGGACCTCCCATGTGGGAAGCAGGAGTTCAATCACTTGAGTCACATCTGCTCCCCTGATTTTTGACAAGTGTGCCAAGTCCACTCAATGGGGAAAGAATAGTCTCTTCAACAAATGGTGCCAGGAAAACTGAATATCCATATGCAAAAGAATGAACCATAAACAAAAATTAACTCAAAATAAATCAAAGACCTAAATATAAGAGTAAGAACTATGAAACTCCAGAAGAAAACATGGAGAAGCATCTTCAGGACCTTTCATTAGGCAATGGTTTCTTAGCCCTTACAGAAAAAGCATGAGCAGCAACAAAGGGGAAAAAATTGATAAATGGAACCTCATCAAAATTAAAAATTTTTCTGGGTCAAAGAACTGCATCAATGGGAGTGGAGGTGGCTCAAGCCCTTGGGCGCCTCCCTCCCACATGGGAGGTCCCAGGTTTGGTTCCCAGTGCCTCCCCAAAAGAAGATGAGCACACAATGAAGAGACACAGAGAGCAGACAGTGAGTGCAGAACAATGGGGGGGGGGGGGGCCAGAAATAAATAAAATAAAAATTTTCAAAAAAAGAACTTAAGAAAACAAAAAGATAACTTACAGAATGGGAGAAAATATTTGGAAACCGCATAATTGATAAGGGTTTAATTTCCAGAATTTATAAATAAATCATAAACTCAACAACAAAAAGACAACCTAATAAAAAAGGCTTGAATCAAAACCCAATCAAGGGAGCGGATATGGCCCAAGCAATTGGGCGCCCATCTCCCACATGGGAGGTCCCTGGTTCAGTTCCCGGTGCCTCCTAAAGAAGACGAGCAGACACTGCAACCAGCAGACCCCACAACCAGCAGATGTCACAACCAGCAGAAAGTGGAAGTGGCTCAAGTGGTTGGGCACTCACCTCCCACATAGGAGGTCCTGGGTTCAATTTCTGGTGCCTCCTAAAGAAGATGAGCCGACAACAAGCAGACAGACAAAGGAGCCATCTCTTGGGGGGAGGGGGAGGGGGAGGGAGGCAGAGGAATAAAAATAATACACAAAAAATTTTTGAAAAAATAAAATCAAATCAAAAGACTTGAATAGACTTTTCTCCAAAGAAGATGTATAAATGGCCAAAAAGCACAGGAAAAGATGCTTAACATCATTACCCATAGGGAAATGCAAATCAAAACCGCAATGAGACACCATTTCACATCCATTAGAATGGCTATTAAAAAAATCATGGGGAGTGGATGTGGCTCAAACATTTGAGTGCCTGCCTCCCATGTGGGAGGTCCCAGGTTCAGTTCCCTGTGCCTCCTAAAAGAACAACAACAACAACAAGCAGACAAACAAATAGACCAACTCAGGGGAGCCAATGTGGCTCAGTGGTTGAGTGCTGGCTTCCCAAATGTGAGGTCCTGGATTCAATCCCCGGCCCCCATAACTCAAAATAATAATAATAATAATAATAATAACAAGTGTTGGAGAGGATGTGAAGAAATAGGAACCCTCATTCACTGTTGTGGGAATGTAAAATGGTGCAGCCACTGTGGAACAGTTTGACAGTTCCTCAGAAAGTACAGAATTACCATATGACCCAGCAATCCCATTTCTAGGTCTATAACTCAAAAGAATTGAAAGCAGGGAACAAACTGATATTTTCACACTCAAAGTGGCATTATTTACAATAGCTAATAGATGGAAGCAACCCAAGTGTCCATCAACAGATGAATGAATAAGCAAAATGTGGTATATACATACAATAGAATATTATGCAGCTTTGAAAAGAAATGAGGTTCTGATACATGCAACAACACAGATGAACCCTGAAGACATGTTAAGTGAAATAAGCCAGACACAAAAAAGACAAGTATTACATGATCTCACTTATAATAATAAAATGCAAATATTCTCACTGTCCTGATTTTGTGATAATCAGAGTAGGCTAAACATTCGCTATATTAGAAACCATGCATGTGTCCCCAGACCTAGTTTTTCTTCCTAGGTCTGGATTTTGGAATGCTGGTGATAAACTAAGCCTGACCATCCTATATAGGAAAAGACTGTAACTCTAGATATCTTTGGTCAACCTTAGGTGATATAACAGGGGGATGGATGTGGCTCAAATGGTTGGGTGTCTGTCTCCCATATGGAGGGACCTGGGTTCGATCCCCGGGACCTCCGGTTATAAAGAAAAAAAGACAAATGTAGAAGGCATGTGGGCCACCAGGACCCATGTGCCAGTGCGCTGCCAGGCCCTGTCCACAGGTGCGCCACGAGGCCCCACGAGCCACGCAGCAAGATGACGTAACAGGAGAGTGACACAAGGGAGAGCCAAGACGAGGCGCACTGAAAAACCAGGAATTAAGGTGGCGCAGGCAGTAGGACGCCTCTCTCCCACATCGGAGTTTCTGAGAATCAAATCCCAGTGAAGGGGGTCGGATGTGGCTCAACTGGTTAGGCGTCTGTCTCCCATATGGAGGGACCCGGGTTCGATCCCCGGGACCTCCCGATAAAAGACAAAAAAAAAAAAAAAAAAAAAAAATCCCAGTGAAGACAGGAAGAGAAGGATGAGAAGAGAGGGCAGGAAATGGACTACAGAGAGTTGCCCAGTGAATGGACACAGAAAGAGCAAAAACGGGCGGGGGCGAATAAAAATGGATCAAAGTAAATAAATAAATAAATCCTTTAAAAATATATATAGGGGAGGAAGATACGGACTATAGTTAGTAGTACTTTGACGATGCTCTTTCATGATATGTTAACAAATGTTTCGCAGCAATGCAGGGTGTTTGTGGGGGGGTGATGTGTGGGAGCCCTGCATGATGTTATGCATGTTTGTTTCGTAAGTTCATGATGTCTGCTGAACACTTAGAGTTTATGTATGTTCACGTGTGAATGACATACTTCAATAAATTGTTTAAAAAAAAAAAAAAGAACGAATAAGGATATACAACTTCATCGTTACAAATCAGCCTACAAGCTACCAGGTGTGGGGGTGGGCTATGGGGCCTTAATGCTTAACTGGTTTAGAGTTCCTGCCTGAAGTGATGGGGATGCTTTGACAGTGGGTGGTGGTGATGGGAGCACAGCATTGTCAATGTAATTAATACCACTGTAGTGTATATTTGAAAGTGGTTTAAATGGCATATTTTAGGTTGAATATGTTACCAGAAGAAAATTTTAAAAAATATAACCACAGGACTTTTACAACACAGGGAGTGAAAAATAAAATAAAATAAAGTTAATAATATAATCATAAAAATGCTTTTTCATTACTTGTAACAGAGATACCACAGTAATCCAAAATGTTAATAATAGGAAAAATGTGTGTGAGTGGGCAGTATATGGGATCTCTGTACTTTGTGCATGATTTTTCTACAAACCTACAACTGCTCTAATTTAAAAAATGAAAAAGAAGACAGAGGAGGAGGAGGAGAAACCTAGAATGCATCATTGTTAAAGAGCCCCGCAAAGGCTTAGGAACAGTAGACCCCAGGTGGGAACTGATTGCTAAAACTTTCCAGTTAACAGTACAAGCCACTCTGTCTCCACATATTCAGGAGCCCACACCCTGTTTCCTCCACCGCCTGCCCCCCACTTACAGCTAATTCTAGGTTTACTCTATGAAGAGCAGCAGAGATGCTCTGAAACTGGGGACACTGGGCACTGCAGAGGAGGATGAGGTCCACTGCTGAGAACGGGGAGACTAAGCAGAAGTCTGTATCCTCACCTGCGAAGCAGGACCCCCTGCCCCGGCTCCTTGCTGAGGTACAAAATGCCAAAAGCCAGGTCCATGCTCCCGTGTCATCGTGTGCTTGTCTAACTCATAACAAATTACAGCTGATGGTTTGTGCCAACATTTGCTGTTGTTCTCTCCAATCAGACTATTCATGAGGGCAGGGATCATGTCTGATTGCTCCCAACATATCCCAGCA
Organism: Tolypeutes matacus; assembly: GCA_026826555.1. Taxonomy (NCBI): domain Eukaryota; kingdom Metazoa; phylum Chordata; class Mammalia; order Cingulata; family Chlamyphoridae; genus Tolypeutes; species Tolypeutes matacus. The sequence goes on from JAKSZT010053792.1 coordinate 6,755,404, forward strand.
CAATGCCTGGCACGGAGCAGTCACTCAAAGTACTGATTAAGGGGAGTCTGCGTGGATTAAAGGATTAAAATGGCCTCTTGGTCTAGCAACCAGAGTTGTCACTGAAGACCACAGCTAAAGCAGATCCAGGTACGGGTAGGGGTTGAAGCCAGATTACAATGGACCAGGAATGAATGAGAGGGTTGAATTACCCACCTTAGTTAACAGGTCAGTTGATATACCTTCAAAAAAGAGGTAGAATAGCTTAGTGAAAAGAGCATGGGCTTAGGAGTCACACAAACCCAACTTTCATCCTAGCTCTATTTCCTATTGGCTGTACAACTGGGCTGGGGGAACACATCTATAAAACTGGACTAATACCACCTACCTCCAAGGTCGTTGAGGGTTAAAGGAGATGACGCACCCATAGTAGTGTTAGCGTGTGCAGAAAGAGCAGCTGCTCTGATTGCTGGCTGACTGTATTTTTACAGCCCCTCCTCCTACCGAAAACTGCACAAGTCCTCCTTGCAGGCCCTTCTGATAAGCGGAACTTTATATATAAAGTGAGATGCTTTTTACGCTGGGATAGGTAAAAAGTGCTGGTTAAAGGGAGGCTTCAGGATTATATCTTGGTTTCAAACATGCTCTTCTTCTAAACACAGTAACAATAATCTGTGTTAAAAATAAAAAAGGGGGAAGCAGCTGTGGCTCAATCAGTAGGGCTCCCGTTTACCATATGGGAGGCCCCGGGTTCGGTTCCCGGGGCCTCCTGGTGAAGGCAAGCCCGCCCGCACGGCGTGGTTAGCTGACCCAGTGAGCACAAGCAGCAAGGGGGGGATAAATGAATAAATAAATAAAATCTTTTTAAAAATAAATAAATAAATAAAATAAAATAAAATAAAGCAGGGAAAATACACATATATGTGCACGTATGTGTGTGTATTAACTTTTTTTGTATATGCACAGATATCTCCGGAAGGAGAAAAAAACAAAACACAAAAATCTAGGTAGAGTGGTTGCCTTAGTTGGTGAGGGTTGGAGTTGAGGGCCAAGACATTTACCCTTTGAACTATTTGCATTTTATGGCTGCGTGCATATATGGCCCACTAAAAACAAAACCCTGTGCTCTTGCTGTCGCTGTCTTACACCTTTGTTGCCTGTGGGCTCCAGTTATGTCACAGCCACTTGCAGAGTCCATCCTTGGCATGGGGCCTGAGGAGAGAGCGCCCCAGGCTCAGTGTGGGAACTCCCAGCCACAAGTCTTCTTGCTGACTTGCCAAGGCAACCTAAGCGTCCTGTGACCCACACTTCATTAGCTCAGGGTGTTCCTTCCCCGCCATAACAATTTATTTAAAAATTCTTTATTACTTCCTTTTTGTAAATGGTCTCTTTTAATTTCCCATTTGTGGCTGCTTTATTTTCTTCTTTGGCTCTTACATTAATCTGAGTCCCTTGGGAATAATAATAATAGCAGCTAAATTTATTGTATGCTTATTAGCACGTACAAGGCAATGTGCTAAGTGAGGTACAAATATTATCTCATTTAAATCTCAAAGCCAACCCCATGAAAGAAGGGAGATTAAACAATGTGACCCCCATAGTAGAAGGTCAAAATTCAAATCCAAGCAGACTCCTATTGCCAAACTCTTAACCACACTATACATGAACTTTTTCCATCCACTCTACAGGATCCATTAATGTTTCCCCAAAGGAGAAAGAAATGGCTGCTGCAGTAAGCAAATAGAAAAATACCATTGAGTCTGTCCTTGTGAACCACATTCTATCCAACCCTCCTGACCCAAGGGACCCCTAGAGCAGACGGTGTGGCCAGAAGTAAATCCTCTCGTGCAAAACCAAATCCATGGAAGATGAAGTAGGAGTGGAATGATGAACTGAGCCCCTGCTTCCAAGACCTTCCTTGGGGTCCCTTGTATGTCACATAGTCAGTTATACTTAGCAGCTTGAATTCCTATCCAACCCTGGCCATTGTCAAGGCTTCTAGATTTTTGCATTTAGAAGGAGCCAGAAAAGGCCAAGCCTTGCCCAGGGCATGCAGTACATCTTAATCGTACTCCTAGTTAGAAGCATTTAACCAGATTATCACTATGGTTGTTTCACACAAATTAAAAAACAAGGATGTGGCTACTAGTTGCAGGTTTTCAGCTGCTGGGCCCTGTACTGGAGGGAAGCAAGGAAAAACCTCCCAGTTCCTGCCTGACTTGCAACTTTGAAAATCTCTTTTTCATTCTGAAACAGAAGCTTATCTGTATCATCTTAACTAAGGGCTTTCATTCAAGTAAAATATTTACTAAGTTCATGACCTGTAACTAATGTTCCACAATGCAAGGTGTTGTTGGAGAGGTGATGCACGGGAATTCTGCATGTAAAGTTATGCGTAATTGTTTTGTAAGCTCACAACTTCTCTAATAAAAAATATTTACTAAGACATCCATTTAGTAAGACCGCCTTTGGTGGACTTGTAAGTTTAGAAATTAGACCATAAACTTCTTGAGAAGCCGAAGGACCAAAAGTTTTAAATGTCTTTTCCAAAACATCTATGTGAAATGAAAATAAAATGTTATTCGCATTTTAGGAATCCAATATAATTATCACATGTATTTTGGAAAACTCACAATCTAAAATCTGGAAATATTCTTGACTAATTTCTGAAGGAGAGATGTCAAATCCACTTTTATTTATTTATTTTATTTTATTTTATTTTATTTTTTTTAAAGATTTTATTTATTTATTCATTTATCCCCCCCTTGCTGCCTGCGCTCGCCGGGTCAGCCAACCACGCCGTGCGGGCGGGCCCGCCACCGCCCCCACCAGGAAGCCCCGGGAACCGAACCCGGGGCCTCCCACATGGTAAACGGGAGCCCCACTGACCGAGCCACAGCCGCTCCCCAAATCCACTTTTAAACATCAGTGAAGCAACTAATGAGAAATGACTCATCTTAAACCAACAGTGGTATTTATTTACATCAATATTTTAGTCAAACAAGCTTTAACATTGTGTACAGAGCCATATAAACAGTGAGCAGTCTTAAATCCAAATGTAATAAATCTACAAAATTACCCCTCGCCCTTTAAGCCTTCCGAATTGAAATCGACTGGCAAACACCTGTCTAGAAGGGCAACTCTCAAGGTCATTAATAAAGAAAATCTTTCTATCTTTAAAAAAATAATAATAATAACAGCAGCATATCGATTATCTACTTTAATTGACCAAGCAGTGGTGGAGGTTAACAGAATATAAAAAATCTCTCCCTTTAAAAAAAAAAACAACACTGTCACTAGCAAAGTTCCAGTCCTCTCTGCCTTTGGTGAAAGTAGTGGTTTTCAACCTTGGCTGTACATTTCATCACCGAAGGGACTTTTAAACCTATCAGTAATCAGGCTTTACTGTTGACCGATTAACTTGGTATTTAAGTAAAGATGCTGTGCAGCAGTTTTGAAACACTCCCAGGTGATTCTAGTTGTACCCAGGGCTAAAAGCCACAGGAGGAAAGGCTTATCACTTGTACAGGGGACAAGAATACATTCTGCAATCACGTTTTTCCCTTGTGTCCTTTCTCCTCCTGGAGTTTATGGGTTCTCGAGGGTGTAGAAGCAAAATGTCACTTTGCCCTGTTTCTGTGTGACTAAGCAGTTCACATATCACATTCAAGAGGGGGTAAAAAACATTTTGCACCCTGAGATAAGCCGAAAGTAACAGGCCCATCTAACTGGTTCTGATCTCAAAAACATTAAAACCTTGAACATTTCCCATAAACCTGGACGGCCTAACAATAACCATTTCATCCCTGTTTTTCCTGTGCTGATGTCTGATTCATCATGACCTTTGTGAATGTGATACTCATATGAAAGAATTGCTTTTTCCACCAAGAACGGACTAGTGCAAACTTGGAAACCTGGATAGTTTTTGCTTTTTTCCTTTAAATATTTCTGTTTCTCATTTGGCAAGCCAGCCCTTCTCTTGCTCTCCTTGCAGGTAATCTTTTCCTTTCCTAAATGCATATCTCTGGGTCTTTCTGCAACAAGGGCAAAGGCCCAAAGAGTGTCTGGACTTAGAACTGGATAATCTCCTGGGGGTAGAGAGTTCTCTGCAAGTGATAAGTGAGAACTAAGAGCCTGCTCAGTTGGCCCCAGGGTGTTTGAAAGTGTAATCTAAGATCCAATTCAATTATATAAATGTGTCCTCTTGGCTGTAGAGAACAAATCCCCATGACTGGTGTCAGACTCCTTTTCTGTAGCCATCTTAAACAGTTTTTTTGTTGTTGTTGTTAATCTCAAGTGCATCATGCTTAGTAATTTTTACAAAAACTAAATTAAGTATGACCCCAAGGACTCCATGTAAAAATACTGAAACTGAACAGCCACAAATACACACCAAGGAAATGTAGCTTACCTACTTTACTTTTCTGGAATTGGGTAAAATCCGGGGCAATAAGCTAACAAATGTTGTCATAGTAAATGTTACTTTAAATAGTAAATGTAAGCTCAGTGAAGGCAAGGATCTTGTCTGGTTTTCCCTGTTATATTCCCAGCCCTGATTATTGAACTCAATAAATATTTGTTAAATAATGAAATGCATGGACTTGGAAAATTTTCTGGTCCACAGAGACCAGAGTTTTGATACTCTCTCTTGCAAACTGAGACTCTTCTTGTATTATACTCAAGAACAAATGCTACCCTAGTAGAACAAACCTTTTTTTCTTGGTAGAAATCAGTCTCCTAATGACCTTGTCTAAAAAACTCTTCAAAATAAGTCTGCAATTGGGTGGGATTTTGCTTTTCCAATTCCAATCCCAAAAACATGCACCAGGCCATCGTCCTGGGGCCTGTCAATTTAAACCCTAGTCAGGCATTCATGAGTAAAAATCCACTAAGCATCTCCACACCCAGCACTATGCTAGGTTCAGGGCAGCCAGGGGCAGTGGGGGCAGGAATATGCAGGTGGCCCCTCTCTGGGCAGCAGCAGCCGGCACCACCCCCAAGGGAGGCTCATGCAGAGGCCAACCAGCAAACTGAGAGAGGCTAGGGCAAAGGCTCGGCCCAAGGACACAAGCAGCCACTCAAGGCAGTCAGACAGGCTCCTGCCAGCAGGGCAGAAACCACAGAGCAGTCCCAGAGGGGCAGAGCTGCTGTGAGGAAGAGGCAGAGGGCACCCCGGCCAGCAGCGGGCCCAGCTCCTGAGAGCTCCGGGCCCATTCCAGCCTAGGCTTCCCTGACCACAAACCACCCAGTTCCAAGGTGGCCAGCAACTCTGTGTTTGTAAGCAAAGAAGCCCAGCACACAGGAGCACTCGTTTAGCAGAAAACTGAGATCAAAAATCCCAAACTACATGATAACATGATAATGATACCTGATACTCCAATGACAAGAGGTGAAGTTCATTAATACTTTGTTCACGGCACAGTAAGCTTTCAAGCATTTGCTCAGCGACTGAACAAAAACTGGAAGCAGAGATGATGAAACATCGAGGTAGATGCCTGACTTACCCTGTCCTTGAGTTCATTTACTAAGTAGGTGGGAGATACAGAGCTGATTCTAAAAGGCCAAAAACCTGCCTAGAATTTGAAGCAATGCTAACCAAAGTGTGTGTTTCTCTTCTTCCTATAGTTGGCCTCTCCTAGAAAAACTGGATTAGGACAAAATCTAGCCAAATGATAGATAGAAAACATTTTATATCTCAACAAGCTTTGCAGAAGCTAAAAAGTCCCTACTCTTAGGCCACTCATGTCATTTAACTTCAAAACATTTCTCCAGGCCACTCATTAATTAACTCATAGCCAAACTGCAACAAAAGCAAGCTGCAATAAATTTAGAGACCGTATACTAATGATTCTGCAATTAAAACGTGAAGCTGGGGGCAGATGTGGCTCAAATGGTTGGGCATCCATTTTCCATATGGAGGGACCTGGGTTCCATCCCCAAGACCTCCCGGTAAAAAAACAAACAAACAAAAACAAACGTGAAGTGAGGGAAGTGGTTGTGGCTCAGGTGATTGGGCTCCTGCCTACCACATGGGACATGCCTGGTTTGGTTCCAGTGCCTCCTAAAGAAGACAGAGAGCTGGCGCGACAGGCAGGCACGCGAAGCTGACGCAACAAGATGATGCAACAACAGACACAAGAAGAAAAACATAATGAGAAACACAACAAAGCAGGGAACGGAGGTGGCTCAAGCGATTAGTTGCCTCCCTCCCACATTGGAGGTCCTGGATTCAGTTCCTGGTGCCTCCTAAAGAAACAAGGAAGATGAACAGACACAGCAAGTGCAAAATAACAAAGGGGTGGGGAGAAGTGAATAAACAAAAATAAATCTTTAAAAAAAAGACAACTCTAAGCTATAAGGAAGACATGAACACAATATACAAGAATTAACAGCCCCAGTGCAAGAGTTTAAGGGGTCTTCTCTGAAAGAATTAAAAAAATAATAATAATAACCAGGTCAGAGAGAGGACAAGAGAACACAATATTAAATAACCACAGAAAAAATGTTGGAAAATAAAGAAAAATTCTCTTTGACTGTAGAAATTCAGTGTAATAAAATTTCAATCATTAAATATGAAAGTGCACTAAGAGAAAGAAAGCAGCTAAAATCCTCTTTCTGACAACCACAGTCATGAACCTGGGTTTGCTTCTTTTACATAAGAAAGGCCAGAAACTTCTTTTAGGTCATCTACCATCATGACTCAACCAAGTCTTTCTTAAAGGCCATGATAATTTAAATTATGCTATTTAACTAGAGAGCTATCACAACGTTGCTCTCCCCACTTGTTAATTTCAAGTATAACAGAAAATAGATCTTTCCTGGAAATAGATCTTTCCTGGAAACATCCTGTGTGATTGTTTGATGCCTTGTTTCTCCCACTAGATCTGTGCTGTCCATTATGGCAGCCACTAGCCAATGTGGATATTTAAATTAACATTTATATTAAATTAAACTTACTTCCTGTGTTGTACTAGTCATATTTCAAGGGCACAAATAGATAAATGTGGCCAATGGCTACTCAACAGTGCAAATATACAACCAGTGCAAGATACAGAACATTTCCAGCATTCCAGAAAGTTCTATTGGACAGATCTGCATTAGAGCATACACTCCATGAAGGCAGGAACCCTTTGATCTTACACTTAGCACCTCCTACAGAGAATGCCAAATAGGAGGGATTCAGCAAACATAGAATAAATGATTGATAGCCAGTTAACAAACACCCCTTTTAAACGGAGAGTCCTGGACTGTGTGTGTGGAGGGTGTGTGAGGGAAGGGGTGTACTGGGGCTGTGGGCTCCCAAAGATTTAGGGCCATATTTAGAAGAGGTACTCTAAGTCCCTGAATCAGAATCTGCACTTAACAGGCAAGTGTTAGGCACACTGAAGTTTGAGAAGTACTAGTTTACATTTCTACTCTTCCTGATCATGTAAGTATCCCTCCTTCCCTCCCTCTGTGAATTTTTAAATGCCAAATATAATTGCATGTGAATCTGTAATCATCTCAATAAAAATTTCAGTTTAAAAAAAAGGAACAATGAATTGTATCTTAATCTTTTCTGTATCCCTTCCCTATTACCTCCACCCCCAGTGTAGAAAAATGTCAAACACACATAAGCATTTAATGAATATCTGTTCACATGGGGGGGGGTGTGGGCAGAACCCCACCACCACACCCACAAAAAAAACACTGTAAATATAGAATATAAAATATATCTACTTCCACCAAGAATTTTAAGCTCTATTTCGGTAATAACTTTTAGTGGCAGCATTCAGTTCTGCTTGTGAGAAAGCTATCCTGATTATTCAATCAACCTGAAGCAAAAGCATTCTACATATGATCTGGGTCACACACACTTTGAACAGGTTAAAAACACAGTGGTAAAGGACATAAAATAAATAAGTGTCAAAAAATAAAAGGAGTTAACCCATCCAATGCCCCACAAACCAAAAAAGACCCTCCCATATTAGTTTTGGTTGGCCTGGCCAACGGGGAGCCTGGCATCCCCAACACTAAGACACTCAGTGGGGGCTGCACTTATAACCAATTTCGCTGACTGCTGAAGCTTCTTTTTTTTCTGCTAGAAGTTTTAGCTCTTTTGAGAGCTCTGATTTTGCAGGTACCTATGTGGCACACAAACCAATGACTCACGTCCCTGCGCTATTCTCTCCCCTTGAATTCGCACTTGCTTCTGGCCAATAGTAAATGGCAAAAGTGATGGGCTAGGACCCCTGTGATTACACTATGTTATAGAAGACTCCAGCTTAGCAGAGTGAAGTGAGAGGTTCTCCGGCTGGCTTTGAGGAAGCTGCCATGTAGGGAGAGGGGCTAAGAGAGGGCCACATGACAAGAACTGTGGGAGGCCTCCAGGAACTGAGAGTGGCCCTTGGCTGACAGCCAGCAAAAAAAAATAAAAATAAAAATGTAAAGAAATGAAGCTTTCAGGCTACAGCCACAAGGAACCACAGATTGCAAAGAACTACGTAAGCTTGGAAGAGGATCCTGAGTTCCAGAAGGGAATGGAGCCCCATCTGATGACACCCTGAATGCAGCCCTGTGAGACCCTGAACAGAGGACCCAGCTAAATCAGGTCGAGACGTCTGACCCACAAAACTGTGAGATAATGTGAGGTGTGTGAAGCTGCTAAATTTGTTGTAGTTTGTTACTCAGCAACAGAAAACTTGAGTGTTGGTTACTTGAGTATCAGCAGACACTTAACGAAGAGCTATTCATGTGGATGAAAGCTAATTTTAGAATTAGTTGTACCAAGTCTCTTCCTTCCAATATGGAACTACATTATCAAATTTTAACAATGACTATAATCTCACATTGGCCATTTATACTTTGGTTTGTAGAACCCTAGTGGATTTACAAGGGTAGATTTCCAAATTTTCTACTATGTTATTACTAGCCTTCTCTCCCTGAGCTGCATCTTCTATCCCCTACAAAGAGATGCTGCAGGAACAAACCCTGTTCTAACAAACCTCCCAGCTGCCAATAGCTTTTACCGCCTGAATTCCAACAACCTGAGAAAAAGCAATCAATGGAACAGAAGGTAATCAGTAATTCTAGCTAGGGGGGAAATACAGTATAAAAAGATTAAGAGGAATATGCTTTTTAACTTCTCTACCACCCCACTCCAAAGTTATTATTGATATGAACCAATAATATGCCATATATTTAAGATAAATAGGCAGTGGTCAAGAAAGGTCTTGTGTTTGACTAAAATCAGCAGAAACACTTAAGACAAAACAAAGGCAAATTTATAGAAAATAAATAAGAGAAAGCAGACATAACTGCACCCAGGTAGTAATTAGATGTTATTCAGCATAAAACTTGGGAGAGGTAAACAAATCTATGATCAGTTCTAGCCATTTATCAAAGTATAGTCCACACCAGCTTTGCCATGACTCATAGGAAGTACCCACACTTCTAAACCACCATGCCACCTTGAAATCTTTGCTTTGGTTTCCCAGGTATTTCAAACTCAGGAAGGAGGAGCCCAGGATGACTGACACAAATATTTCAATCACTGAAAAAGACTGTGCCCCTTTGCGAATTAGACTAGCAGCCTTGGTTTACAGTGCTTATGATGTGATTAACAAGCACACCCAAAGAGGTCCAGCCCTGCAACCACAAACAAGGCTTTTAGACCCAGACCCTGTTACTGAGGTAGGAAATGAACTCTGAGAGACCCCTTCATCAGCATATACTACTACTACTGTGTTCAAAATCAGAACATATCATCTCCAAATCTCATTTGCACAGACTTGAGAGAAAATTAATATAAAAATAACTTCTTTTAAATAAAAATGTCTATAAAAATAGTATACTCTGCATAATTGAATGAACCACTGTACTTCACTGACTCTAAGACACTGAATGTAAAACACACCATTATTTTATGTACGTTATGGAAAACAACTTTCAACTAAACTTTTTCACAATGTTAAATGATCATTGATTATATAGCACATCCTGATTTCAGAGATGTTAAAAACATGAAAAAGGTGCATCTTAGAATCAATAAAATAGAGCACCAAAAAATGTATTCTTCAGACAATTATGGAAATAAAATATTAAACATTAAGCCTATTAAACTGACATGTTTTCATAACCAGGAGCACATTCTTAAAGATATTTATCATTTTTGTTTCACTTCTCATTTGAAATGAAGAATGGGGTGGCACTTACACTAATTTCTAGTAGTCATATTGCACAAATTTTAAAACTTATGGATTCCCACCATGGAAATCATCCATTTTCATTTATAAGATCACAGAATTTTAGATCAGGAGATGAGATAATTGAGGCCTTAGTAAGTTAAGTGACTTAGGGCAGAGTCAGAAGGCTACTAAGCAAAATGAAGGCTTCAACTGTCAGGTCTTTTGGGCCATATTCTGTGTTCTCTTCAGAGATATCAGAAATCAAATGAGTCATTATCATTCTTTGGTCCATCCCTAAAGACAGGGTAAAAACAATTAAGAAAAATCTCTGTCCATTTCCAAAATGCTTTTATGAAACTACTCTCCTCAAATTCCCTGGCAAAATAATACCTGATCATTTGTTCAGCTAATCAATTCAACTCCTAGATGATTTCATTCTATTAGACCAGTACCCAACTTCTCAAAAAACAAATAAATGCCTTTTCTGCTCCAAGGAATGATGCCACAAAATATTAGCTAATTAGCCACATGCCAAACGCTAACCTCATAACAAGATTCTACTGTATGAGGCCATTTTGTTCTTTATGGAAGACTCTGGAAATTATAGAACATTTCAAAACTTTTCAGCATGTGCTATAATCTGACCTGATTGGCCTCTTTAACACTGGCAATGACTCAAGGAAGTCTGTAAGGAATCTATCTTCTTCTTCTCTAAGCTTTAGTCCTTTTTTTCCTGGTTTCTGGCAACGTGTTTCCCAGGGGAGTTGCCAGCATGAACTGGAGAGGACTCAAACACTAACGCTTTTGATGGTGATTGGTTGGAGAATTCAGCTGTGGGCTCCACCAAATTATTTCTAGATACCTGTAGTACAGAATTCCTCACTGTATCATTCATTTCAATCACTTCAAAATCCATTTCATTCCATTTTTCTGCATCCTCATCTTCATCCTCTTCCTCATAGTCATTTAGCTCAGAGAGCAAAGCTTTCTGGTCCTCACTCTTTCTGTTTTCCTTTCGCTGATGGTCAAGAGGTAAGGTGGCTAATTTATACAGCATAGGAAATAAAACAGCAGTGGCTATTGCTGCCCCCAAAGAGGTGTAGAGAACCACAGGTAAATCGGGATATTTTCCTTGAAGAATTCCGATTACTGCAGGAATAGCCATTTCTCCCAGGGCAGCACCGACCACAAAAAATGCTGCCGATTTCCCATGGATGGGCGTGTACTGCTCAATCCAAGAAACACCACTGGGAAACGTGGTTGCCATTGAGGCCCCATATACTGAAGTTGCTATCCAGAGACAAACTGGACTCTTGTCAAAAAGCACCAGCACTAAGGATGAAGCCAGGCTGCCGATGTTGCTCAACACAATCATGGTGCCAGGTTGTAAACATGTAGCAAAAAAGATGGCCAGACCCCGGCAGGCTGCAAAGGTCCCCCAAAAGATGGAGTTCAACCCAGCTGCTTCACTTTCTTTCATGCCAACATGGGTGGTTGCAAATGAGAAGATGTAAGAGCCATATGTTACCTCGGCTCCAACATAAAAAAAGAAGAATAGAAAAAGGAGACAAAGAAGGGCTTTGTGATATTTAGCTTTTTGAGATCTCTGAGCAGATGCTTTTGTTTCTTTCTGCCTTGAGCTTCTCTTTAAAAACAGAGCAAAAAGAAAGATAGAGACTACAAAAATATAAGTACCGATAACAGTGTAGGCCCACACTAAAGTCATATTGTCAGGTACTCCAAATATAGATTCTGAGTCAGCTTCAGATGATCGGTTGAGGATAGAATGATTAAAGTCAGCCTCTGTGTGGTTTTCAGTAGACACAGTCGTACCTAATGCCAATTTAGCCAGCAGTGGAGCCAACAAGGCACCCAGAGCAAAACTGAAGTGCAAGGCCTGCATGTGTGGGGCTCCTTCGTCCTCCCAAATAGCCAAGATAAGGACGTTACCACCTAACAATGAGAGATAGGAGGAGAAATTATTTAAGTTAATTAATTACTTTACAAATAAGCATAGTTCATTACTATCAGAAAAGTATGCGTAACTATTTCACATGGCACAAAGATGATAATATTCTAAGTCATCAAGTGTTGCACCTAAGTCAATTATATGATTAAGGAATTCTAATCCACCATGTCCAGAGAACTCTAAACATTATAACATCACACTCCCACAGGAATTCTAGAAACTAGTAAACCACTACCTCCTAGAGCCAGGCACATTAGCAAAAGGCTTTTGATAATAAATTTCTATTACCAGGCTGGGGCAGGGAGGGCGTATTTATATATTTATTTTTAAATATTTATTTATTTACTTATTTAAAAGGCAAAATTTTATCATCAGGCAGAGGCCAAATTATCAAAGCTTTCTGTACCTGCAGTTGAATAAGTACTTGAATTATTTACGTATGTAGCAGATGCAAAACACATGTTCCATAACCTGAACACTACAGGATTCTGGTGTGCCCATTACAGGAAACAAGGACCTTCCAGCATCTGTATGACACTGTTTAAACACCTAAAAGGTGGAAGGCAAGAAGTAACAAGTCTTGGGCTGCCTTTGTTTCATTTTTGTTTTTTTACAGATTGAAAGATAAACATATAATTCCACACTGTAATTTCACAACTACACTCAACCTAAAGTATAAAATAGTACCCTGACCTATCAAATAATAGAACACGGAAGAGTGGTAGAAAGCCAGCTTTAGGGGTGAACAATTATTTTGTACATTATTTGGTAGGTTTTAAAAATAAGAGATATATGGAGAGGATCTCCTGTGTAAGGGAAGGAACTTTTGAAAGAGAAAAGCACAGAAAAGAAAGGGACAAAATAGTACATCACATAGGTTCCTTAGCTTGAAAGTCAGGGTGCATTTTAAATTAGATGGCTGCTTCTGTGCTTCTTCAGTCAAATAATAGTCCAAACTTGGTTTAACCTATTAAACCACCAATTCCTCCCACAGTACAATGATAAAGTTCTATCTCAAAATGAAAGCCCTCTTGCTATACTGTAACTACCCAAACCAGGTAGGGGTGGGTAAAGGGATTCCCTGTTTGGATACTAGAAACCAATAATCTCTCATAAAACAAGGATTCTCTAAATTCACTCTGTGGTTAGCCACTCAAACAAGAAAAGTAGCTGTTAGAAGGATGGCTCTGATTGGGAGACTCCATGACAACAAAGAGGTCAGTGTCATTTTAGGAGGTATCCCAAGTGACAGTTTAATATCACCTGCTCTACTGTTTCTTAATAGAAAGTCCCTACTCCCAAAGATGACACTTAAGAGCTCACTAACCGGTATCCAGGACGCCCATTGAAGCACCAAAGGTGGCCATCATGACTGTCAGTAATACTGGTATCTTGCAAAACGGGACAAGGTAAAGACCAACTGTTGTAGCCAACATTGATACCCCTGAGAGGAAAGGTAAAAGTCAGAAAACAAAAACAAAACAAAAACAAAATATTTCATGCAAAGAGTCATGGAGCAAGTCGACATGCTAAAAACTTCCAAAAATTCATAATAAGGTCAAATTAAAATTGAGAATTAATGAGTAGATAAGAGGTTCAGCTTCTATAATTGGTTATTTCATTTAAAAGCATTTATAATCTTTATGAACTATAAAATATAAGTTACTCAAATAAGAATACATTTCTAGCACTGCTAATAATCGAAGTATAAATCATACCACAAGGCAAAATTTTAGAGCAAAACAAAAAGGTCAAAAAGTATTTTAAGATGAAATGTTCCACATAAAGAGTTTTTCAGATATGAGGGATAAAATAAGGCAAAATTTTATTTTAATGCAATTACTATAGCAGTTTGTAGTAGAAATTTATGAAATATATTAGTTTGGAGAACAGAGAGAAATAAAAAATATATATTCTTTCAACCCACTTTGGAAGTAAGAGGAATTATTTATTTATTCATCAATAATTATAAATTATCCTTGTTGCTTCCAAAGCACTGTCATCACATTAAACCAGATTTTCTTTAAACAGGCCAATTTATTCTAAAAAGAATGCTGTTAAAAGCTGTGCCATCTATTTCACCGGTAAGGAACAGAGGTCTGGGGTCATTCATTATTGACATAGGCCAGCCGGGACAAAAATGTAGCCTCCTTCACTTCACCCGCCATCGCTTCCCCCTTTCATTCCCAGCTCTGGGTCCAACCTGGGCAAGTTCAAGGGGCTCAATATGATCTATGATGCCCCAGGAGTTCTGCCCTAAACCCTGATAAGCAGGGCTCTTTGGATGACCAGTGTATGATCTGGGTGAAGTGAACTCGGGAAGTCCAAGGAGCACTGACTCAGCATCAGGTTCATTTAAATTTGCAGTGCCCCAACCCTTATGAGAGCCAAGGTGAAAGCAGCACTGCTCGTTTTCCATCAAGGATACCTGACCATTTACACTGTCAACAATTCCGCAGGCTAGTATTGTTCGTATTTAAGGACAAACTGTAAATTCACTGTACATCGCAAGAAGCTAAAATATTAGTGTTTACTTACCCAAAAGTAAAAAATGATTCATACAGTCAAAAAGAACTCCACCAATCACAGAGCCACTCAAATATCCAAAGGCACGGCCCACAAAAATCACAGATAGACTGCTGATGTTGCTGTTCACATTTGTTGCCAAATCTGGAAACGTGGGTCCCAGTATAGCAACACTCATTCCCTAGGATTTAAAAAGACAAAAGCCATTACTACAATCAATAAAATGATGTCTATCTATGTAGTAGCTCTTTTCACTATAAAATGGGGGGGGGGGATTACAATGTAATTGAGAGATTATTTTTTTAAATACCACAGTAAGGACAAAATTCACCATGACAATACTAGTATTACCAAATCCACAAATTCCCCTGTTTCTCCTTTTTTGACAATTCTCAATTTTTAATAAAATTTTTAATTCTTTTGACTTTTTGCTGCAGTTGTTTTCTTTTCAAAGAATACCTTAAATGACTAATCAGTTTTAATAGTTAATAAAATGCCACATTAAGATTTCTGCAATAATTTATATATTTTGAAATATACTACATACACAAATAAGTAACATAAGAATTGAGGTGTTAAAATTATAAATTATGAAACCATCAAAATTTTCAAAGAAAATTCAACAGTTGGACACAAAAAATGTTTTTAATCGGCCCACATTTCAAAGAGTAACTGACTCTAATTATAATGCTCTGCTCTAAACATATAAGTCTGCCCCTGGCCCAAGCCGGGGCAGTCCAGGGCTAAGGATTCCACGAGCAAGGCGCAGGGCCAGTGCCTGGAACCAGGGAAGGCTGGGCCCCGGCTCTAATTTTCTCTTGCTTGCAGAACACTTACAACAGGGCCCAGCAGAGGGAGGGCTCACAAAGTGTCTGCAATGATTTTTTAAAAATCAAAATACTTCAAGAATCATTTCCTCCATAGCAATCTATCTATCTATACATAGAGATGTACAGACATATATATTTATCTCCTCAAACAAATTAAGCTCCGCCAGGGCATAGACTTTTGCCCACCCTACTCCCCAACCCCAATGCTTTTTTTCTCAGTGCCCAAAACAATGCCTTGCATAATAGGCCTTCTTTAAATATTTGTTGCACAAATGAATGCAACTTTTCATTTATTGTATGTGGAAACAAATATTTAAGAAAGGAAATAAAAGCAGGAATCTTAAAGGGAAAAAAAATCAATTGTGGCTGAGTCGCAGAGAAAGTCAAGTAATGGGGGCGGGGGGGGGCGGGATTTCTGGAAACAAGTGAATCCCGGGATGACCAAGGGGTTTGGCAAAAGGCGCTTCTAGCCGAGCATTTTGCTCCAAGGAAAACATCTGAAGATCTGACGCTTTGTTTTCAATAAGATTATGGGCAGCGCATGAAACATTATTTCTGGCTCTGCCCCTTAACCAGCCGTGTGATCCGGAAAAGTCACTTTTCCTTCACTGAGCCCATTTTCCAGAAGAGCAGCTCTGCGTTATTAATTTTGGGGTTGGCGCTGCGCAGAGAACTGCGCCTCGACACCTGGGCAATCTCTCTCGCGTACCCCGATCCCACGCAGGAGAGCTAGGAAGGTTCGCTGGACTAGAAAGCATATTAGGAAAAGCATTTTCGCACTTGACAACTACCCTCCATTGTTAGAATTGCGCCCATTTTCCAGTGACAAAACTGAGGCTCAGACTGATTAAGTAACGCGCCCAAGGTCACAGTTTGCAGGCGAGGAAAGCGGGACTGGAACTCGGGAAGCCTCATTCTCTGCAGGACGCCCACTCAGACCCCAGCCTGGGAGGGTTCCAGCCCCGGCTCTCACCAGCCCCAGGAAGGAGGCACACAGGATCACGGTGGTGAACCAGGGCAGCATGCCTCGAGCCCCGCTGCTCCTCCGGGAGACCGCCTCCGGCTCGTTTTCCACCGGGATCTCGGCCTGGAGGAGCCGCTGCCCGGAGGCCGGAGCTCCGGCCCCCCCGAGCTCCACTTCCACCTCCAGCTCGGCGGCTCTGGAAGCGTGGTCTGGAAGGCGCCCGCACTTCTCAGCGGAGCTGGCGGACCTCGGGGCCACGAGCAGAGCCCCGCCCCCGCGCCTCAGGCCCGGCAGTTCCGCACGGTGCCACCTCCCCCGGGCGGCCCCTAGCCAGGGCCTGGAAGTTGAGCTTCGGCACGTGCGGGGGCGGGGCGGGGGGGGTGGCCTGCGGGCCGCGAACCCGCGCTCGCCTGCTCACACGGCGCCTGCGCGGGTGACGGGGCGGAAATGTGGCCTCTCGCCAGCTAAGGAGCTCTGCAAGCCGGAAGTTGGTGTGGTTGCCTCAGAGACTGACGTCGCTCTTCTGCATTAACATCACACATAGCTGAGCCCACAGAGGCCCAGCGGGCAGGTGCCGCGTGGCGGAGAGAGCTGAAGCTGCAGCTGTAGCTGCGGCCCCGGGCCTGACGAACTCTAAAGTAAGATGCGGCAAATCGTTATGAGGAAATACGGGCCAAAAATTGCAAGTTCGTGCCACGCGCTCGCACCCCGAGTTTCCTGGAGAGCGGAGCGTTTCCGAAGGTCGGACCTTTACACAACTTTCTGAACTCCCTGCGCTTGCTCAGTCTATCTGGAGCTTATTTATGGATTCCGTCATTCATCTGCCACTCCACAAAACATTTGCTGGAACTCGTGTATAAGATTTCACGCCTATTATCGCAGTCCTCACGACAAAACTCTAAATTACATGTTATCCCCTTTTTACAGATAGGAGGATTAAGTCATGGAGAATAAGTAACAACTTGCCCAAGGTCGTCAGCGAATCAGTGGCTGTAAATAAACTGTAACAGCAGCTCAAGAAAGAAATCTGCATCCGTCGCTGCGGTCTCAAGTACACTTTTGCCCAATAGTCCCATTGTGGAAAGGAGGTGGAGCAGGGTATACATGACATCGGAGAAAAAACCGGCTTATCTTCTTTATCCGACTCCAGTTTTCTGTTGCCTTTTGTTCTTTGACCAAGCAGTACACGGCCTCATGCTGTGTATATTTCTTTGTCATCTAGCTGAAATGTTCTTTTCCACCTGATTATTTTACTGCTCATCTGCTTAGGCTCCCAGGCTACAAACCTTAGTCTCATCATTTCCCTTGCAACTCATCCCGCCAGCCCCATCCATTTGGTCACTAAGTCCTTTCCATTTTTACCTCCGAAAAACCTAAATCCGATCCCAGCTCAACAATCCCACTGCCTTAGTTCTTGTCCTCCTCATTTCTTACGTTTTCGAATCTCAAAACCTCATGGTTTGAAATTTTCAGCGGGGACCTCTGGCATATCAAGGTGATGATGTATAACAGGCACTCAGGAGGTAACGAGTAGTTTTAGAAATCTATTTAGGCTCTATGTGATACCTACAATAGTATATAAGATGATCCAAGGAGATGAACAGGACACTGTTCTTACACTATATGAAGTACTAATATGGTAAACAACATATAAATAGGTGATTGACTACAGGATTTGTGCTACACTAGAAGTAAAAATAATATGGATATACCTACTCAAATGCTTATAAGAGGCAAAGCTCTGGGAGAGAATGTTTTTGACACCTTAACAGACTTTTGTGGAGTTAAAAGGTATGAGACTTCTGGGAAGATGGCAGACTAGAAAGACATGGGACTCTCTTCTCCCCCAGAAAAATAGCTAGAGGACAGACAGACACAGCCTGCAAAAAAAAATCTGCTAGCATTTAGGACACCAGAGGAAGGCTGGACACCACCCAGAAGAGAGAGAGGCAAATGAAAAGAATCACCACAGCAAAACTGTGAGTTAAAAGCAGCGGCTACAACAGCCAGCATCCTCCCCATCTCAGGCCTCAGGAATGGTGGCTACATACAAAGGGGGACCCAGGGATCCACCTCCCCAGGAGACGGGAGAGAGACACAACCTAAGGCTGGCACAGCTTTTGACCCATAAATTTGTTCTGCTGTGTCCCGTGAGCCCTTCCAGGCCAGGTGGGGCCATGCCATTGTTTATCTTGGAAGCCAGCAAGGGACTAAAGAGACCCAACCCTCTCAATCTCCCTCTCTACTGACCTGGACTGGTTGTTGAAGACACAGGGGCAGTGGAATTATTCCCTACCTGGGAAAAGGGAGGGGGCTGCCAGCAAAGGTTGGAGCACTGTCTCTGAGAAAGCTTGAATTATGAGGCTCTTAGCCTCCAGGCAGGATCCTCTATCACACTGATCCTGTTTGAGTTGCAGCAAACACACAGGGCCCATGGAATTGGATCTGCAACCCATTACTGGGTCCAGGGCTGATTTGAGTAATTAATAGGGACAATCCTAAAGATCCAGAACAGGTTGAACCAAGAATCAAAGAACACCAGTAACACATAGCTTCGTGACACTAAACGCCTATGAAAGAGAGAGAAATTGAGCATCTTAGTAAACTCACCATCCTAATCAGATGCCTAGACATCAGTAAAAAATTACAAGCCATACTAAGAAAATGGAAGAAATGACCCAAGAAAAGGAATATATCAAAGCCTCACAGGAGACAGAGGAATTGAGACAACTAATCAAGATGATGCCCACAAATTTCCAAAATCAAATTAATGAGTTGAAAGACATGGCTAAAGAGATAAAGGACATTGAGAAGTCACTGAGCAAGCACAAAGAATTTGAAAACCTCAATAGAAAAATAACAGAGCTTATGGGAATGAAAGAAATAATAGGTGAGATAAAAAACACATTAGACCACACTAATGAAAGATGTTTATGTGGGGGGTTGTGGGAGGTGTGGGAGGTGGGGAACATGGGAATCCCTCTAATTTTTGTGTAACATTTATGTACTCTAAGCATCTCTTAAAATATTAAAAAAAAAAAAAAAAAAAAAAAAAAACATTAGAAAAAACAAAAAACACCCTAGAGGGGGATCGAAGCCCCCTCTCAATTGGTGGAGTGGGCATCACCATCCCAGAATCCTCAGGATTGGGGAATGAACTATGGACTTACTGGTATTCTACTAGACTTATTGTGATTCTAGCAATGGAAGAATGTATATCATTGATGTGGAGGCAGTGGCCACTGGAAGTTCTGACGGCAGGGAGAGAGAAAAACAGGTGTAATATGGGGGCACTTTTGGGACTTGGGAATTGTCAATGACATTACACTGACAGATACAGGCCATTACATATCTTGCCATAACCTACAAAATTGTGCAGGAGACAGTGTAAACTACAATCTAAACTATAATCCATGCTTAGTGGCAATGCTCCAAAATGTTTTCATCAATTGTAATGAATGTACCACACAAATGAAGGATGTTGTTAATGTGGGAAAATGAGGGAGGTGTAAGGAGCAGGGCATATGGGAATCCCCTATATTTTTATGTAACATTTATGTAACCTAAATATCTTTTTTTTTAATTAAAAATATAGTTTAAAAAACACATTAGAGGCATACAACAGCAGACTCGAAATGACAAAGAAAAAGCAACACAGAAGACAGAAAAGCTGAAATTGAGAGAAAAGAATGGGAAAAAATGAACAGGGGCTCAGGGAGTTGAATGATAACATGAAACACAACAACATACATGTCATGGGAGTTCCAGAAGGAGAAGAGAAGGGAAAAGGGGCAGAAAGAGTATATGAGGAAATAATAGCTAAAAGTTTCCCAACTCTCCCAAAAGAAATGAACTTACATGTCCAAGAACTTACATGTACCCCAATCAAAATAAATCCAAACAGACCTACTCCAAGGCACATAATACTCAGAATGTCAAACATCAAGGATAAAGAGAAAATTCTAAGAACAGTATGAGAGAAGCAAACCATCACATAGAAGGGACATCTAGTAGGAAGTGTGGATTTCTCATCAGAAACCATGGAGGTGAGAAGACAGTGGTATAATACAATTAAGATACTGGAAGGGAAAAAAACTGCCGACCGAGAATTCTTACCCATCAAAGTTGCCCTTCAAATATGAAGGTGAGAAAAAAATAAAAATAAACATGAAAATGAGTTTAAAATACTCACAAACAGAGACTGAAAATTCATTTTTAAAAAATCCAACATTGCAGGAAATATTAAAGGAAGCCTTACAGCCTGAAAGAAAAAGACGGCAGAGAGAGGCCAGGAAGAGAGTATAGTAGATAAGAAGAGCAGAAAGGATAACCAAAAGAGTAAAAAGACAGACAAAAATAAGATATGACATATGAAAACCAAAACTAAAATGGTGGAAATAAATAATGCATTTACAGTAATATCATTGAATGTGAATGGATTAAACTCCCCAATCAAAGGATATAGGCTGACAGAATGGGTTAAAAAAAAACATGAGCCATCCATATGCTGCCTACAAGACACTCACCTTAGACCCAGCGGTACAAACCAAATGAAAGTGAAAGCTTGAAAAAAGATACTCCACATAAACATTGGCCCAAAAAGACCAGGGTTGCTATACTAATATCAGACAAAACAGATTTTAAATGCACAAAATGTATAAAAGATAGAGCAAGCCATTGTATGTTAATTGAAGGGAAAATCCACCAGGAAGAAATAACAGTCATAAATATGCATGTACCTAATTAGGGTGCCCCAAAATACATGAGATAAACTCTAGGAAAACTGAAGGGAGAAATAGACATCTCTACAATAATAGTTGGAAACTTCAACACACCACTCACAACATTAGAACAACTAGACAGAAGATCAACAAGGAAACAGAGAACTTGAACAATATGATGAACGAGTTAGACCTAACAGACATAGACAGAACATTGCACTCAAACTCAGCGAGTTATACATTTTTCTCAAGTGCTCATGGATCTTTCTCCAGGATAGACCACATGTTAGGTCACAAGGTAGGTCTCAATAAATATAAAAAGATTGAAATTTATACAAAGCATCTTCTTAGATCATGATGGAATGAAACTGGAAATCAATAATAGATGGGAAAAATCACAAATGGTGGAGGCTGAATAACACATTCCTAAATAATCGGTGGGTCAAAGAAGGAATTGTAAGTAATATTAGTAAATATATTGAGATGAATGAAAACAAGAACACAGCTTATCAAAATTATGGGATACAGTGAATGCAGTGCTCAGAGGGAAATGTATAGCCCTAAATGCCTATATTAAAAAGGAAGAATGAGCTAAACTGAAAAATCTAACTTAACAACTGAGAAATTAGAAGAAGAACAGCAAACCATTCCCAAGGCAAGCTGAAGGAAAGAAAAGATTAGGGCAGAAATAAATGCACTTGAGAACAAAACAAAAAGAGAACATCAACAAAACCAAAAGCTGTGTCTTTGAGAAGATCAATAAAATTAACAACTCCCCTAGCTATACCAACAATGAAAAAAAAGAGAGAAGACACAAATAAAATCAGAAATGAAAGGGGTGTAGTTACGACTGACCCCACAGAAATAAAAAGGGTCATAAGAGAATATTATGAGAAACTGTATGCCAATGAACTAGACAACCTACATGAAATGGACAAATTCCTAGAAATGCAAAAACAACCTACACTGATGGTATTAGAAATACAAGAACCTAACAAACCAATCAAATTTAAAGAGATTGAATCAGTCATGAAAAATCTCCCAGCAAAGAAAAGATCAGGACCAGATGGTTTCACAGGTGAATTCTACCAAGCATTTCGAAAGAATTAATGCCAATCCTATTTAAACTCTTCCAAAAAATTGAAGAGGAAGGAAAATACCAAACACATTTTATGAAGCCAACATCACCCTAATACCAAAGCCACATAAAGATATTACAAGAAAAGAAAATTACAGGGAGGCGGCTGTGGCTCAATCAGTGGGGCTCCCGTTTACCATATGGTTCGGTTCCCGGGGCCTCCTGGTGGGGGCAGGCCCGCCCACGCGGCGTGGTTGGCTGGCCCGGCGAGCGCAGGCAGCAGCGGAGGGATAAATGAATAAATAATAAAAAATCTTTAAAAAAAAAAAAAAGAAAAGAAAATTACAGACCAATCACTCAATGAATATAGATGCAAAAATTCTCAAGAAAATACTTGCAAATAGAATCCAACAGCATATCAAAAGTTTTATACACCATGGCCAAGTGGGATTGTTCAACATAAGAAAATCAATCAACATAATACACCACATTAAATATTGATGGAGAAAAAACACATGATCATCTGATCAATGCAGAAAAGGCATTCAAAAAAATCCAGCATCCCTTCTTGATGAAAAAAACACTCAAAAAGACAGGACTAGAAGGAAAATTCATCAATATGACAAAGGGCACATATGAAAAACCCACAGCCAACATCATACTCAATGGGGAGAGATTTAAAGCTTTCCCTCTAAGATTGGTAACAAGACAAGGATGCCCACTGTCACCACTGCAATTCAGCATTATGCTAGAAGATCTAGCTAAAGCAATTAGACAAGATAAAAAAGAATTAAAGGCATCCAAATAGGAAAAGAGGAAGTAAAACTCTCATTATTTGCAGATGACATGATCCTATATTTAGAAAATTCTGAAATGTCTACAACAAAGCTATTTGAGCTAATAAACAAGTTCAGAAAAGCAGTCAGATACAAGATCAACGTGCAAAAATCAGTAACGTTTCTGTACACTAGTATTGAACAATCTCAGGAGGAAATCAGGGAGAAAATTCCATTTACAATATCAACAAAAAGACTGAAATACCCAGGAATCAATTTAACCAAAGAAGTACAGGACCTATATGCAGAAAACTACAAAACAATGCTAAAATAAATCAATGAAAACCTAAACAAATGGAAAGATATTCTATGTTCATGGATTGGAAGACTAAATATGGTGAAGATGTCAATCCTACCCAAACTGATTTATAGAATCAATGCAATACCAACTAAAATTCCGACAGAAACAGAAAAGAAAATTACCAAATTCATTTGTAAGGGAAAGTGCACCCAAATAGCCAAAAGCTTTCTAAAAAAGAAGAGTAATGTGGGAAGAATTTCACTGCCTGACCTTGAAACATATTATTACAAAGCTACAGTGGTCAAAACAGCATGGTACTGGCATAAAGATAGACACCGAATAGAACTGAGAAGCCAGAAATAAACCCTCACCTATACAGTCAACTTGTTTTTGACAAACCTACCAAGTCCATGCTAACAGGACAAAATAGTCTCTTCAAAAAATGGTGCTGGGAGAACTGGATATCCATAACCAAAAGAATGAAAGAGGATCCCTATTTACTCCATATACAAGAATCATCTCATCTCAAAATGGATCAAAGACCTAAATATAAAACCTAAATAAAAGCCAGGACCATAAAACTACTAGAAGAAAAAGTAGGGAAACATCTACAAGACCTTGGGTGCGTGGTGGTTTCTTGGACTTTACCCCAAAGCATACACAACAAAAGAAAAAATAAATAAATGGGACCTCCTCAAAATTAAACACTTTTGCACCTTAAAGGACTTTGTCAAAAGAATATAGATTTGCCACATGACCCTGCAAAATCTCTATTGGGTATATACCCAGAAGAACTGAGAACAATGACATGAACAACATCTGCACACCAATGTTCATAGTGGCGTTATTCATGATTGTCAAAAGTTGGAAACAACCCAGGTGTCCATCAACCGATGAATGGATAAGCAAACTGTAGTGTATTCACACGATGGAATATTATGCAGCTGTAAAAAGAAATGAAGTCATAAAGCATATGACAACATGGATGAACCTGGAGGACATTATGTTGAGAGAAGCAAGCCAGACACAAAGGACAAATACTGTATGACTGCATTACCGTGAACTAAATATATTTTGTTATCTCATGGAGTTAATAACTTGAGGTTAGAGAAAGGAAGGCTAAGGGTTAATTTCTGCAGAGTTGGTAAAAAAGGATGCATGATAATCTTTGGAACTGAATACAAAAGGTGAAAGCAAAAGATAATGTTTGTAACTAGCAGTACTATTATATGGGTACTACAGTGGTTTAAAGGAAAAGTCTAAGGTCATGTATACTACTAAAAGGAAAAAAAAAAGTAACATGGGAATGTATAGCACAGTAATACCACATGTGAAATATGAACATGGGTAATATTGCATATATAAGACTGTTTTTCTTTGAAACTGATCAATGTGTGTTAATGTTACAAGATGTTATTAGGAGGTTAAAAAAAAAAATTTGCTAAGGGAAAGGAACCAGTTACAAAGTACTACATATTGTATGATTCCCTTTATGTAAAATGTAAATAGAAATCAATTTTAAAGATGAAATTAGATTAGTGGTTATGTAGGGCTGGGGAAGGATAAAGGGATTGAGAGGTAACTGCTTAGGGGTGTGGAGTTTCTTTTTGGAGTAATGAAATTTTTCTAAAATCTTTTGTTGTGATGAATGCACAACACTGTGATTATACTAAAAGCCATTTATTATACACTTTGCATAGATCATATGGTATGTGAATATACCTCAATACTACTTAAAAATAAATAAAGAAATAGCAGCTATGTACGACGGGAAGCGTAGAAAGATTGAGAGGTGAAGAATTTTCTTGTTTGTTTGTTTTTTGTTTATTATTATTATTGAAATAATGAAAATGCTCTAATAATGATTGAAGTGATGAATGCATAACTATGTGATTTACCAAATACCACTGATTGTACACTTTGGATGAATTGTATGCTTTATTAATAGGTATCAATAAAATTGATTTGTTAAAAATAATGCAGTATGAACAAAGTACTATGGGAACATGAGAAAGTGAGGGACCAATTTTCTCTGAGTTCACAGAGATGGTATTTCATCTGGGTCTTTGAAGGGTAAGTTGAATTTGCCATAGGGAAAAGGATATGTTATGTGGAAAAGAACCTTTAGTGCAAAGAGAGCCTTGAGTATTTGTAAATCAGGCTATGCTAAGAGCTGGGAAAACAGTGGGCCCAAGAGAGATACAGTACCTATTTTTGTAGAGTGTATAAACTAGTTGAGGAGACTGATATTAAACAAACTATTAACAAAAATTTTTTATAGTTTAATAACTGTTCTAACTATAATTTAGGAGAGTATAGATGCCATGATTTAAGAGAATCTATTTTAGATTTTGGAGTCAGGGAAAGTTCTCTTCGAAAAAGAAATTTGGTGTGGTTGAAACAAAAGCAATATCTATTAAGGAAAATAGAAGATGATATGAGAGAGTCTGTTTTGGTGCAAATGGTAAAGGGCTTTGTATGCCGTGTGAAGGAGTCTGGACTTCTGTTGGCATACTGAGATTTAATAAAACCAAAAAACATTCTGTAGAAATATCAAGCTTTACCATAATTCATATTTATCACCTAAAATTGAACTCATCTTTTCCCCTCAATAAGCCTACCCCTGCTCTGGGACATGCTATTGCCGGTGCCACCATTCACAGCCAGCTCTGTAAGGAATCTGAGGTCCTGCCTTCATGCTGCTTTGTTCTCTCAGTTAGTCACCACGTCCTGCCAATTTTACTTCTATAGATATTTCTAAATTCAGGCCTCCCCTCTATCCTTGTTATCAAAGCCTACTTTTAAGCCTTTATCATCTCTCACCTATACTGTTGTCCCAACTTCCTAACTGCTTTTCCTCCCTCTAGTCCTCAGTTCTGCAAATCCATCTTTCACCCACAAGTGTCTAAATGAAATGCACATCTGCTACCTAAAACCCTTTAATTCCTTCAGAATAAAGCCCAACTTCATCTGTCCCTGCACAACTCTCTAGCTGTAACTCATGCAATCCCCATGTCATTATTTAAATTACAACATCAAAATTGCTAATAGTTCTTCACTCACCCTATGTTTTTTCTCGCTTTCTTCCCTTTGATCATACTGATCATACTGTTACCTTTGTCGAAACCACCCCCTCCTCTCTTTCACCTGTTGTGGCGGAGACTACTAGTTATTCACAAAATCCATTTGCCCTGAGTTGTCATGTTGTAACTGGGCACATGGCTTCCCAGCTCCGCTATATTTCCCAGCTGAATTTGCCAATAGAATATGAGCAGAAGGGCCAATATTGTATTGTTTTTCATGCAGGTAACAATTCTTCATGATAATACCTGAGTTACTTGTTATAACCAGATATTTTCTCTTCTTACACTCAAACTTTAAAAATATGAACCACATTTATTAAATTTGAGGAAAGCACTATTTGAGATTAATAGTTTGTATTAAACATATTAGTAATAATATATATATATATATATATAGGTGCTGTCATTTAGAGATGGTAAAAAAAGAAAAAAAGAAGAGAGACTGAAGGAGAAAGAATGATGAATGAATGAGGCAGACCAGCAACTCAGGCTAGAAGCCAGGGTGGTAAGGTCCAATCAGTGATCAGTTTTCCAAGTTCAAGAAGTCAGTTATTAATTTGTCTAGAACTAATCAGCACCTGGAGAACTGACAGATCTGGTCAGACCCACCAATCTCTCTGTAACTAGCTAGCTAGCTAGCCATCCAGATAGATGTAAACAGTCATATGCCCTGTATCGAGTATTCCCGAGGCATCCCTTCCTGATGGGTAGGACCAGTCTGAAAGTCAGATTGGTTGGACAAGGGTCAGCAAATTACAGCCCAAAAGCCATATCTGGCCACATCCTGTTTTTTTTAAATAGAATTGTATTGGAACACAGCCATGTCCATTTGTTCACATATTATCTATGGCTATTTTTGCACTCCAGTGTCAGAGTTGAGCAGCTGTGACAGATTTCATGGATTGCAAAGCCTAAAATATTTACTTTCTGGTCCTTTACAGAAAAAGTTTGCCAACTCCTGGATTAAAAATTTCCCTATTAAAATGAAAATTATAACAGAAGGATTTATATATGTCCTTAGACTATGGAACCAGATAAATTGCCCTTTTCTACTTTAGGCTAATTTTTGGCTATCTTAGTAAAATCAGAATCCTAGCAGTGTTGAGGATATAATGACAAATTCTTACCTTGCCTTCTGAATTACCAGCCTTCTCATGATGTGTCTGCAATTTCCTAGATTTCAGTTTATCTCCCATTGTTTTTATTTTAAATTGCTGTCTTTCTATTTAAGGAGATAATTTGGGCCTTATGCTGAGATTTAGAAATCACCCTACTTTTATCAGCAATAACCTTAAAGTCATTTTTTTTTAGTATATTTTCTTGAAAGATTTCTGCAGAAAGCTGCTTTTATCCATTTAAAGTTGGTTGTTGTTGGTTTTGAAACGTTAATTCTCCTCTGCCATCAGAGGGTGACATTTTCTGGCTTTGTCCACAAAATCGCAGTGTGATTGAGCTATGGTTATCAGGTCAGGGTGTCTGCTGACAATATCAGCTTCTCAACATTGAGTCATACAAAGAGGTAGAATTTCTTGCAGGTCAAAAAGATTCAAATGAGGAATAATAATAGTAACTTTTAGGCATGGAATTAGCTAGTTACCAATTTATTGCCTCTCAGCTCTAAATTAACCCTTAAAGTACCTGCTCTGCCACAATGGACTGGAATCTAAGTATTTCTCCTTTACAGTCAGCACTGTTAAACTTTCTCGGTAGAGGGCGCTAGAGGGACGTTGCAGGAAGGAAGGGGCATCTCCTGCTGCGGGTTGGCTGTGTTTTGGCTTTTCCTACGCCTGCTGCACAGCCTGACAGCGGTTTGAAAGGGGACAGCCAGTGGTGCTCCACCAAAGCTGTTTTCAATCCCTCCGCGACCTTGCAGCACCTCCCAGCCCTTTCTGGGCCCGGTGACCACCTCCACTCTGCCCTCCCCAAGCCAACTCCAGACTTCTGCTGGCAGTAGCTTCCCGCCTTCCTCTGCACACCCACCCGCCAGCCTCAACTCACCTGTGCTCCATCGGGTTGTTTCCTGACGCAGACGTCACGCACCTCAGACCACCAGTTCAAGAGCAAGCAGACTCCTGATACCCTAATTTCCTGTACCCGCATCGCCCTACTAACCTTGGCGAGCCTGCACCCCAGAGATTTGTTTCCTGCTGCCCAGCGACGTGGACCGGTTCTGCCCTGGACAACTGAACTTTTCCACCGTGCAGGGCCCTGGACCACACTTTCTCCAGCAAGATCTGAACCCTAGCTGTGGAGAGGAGGGAATCTCTTCAAGTTTAGCCTTCCTTGGACACTCTCCCTTCACCCTAGGGCGCTCTATAGAGTTTTCCTTACATTGTTATAGTTACTCTCCTCTCATAATTTTATAATTCTTTTTATTAAACTTTACCTTTTCAAATTACTAGTATAGTTCCTGTCTCCTGTTTGAACCCAGACTGATACATGATGTAAAAGAAAATTTTCATTTACATTTACTTCTGTGAGACCTGTTCAGGATGCATGTAATACTTGATGTTGAATTTATTTCCATTTATGGCTTTTAAAATCTAAGTTTGTTCTATCCATCAGAAGTATATTGTATGATAAGACCCAAACTTAAAATAATCATAATCATGAAAATGAACATTTTTGATGCAAATCAAAACACCAAATTTGTGACATTACATGATAATTATTATAAAATAAGATGACAGCTTGATGGCTTCAATTTCACAGAATCTTTGATAGGGTTTTCTTGTTTTTTGTTTTGTATTTTTTAGGTTCAGGGGCTGCGGATTGAACCTGGGACCTCCCATGTGGCAAGCAGGTGCTCAACGGCTTGAGCCACATCCACTCCCCTTCACAGAATCTTTAAAAGGCATGACCCACCATAATAAAATGTTATCGAAATTTTTATATCCATGAGTTTTTCACATCCTTTTTTCCTGAGAAAGGGCCTGTTCATTTCTATCCCATTGGTCTGAAGCAATTCTGTAAAAATGACTGTTTATGCACACCAGTGTTCATAGCGGCATTATTCACAATTGTCAACAGATGAAGCAAACCAAAGGTCCAACTAATGAATGCATAAATATATGCATGGTATATATATATACAATGGAATACTATTCAGCCCTGAAAGAGAATGAAATTCTGATGCATGCGACAACATCCCTCCCCATTGTTTTGCACTCACTGTCTGCTCTTCTATGTCTGCTTATCTTCTCTTTAGGCGGCACCAGGAACCGATCCTGGGACCTTCCAAAGTGGAGAGAGGGGCTGAATATCTCGTGCCGCCTCAGCTCCCTGCTCTGCTGTGTCTCCTATTGTCTCTCTTCTGTGTCTCTTTCTGTTGTGTCATCTTGCTGCTCCAGCTCTCCATACAGGCCAGCATTCCCATGTGGGCCAGCACTCCACGCGGGCCAGCTTTCTGCTTGAGCCAGCACGCCTGCGTGGGCCAGCTTGCCTTCACCAGTAGGCCCCGGAAGTCAAACCCTGGACCTCCTGTATGGTAGATGAGCCACATCTGCTTCCCAGCATGGGTGATTCTTGAAGATACCATGTTGAGTGAAATAAGCCAGACACAAAAGAACAAGTATTGTATTCTCTCACTTGATATAATTAGAATATGTAAATTCATAGAATGAAAAACTAGAATGCAGGTTACCAGGGGCCAGGGTTGGGGGTAGGGAAGGGGAGTTTATGCTTAATTGGTACAGAGTTTCTATTTCCGGTGATGGAAAAGTTTTGGTAGTGGATGGTGGTGATTGCAGCACGACATTGTGAACGTAATTAAAGCTACTGAATTGTATATTTGAAAATGATTAAAACAGGAAATTTAGGTTGTATATGTTACCAGAATAAAAAAAAAATTAAGTCATAGAACCGGACAACACAGAGTGAACACTAATGTAAACTATGGACTATAGTTAATAGTAAAATTAAAATAATATGCCTCATCAATTGTAACAAAGGTACCACATTAATGCAAAATGCTAATAATAGGAAAACTGTATTGAGGGGTGGAGGGTGTATGGGATCTACTTTCTGCATGATTTTTCTGTAAACCTACAATGGCCATAAAATTATAATAATACTGTTTCATTGGTTATAACAAAGGCACCACACTAATGCAAAGAAAACTGTGTGTGTAAGGAGCAGTTTGTATGGGAACTCTGTACTTTCTGTGTGATTTTTCTGTAAATCTACAACTGATCTAATAAAAAAAAAATGAGAAAAAAAAGCCATCACACAACAGAAAAAAAGAAAAAATCTTGGAGGTTGTTGCAGTTGGGCAGTTTGATGTAATTATGAATCCCAAAAATATAATGGGATCACACTTGTAAACTAATCTTTTTTTTTTTTTTTTTTTTAAATTTTATTTATTTATTCATTTATCCCCGCCCCCCCTCGCTGCTTGTGCTCACTGGGTCAGCTAACCATGCCGTGCCAGCGGGCTTGCCTTCACCAGGAGGCCCCGGGAACCGAACCCGGGGCCTCCCATATGGTAAACAGGAGCCCTACTGATTGAGCCACAGCCGCTTCCCTGTAAACTAATCTTTAATCTGGGCATGATTAAGTTATGATTAGGGCATTGACTGAGCCACGTCAGTAGGGCATTGAGCCCCACTCCTTGGTGAGTGGGGAATCAAATATAAAAGTCATGGCAAGAACAGAGTTGAAGCAGTTTTTGAGAAGCAGTTTTGATGTTGGAGAGAAGGCCCCAGGAGAAGAGCAGTGAGCCGTTTGCCTGATAGTCTACAGCTGACCTTGTGGAGGAATCAGAAGTGCTAAGCCTGGAGAGAAACGCAGCCCCGGGAAGAGAGGAACCCCAGAAGCCTGAACCCTGGCAAACGTCGGCAGCTGTCTTGCTCCAACACGTGGCAATGAACTTTGGTGAGAAGAAACTTATGCTTTATGGCCTGGTATCTGTGGACGTCTACCCCAAATAAATACCCTTTATAAAGACCAATCCATTTTTGGTATTTCACATTAGCACCCCTTTGGCTGACTGATACAGAGGGGTTTTGAAAATCAATAAAGAAAAGATAATGAGAAAATAGACAAAGGGACAAAAGATATATACAGGTAAATCATAGAGGATGAAATATAAATTGCCAATAAATACTGTAAAACAATTTCAATTGTAATAAAAGAAATGGAAAAAAAAGTGGCTATTTACACTTTCTTAGGGAAAAACAACCATAAAATAATGGGGATTTCTTCCACTCTCAAGACTGT
The DNA here is from genome assembly GCA_026826555.1 of Tolypeutes matacus. NCBI lineage: Eukaryota > Metazoa > Chordata > Mammalia > Cingulata > Chlamyphoridae > Tolypeutes > Tolypeutes matacus. The sequence goes on from JAKSZT010053792.1 coordinate 6,787,014, forward strand.
TGTAAGCCCAATATGGCAGTTGTATAGTAAGAATGATCAAGTCAGATTTCCAAATTAATGTGTTATTCATTTCTTAGACATTCATAATCCCTAGGAGCACAATTTCTTGGTGATGCCACAAAGTTATACCACATCCAGAGGGTAAAATTTAACAAGTTTTCTGATAAGATATTTTTTTCATAATTTTATATATATAATAAATTGCCTTAAATGGTCATTCAAATAATATATTAGCAAAGATTTTCTTAAGATCAATTGAAATGGATTTAGAACTTTAAATTTGGTGTAGATTTTGACTTCTTTTTCTATTTTTTTAACGATTTATTTTATTTATTTGTCCCTGCCCCCCCCCATTGTTTGTGCTCGCTGTCTGCTCTCTGTGTCCATTCGCTGTCTGCTCTCTGTGTCCATTCGCTGTCTGCTCTCTGTGTCTGCTCGTCTTCTCTTCAGGAGGCACCGGGAACGGAACCCAAGACCTCCTTTGTGGGAAAGAGGTGCTCAATCACTTGAGCCACCTCTGTTCCCTTTCTGAGTATTATTACGTGTGAAAAATAGAAGGCCTCATGTTTATCAGCACAGTTAGAATTCTCATTACCAAAATATTTAAATTAATATATTAAAATATTTTCATAGTTTGATAGAAATGCACACATTTGCGTACTATTTGTGAATACAAGATTGTAAACCTGAGAAGCCATATATGCACTTAAAAAACATAAAAATATTCATTCACTGTGTCCTAATAATTCCATTTCAGGAAATCCAACTTAAGAAAATTCTCATAAATATAGAAGGAAATTTTTATATAAAAAGTCCATAACATTTTATGGACTTTTATGGACATTTAAAAAGTCCTACTTACAATGGGTTCACAGCCACAAGAATGGATTAAGTTTAAGAACATGTTTTTCTGGAGTACATACAGCTTCAAATCACCACAGTATCCACAGTGAACAAAATCTTTTTAAAACAATATGCACTGGAGAGGCATTTTACTTTGTGTGTAGGATAAGACATTAAAAAAGCTTCTTCATTGTCATTGCAGTTTATGAAATAATTATTTTTCAATGATCATTCTTAATTTTATTCCTTACTTATTAGCACTGATGACATTCAGTTGTTTTTGAAGACGCTCCATTAAGATGCTTGAAGACGATGTGTAGTTGATGAATAATGCAATGAGTAACAAAAATATCTGGTGCTACTTTAAGTTGGCCCTAAACCTATATTGCCACCAAGCAAAGCCATTGTTTCTTATGTTGCAAAACAGTGACATTGAAAAAAGTAAAATTTTTTCATAAAATAATTTTTAGAGTTTCACTTACTGTATCCATTGTTTGTAATTTTGGAAATAAATTTTCCTTTATGATTTTCTTATTCCTTATGAATATCATGTATATGCATAATAAAGATTCATTATCATGCAGAATGCTTTCATCCTTTGTACTCAAAATCTCTTGAGTACAAGTCATTACCCGGCCAATTGTCAACATCTTTTTTTTTACCATATCAATTTTTCTTGAAACACTCAATTTTTCTCTGTGAAACAAGAAATTATTTCAATTTCATTTCTTTCCATCATATTAATAAACTCTTACACAAGTGGCAAGATTAATTTTTCTCTGACATTGTATGACTTACCACATTATATAGTTATTAGTGCTATTCTGTAAGAAATAATAAAACCGTCTTTCTAATTAGGAAATTTTTTCAAAACATTCCAGAGATAGTAAGACAGTTTATTGCAAATCTCAGGAGAATGATATAGTTCTGCCAACTTATCACCATGTTTCTTTATAAAAGGTTCACTAAATCTTGATAGTTGCATTGCTTCGTTAGGGAAAAAAACATGTTGACAAAGTAGGCATATTGGTAATTGTTCATTTCGGCACAGATATAAGATCCACTTTGAAATACTCAGCTGAATATTGATACTTTTACTTTAGAATTGATGAAATAAAGACTCAATCAGAGTATATTTATGTAGATATAGCACATCACAGTGAATGTGACAAATCACTGTAAATACAGACTGAGGTGTATTGGCTGAGTATTGGCTAATCTATATCAGGAGTGGCATTGCCTTGAGTGATTTTCCAAAATAGAGAACTATACTTGGGAAAGTTCTAAATAAAACAAAATGGAATCTGCCCTTGCTTTACATGATAGTTTTCTTTCTTGGGAAATTCAATGTTTATTAAAACTCTGACATCTTCACAAATTTCCAGTTGTCCCCTGGAGGCTGTAAAGTCCGTTTTAAAGTGTGATAAGTGGGAAGTGGATGTGGCTCAGGCGACTGGGCTCCCGCCTACCATATGGGAGGTCACTGGTTCGGATCCCGGTGCCTCCTAAAGAAGACAGTCAGCTCGCTTGACAGGGAGGTACCGCGAGCTGACCCAACAAGGTATGTGGGGAGAAAAAAAAAGAATGAGAGACACAACAAAGCAAGGAGGAGAGGTGGCTCAAGCAATTAGGCACCTCCCTCCCACATCAGAGGTCCTGGGTTGGCCCTGGTGCCTCCTAAAGAAATAAGGAAGATGAACAGACACAGCAAGTGAAAAACAACAAAGGGGTGGGGAGAAATAAATAAATAAAATAAATCTTTAAATAAAATTTAAAACAAACAAATAAAAAAAGTGTGGTAAATAGTATTTTATCAAACAGCCAGGAACAACAGAAGAGAATGTCATTCCAGTTGTATTCTATGAAGTTTCTAGATAAAAGTATTCTTTTGTAAGTTGCTTCATAATAAAAGTTCATATAGTTGCAGTCAGGGGAAGAGTGATAATTCTTAGGTGGTAAATCCTCTTTACCAGTGGAAATAGCTTGCTCACTGGTATCTGGAGAGATTAGTCTTTCTCTGTTTGAAAACCCTGTGATACATGCAAAAGAATGAAAGTGGACCAATAACTTACATTTTATAGAAAAATTAACTCAAAATGGATCAATGACCTAAATATAGAGCTAAAACTATAAAACTGTTAGAAGAAAACATAAGGTAACATCTTCAGGACCTTGTATTAGGCAGTGGATTCTTAGACTTTATATCAAAACCACAAGTAAAAAAAGAAAAATAAATTGGACTTCATCAAGATAAAAAAAATAACATGTATCTAAGGACATTATCTAGAAAGTGAAATGACAACCTACAGAATGGGAGAAAACATTTGGAAACTATATATATAATAAGGGTTTAATGTCCAGACTATATAAAGAACTGCAACAATTCAACAACAAAAAGACAAGAAACCCAATTAAAATATCGACAAAAGACTTGAATAGACAGTTCTCCAAAAAAGATATAGAAATGGCCAAAAAGCATATGAAAAGATGCTCAACTCCATTAGCCTTTAGGGAAACTCAAATCAAAACCACAATGAGGGAGCAAATGTGGCTCAAACAGTTGAGCACCTGCCTCCCACACGGGAGGTCCTCGGTTCAGTTCCCAGTGTCTTCTAGAAAGAAAATAAAAACAAAACAAAACAAAAAACAACTCAGGGAGGGGAGCCAACATGGCTCAGTGGATGAGTGCCATCTTCCCACATACAAGATTGCGGGTTCAATCCCCGTCCCCGGGTATCTCAACAAAACAAAACAAAACAAAACAAAAAAACTAGCAATGACATACCACTTCACACCCACTAGAATGACTATTATTTTAAAAATGGAAAATAACAATTATTGATGAGGATGAAGAAGAAATAGGAACTCTTGTACGTTGTTGGTGGGAATGCAGAATGGTGCAGCTGCTGTGGGAAACAGTTTGGCAGTTCCTCAGAAAGTGAATTATAGAATTACTAAATGACCTAGCAGTCCTATTTCTAGGTTTACACCCAAAAGAAGTGAAGGTAAGGACTTGAGCAGATATTTGCAAACCACTGTTCATAGGATTATTCACAACGGCCAAAAGGTGGAAGCAATCCAAGTGTCCATCAACAGATGAATGGGTGAACAAAATGTGGTATACACATATAATAGAAGAATATTCAGCTGTAAAAAGGAATGTAGTTTCTGATACATGTTACAACGTGAATGAACCTCTAAGACATCATGTTAAGGGAAATAAAACAGGCACAAGAGGACAGATATTGTATAATCGCACTTACATGAAATAATTAGAATATGCAATTTCATAGAGTCAAAGCAGATTACAGCTACTGGGGGCTGGGGGAAGGGAGGAATGGGGAGTCAATATGTACTGGGGTGCACAGTTTCTGTTTGGAGTGATGGAAAAGTTTCGGTCATGGACAGTGGTGATGGTAGCACAAGATGGTAAATGTAAATAATGCCATTGAATTGTATTGTGATTAAAATGGAAAATTTCAGGTTGTAGATATGTTATCACAATGAAAAGGAGGGAAGGAAGAAAGGGAGGAAGAAAACCCCAGGGCAGATGCCTTGAAAGGGGAGGCCCATTCTTTTCAAGACCTACGACAACCTTCCTTTGTTTCCACTAGACCCACAACTAGGGTTAAATCTCAGCATATTCCAGGAGTACACACTATAACCCAGAAGGAAATAGCTTATACACCAAAACAATTGCCATCCTTTGTTAATCCGTGTCAGCAGAGACCTGGGACATCTGTGGGAGCAGTGGAGTGGAGGAATATAAACCACAGACTCTTCTGAATCTGCTCTGTCTCATATGACAGCCACTAGCCACATGTGACTATTTAAATTTAAGTTAATTAAAATAAAAAATTCAGTTCCTCAGTCTCACAAGCCACGTTTCAAGTGCTTAACAGCCTTATGTGTCTAGTGCCTGTCATATTGGACAGTGCAGATATAAACATTTTCATCATTGCACAAAGTTCTATTGGACAGCCCTGCTATAAAAAGAATAAAAAGATAATGCAAAAGCTTCTGGGAAGATGGTGGACTAGAAAGACAGAGGACTCTCTTCTCCTCCAGAAAAATAGCTAGAGGGCAGGCTGAAACAGTCTGGAAAACGATCTTCTAGGGTTTAGGACACCAAGCGAAGGCGGGGCACTGCCCAGAGGAGAAAGGGACAAAGGAGGGGAATCGCGACACCAGAACCGTAAGTGGAAACCAGCGGCTGCTGCTGCTGGCACCCCTCCCCAGCCCCCACTAAAGATACTTTAGAATTCCCAGGCCTCTGGGCCTGCTGCTACAGAAAAAGGGGGCTCCAGGGATCCACTGCCCCAGGAAAGCGGAGAGAGGAGGGACAAAGCCTAAGGCTGACTCAGCTTTTGACTCCCAAATTTGGTCTGCGCCCCATGAGCCCACCAGGCCAGGTGGGGCTGCGCCATTGTTTGCCTTGGGAGCCAGCAAGAGGCTAAAGATACACGACCCTCCCAATCTCCTCCTCTACTAACAGGGACTGACTGCTGAGGACTCTGAGGGGAGTGGAAATATTTCCGACCCAGGAAAAGGGAGGGGCTGTGGGTGAAGGATGGAGAACTGTCACTGGGAAAGTTTGAATTACAAGGTTCTTAGCCTCTAGGCAGGAAGGTCTCTCACATTGATCTAGTCTGTGTTGCATCAAATACCCTCCCACCAGAACTGAACTGAGAGCTGTCAAAGAGCGCCATCTGCTGGCAGACCAAGGAAGCGCACATGAGAAAATTAAGAGTAAGAGAGGCTTTTCCGGTCTTTATAGCTTACCTCCCCAAGGCCCTAGGAAGCCAGTCTGCAACCAATTATTGGGTCCAGAGCCCTGTTCTGAGTAACTAGCAGGAACAATCCTAACAATTCAAGTTGAGCCATGAATCAACACAGCCTCCCGCCACTAAATCGCTACAAAAGAGAAAGAAATTGGGCATCTGAGTAAACTACATCCTAATCAGATGCCTAGACATCAGCAAAAAATTATGAGCCATACTAAGAAAATGGAAGACATGGCCCAAGAAAAGGAATATATCAAAGCCCCCAGAAGAGACATAGGATTTGAGAGAATTAGTGAGATGAGCACAAATTTCCAAAGTCAGATTAATGAGTTGAAAGACAATATGACTAAAGAGATAAATGACATCAAGAAGATATTGAGCAAGCAAAAAGAAGGATTTCAAATCCTTCAGAGCCCATGGGAATGAAAGGCACAATAGGTGAGATAAAAAAAACACACTAAACCTTTTCCTTCGTTGCGCCCTGAGAGGAAGATGGGTCACAAACAGCTCTACTGGAGCCATCTGTGAAAATTCAGCCAGGGTTCCCACTCTTGCCATGTCTGCTCAAACTGACATGGTCTGATCCGGAAATACAGTCTCAATATGTGCTGCCAGTGTTTCCGTCAGTACGCGAAGGATAAAGGCTTCATCAAGTTAGAATAATTGATCTTCCTCGAATGGACTGTCCAGGACATCTACCAGATGAAAACAATGCTAGTTCTTTGTATATAAAATAAAACTAAAAAACTAAACAAGCAAACAAACAAAAACACTAGAGGCATACAACAGCAGACTTAAAGTGATAGAAGAAAGAATAAGTGATACCAAAGACAGAACAGCTAAGGAGAGAGGAGAGAAAGGAACAGAGAGAGAAAGGAATAGAAAAAATTGAGCAGAGGCTCAGAGAGTTGAATGACAACACAAAACGCAACAATATACATGTCATGGGAGTTCCAAAAAGAGAAGAGAAGGGAAAGGGGCAGAAAGAGTATTTGACGAAATAATAACTGAAAATTTCCCAACTCTCACGAAAGAAATGAACTTACATGTCCAAGAAGCACCCTGTATCCCAGTCAGAATAAGTCTGAATAGACCTACTCTAAGACATATACTACTCAGAATGACAAATGTCAAAAATAAAGAGAAATTTCTCAGAGCAGCAAGGGAGAAGGAAACCATGACATACAAGGGATGTCCAGTAAGACTTAGCACAGATTTCTCTTCAGAAACCATGTCAGTGAGAAGACAGTAGTTTGATACAATTAGGATACCGAAAGAGAAAAATTGCCAGCCAAGAATTCTTTATCCAGCAAAATTGTCCTTCAAATATGAAGGTGAGGGAAACAGATGTGGCTCAAGTGACTGGACTCTGTCTACCATATAGGAAGTCCAGGGTTTGATACCTGAGGCCTCCTGGTGAAAGGCAAGCTGACCTGTTTGGTGAGCTGGCCTTCATGGAGTTCTGGCTCACATGGAGTGCTGGCCCATGCGGAGAGCTGGTGCAGCATGATCACGCAACAAAAAGAGACAGAGGAGAGACAATAAGAGATGCAGCAGACCAGGAAGCTGAGGTGGCGCAAGAGACTGAGTGCCTCACTCCTACTCTGGGAGATCCCAGAATTGGTTCCTGGTACTGCCTAAAGAGAAGACAAGCAGAAAAGAACACACAGAGAGCAGACAGCGAGCTCAAAACAACGGGGGTGGTGGGGCGGTGGTGGCGGTGGTGGTGGTAATAAATAAATAAATCTTTTTTTAAAAAATCTGAAGGTGAGTATAAAATATTCACAAACAAAAAGAAACTAAGAGAGTTTGCAAAAAAAGAATCCACCCTTGCAGGAAATATTAAAGGAAGCCTTAGAACATGAAATAAAAATACAGGAGAGAGAGGCCTAGAGGAGAGTATAGAAGAAAGAATAGAGAAAGGATAACCAAAAAAGTAAAAAGACAGACAAAAATATGATAAAATATAAGAAAACCAAGGTTAAAACAGTGAAAGTAAGGACTGCATTATAGTAATATCATTGAATGTGAATGGATTAAACTCCCCAATCAAAAGATACTGGCTGACAGAATGGATAAAAAAACATGAGCCATCCATATGCTGCTTACAAGAAACTCACCTTAGACCCAGGGATACAAACCCGCTGAAAGTGAAAGATTGGAAAAAGATACTCCATGCAAATAGTAACCAAAAAAAGAGCAGGGAGAGCTATACAAATATCAGACAACAGACTTTAAATGCAAAAAAGGGACAATCCACCAGGAAGATATAACAGTCATAAATATCTATGCACCTAACTAGGGTGCCCCAAAATAAATGAGACAAACTCTGGAAAAACTGAAGGGATAATAGACATCTCTACAATAATCGTTGGAGACTTCAACACCCCACTCACTTCATTAGATAGATCAACAAGACAGAAGGTCAACAAGGAAACAGAGAAATTGAACAATATGATAAATGAGTTAGACCTAACAGACATATACAGAAGCTGCATCCAAACTCAGTGTGTTATACTTACTTCTCAAGTGCCCATGGCTCTTTCTCCAGGGTAGACCACATGCTAGGGTACAACACAGCTCTCAATAAATATAAAAAGATTGAAATTATACAAAGTGCCTTCTCAGACTCTAATGGAATGAAATTAGAAATCAATAATAGACAGGAAAAAGTAAATCTGCAAAAGTGTGGAGGCTGAACAACACACTCCTAAATAATCAGCAGATCAGAGAAGAAGTTGCAACTGAAATGAGTAAATATATTGAGACAAATTAAAATGAGAACACAACTTATCAAAACTTATGGGATACAGCGAAGACAGTCTTGAGAGGGAAATTTATAGCCCCAAATGCCTATATTAATAAAGAAGAAAGAGCTAAACTGAAAGATTTAAATGAACAACTTGAGAAACTAGAAAAAGAAGAGCAAACTATTTCCTAACCAAGCAGAAGGAAAGAAATAATAACCACTAGAACAGAAACAAATGAAATTGAGAACAAAAAGACAATAGAGAAAATCAACAAGACTAAAAGTTGGTTCTTTGAGAAGATCAATAAAATTGACAAATCCCTAGTTAGACTAACAAAGAAAAAAAGAGAGAAGATGCAAATAAATACAATCAGAAATGAAAGGGGGAAGTTACAACTGACCCCACAGAAATAAAAAGAATCATAAGAGGATATTATGAGAAACTGTATGCCATCAAACTAGACAACCTAGATGAAATGGACAGATTCCTAGAAATGCACAACCAACCTATACTGATGCTACAAGACATACAAGAACTTAACAAACGAATCACCTTTAAAGAGCTTGAATCTGTCATCAAAAATCTCCCGGCAAAGAAAAGTCCAGGACCCGATGGCTTCACAGGTGAATTCTACCAAGCATTTCAAAAGAATTAACACCAATCCTGTTTAAACTCTCAAAAAAAATTGAAGAGGAGGGAAAATTACCCAACACATTTTATGAGGCCAACATCACACTAATACCAAAGCGAGGTAAAGATAATACAACTAAAGAAAATTACAGACCAATCTCTCTAATGAATATAGATGCAAAAATTCTCAACAAAATACTTGCAAATAGAATCCAACAGCATATCAAAAGATTTATACATCACGACCAAGTGGGATTTATTCCTGGTGTGCAAGGCTGGGTCAACATAGGAAGATCAATCAATGTAATACACCACATTAACAAATTGAAGGAAAAATACTACATGATAATCTCAATTGATGCAGAAAAGGCATTTGACAAAATCCAGCATCCTTTTTTGATAAAACCACTTCAAAAGATAGGAGTAGAAAGAAAATTCCTCAATATGATAAAAGGCATATATGAAAAATCCACTGCCAACATCATTCTCAATAGGGAAAGGTAGAACGCTTTCCTTCTAAGACTGGGAACAAGACCAGGATGCCTTGGGAAACAGATGTGGCTCAAGTGATTGGGCTCTTGTCTACCATATAGGAGAACCAGGGTTCAATTCCCGGGGCCTCTTGGTGAAAAGCAAACTGGCCTGTGCATGAGTGCTGGCTGGCGCGGAGAGATGGTGCAGCAGTTTGACACAACAAAAAGAGACACAGAGGAGAGACAATAAGAGATGCAGCAGACCAGTGAACTGAGGTGGCACAAGAGATTGAGCGCCTCTCTCCCACTCTGGAAGGTCCCAGGATCGGTTTCCAGTGCCACCTAAAGAGAAGACAAGCAGACACAGAAGAACACACAGAGAGCAGACAGTGAGCACAAAACAACTGGGGGGGGGCCCCCCCCCCGCGGGGGAGAGGGAATAAATAAACAAATCTTAAAAATCTATATATATTAAAGAAAAAGACAAGGATGCCCACTGTAACCATTGTTATTCAATATTGTACTAGAAGTTCTAGGTAGAGCAATTAGACAAGAAAAAAATTTTTTAAAGGTATCCAAATAGGAAAAGAGGAATTAAAACTCTCACTGTTTGCAGACGACATGATCCTGTACTTAGAAAATTCTGAAGTATCCACGACAAAGCTATTTGAGCTAATAAATGAGTTCAGCAAAGTGGCAGGATACAAGATCAACATGCAAAAATCAGTAATGAACAATATTAGAAGGATATCAGGGGAAAAATTCCGTTTTCAATAACAACAAAAAGACTCAAATACCTAGGAATTAATTTAACTAAAGAAGCACAGGACCTATATGTAGAAAACTACAAAACAATACTAAAAGAAATTTTAAAAGACCTAAACAAATGGAAAGACACTCAGTGTTGATGGTTTGGAAGAATAAATATCGTGAAGATGACAATCTTACCCAAACTGATTTATAGATTCAATGCAATACCAATCAAAATCTCAACAGCTTACTTTACAGAATTGGAAAAGGCAATTACCAAATTCATTTGGAAGGGAAAGTGCACCTGAATAGCCAAAAGCATTCTAAAAAAGAAGAGCAACCTGGGAGGAATTTCAACCGCCTGACCTTGAAACACATTACAAAGCTACAGTGGTCAAAACAGCATGGTACTGGCACGTCGATCAGTGGAATAGAATTGAGAACTCAGAAATAAACCCTCACGTATACGGTTAACTGGTTTTTTGAAAAACCTACCAAAGTAATGTTAAAGGTACAAAACAGTCTCTTCAACAAATGGTGCTGGGAGAACTGGATATCTATAACCAAAAGAATGAAAGAGGACCCCTATCTCACCCCCTATACAAAAATCAACTCAAAATGGATAAAGACCTAAATATAAAATCCAGGACCACAAAACTACTAGAGAAAATGCAGGGAAATACTTTCAAGACCTTGTAGGAGGTGGTGGGTTCTTGGACCTTACACCCAAAGCATGTGCAACAAAAGAAAAAAAAAAAAGATCAACAGGGCCTCCTGAAAATTAAACACATTTGACCTCACAGAACTTTGTCAAAAGGGTGAAAAGGCCGCCAACTCAATGGGAAAAAATATTTGGAAATCACATATCTGATAAGGGTTTAATATCCAGGATGTATAAAGAGATGTTATAACTCAACAATAAAAAGACAAATGACCCAATTACAAAATGGGCAAAAGATTTGAATAGACGTTTGTCCAAAGAAAAAATGCAAATGGCAAAAACAAAACAAAACAAAACAAAACAAAAAACATATGAAGAAATGGTCAACATCACTAGCAATTAGGGAAAGCAAATCAAAACTACAATGAGATATCATTTCACACCTATCAGAATGGCCACTATTAAAAAGACAGAGAACTACAAGTGTTGGAGAGGATGTGGAGAGATAGGAACACTTCTTCACTGTTGGTGGGAATGCAGAATGGTACAACCACTATGGAGGACTGTTTGGCAGTTCCTAAAGAAGTTGAATATAGACTTGCCACGTGACCCTGCAATACCACTACTGGATATATACCCAGAAGAGCTGAGAGCAGTGACATGAACAGACATCTACACACCAATGTTCATAGTGGCATTATTCATGATTGCCAAAAGTTGGAACAACCCAGGTGTCCATTAACAGATGAATGGATAAACAAACTGTGGTCTATTCACACGATGGAATATTATGCAGCTGTAAGAAGAAATGAAGTCGGAAATCATATGACAACATGGATGAACATGGAGACATTGTGTTGAGTGAAGTAAGCCAGATACAAAAGGACAAGCACTGTATGATTGTACTACTGTGAACCAAATATATGATTCAAAAACAATTTATATGTATCCAGTACATTTAATTGAGAAAAGTATGTTTTTAATCAATAATGTTTTCTTTTTAGTTTTTAATTGTTTATATTTTCAATTATTAAATGTACAAAATAAAGTTAATTTAAAAAAATGAGTATAGGGTTCCTGTTTGGGGTGAAGGGAAAGTTCTAGTAATGGCCGATGATGAGGGTAATGCAACACTGTGAATGTGATTAATCCCACTGAATGGTATTCTTGGGAGGTGTTGGGATGGGAAAATTTATGTTGAATATATGCTTCCACATTAAAAAAGAAAAATGGAAGAGAAACTAAAGAGATAATGACAATTAAATACAATACATGATAATGGGTGTGATCTAAGAATGGAGGAGAAAAGGCTCAAAAGGATATTATTGGGATGTAAGAAAAAACGGAATGTCGTTTGTAAGCTTTATATCAATGTTAAATTTCTTGAATTTCATAACTGCACTTAAAGTGATTACATAAGAGAATATCCTTGTTCATAGGAAATGAACATGGGAGAATTATATGTTTAAGTCGTATGATGTGTGCAACCTGCTCTCAAATGTTCAGAAAATAGAGAGAGATGATAGAATGATAGGGCAAAGGTGTCAGATGTTAAAATGGATGGATCTGGATATCTGGGATGAGGGGTTGTTTTCTGTACGGGGCTTGTATTATCTTTGTAACTGTCCTGTGAGTTTGAAATTATTTCAAAATAAAAATTTAAAGATAAAATTGAGGGAAGAAATGAAAATATAATGAGATAAATTGTGAGCTGGCAGAATAAAAAAAGAGGTTAAAAAATTTTTTTTAGGCAACAAAGTGCCTGATGATGTACGTCTGAATGATGTAGAGAATAGAAATGTGAAAAGCAGCAAAATAAAGTGAAAAAAACTAAAAGGATCAGTTAGACAAAGAAATGAATGCTAGGTAAAGAAGAGCCAACATATGCTCATTGGTCTCCTCAAAGCAGAAAGTTAAATAAGGGAATAAATAATTCAAGCTCTAATTCCAGAGGAAAAAAAAAATGAAAGACTTGAATCTGTACATTGAAAGATCACACCTTGTTTCAGGAAAGCGTACCAAAAAGAGCCACAGATATATCCTAGTGAAATTGCTGGACTTTAAATAGAGAATATCAGGAGCTGATGTGGCTCAGTGGTTGAGCACCAGCTTCCCACTTACAAAGTCCTGTGTCCAATCCCTAGCCCCGGGTACCTCAAAGAAAAATCCTACTGTTTGTGCTCGCTTATGCAGCACGGATACTAAAATTGGAATGATTCAGAGAAGATTAGCATGTCCCCTGTGCAAGGATGACATGCAAATTCATGAAGCATTCCATATTTTTATCTGGTACACTTGAGCAGGACTTTTTTTCTTTTTGTAGAAGGGAGACTAATAGCTGAGGTAATGATAGATTTTGAATAAAGTTCAGTTCTATTAAAAAAAAAAAATCGAGAGAGAAAATCCCTTGGAATGCTGGGCAAAAAGATGAAGTCACTTATTATTTTATAAATCCTAAAAAACTGAAAAAAGTTTATAGGCTAAAAAAATTAATTTGCATTTTAAATTAAAGCAGCAATGAGATATAATCTCACGCTGCATAGAATGGCCATTATTAAAAAAACAGCAAGCAATAAGTGGTGGAGAGGATGTGGAGAAAAGAGAACTCTCCTTCAGTGTTGGTAGGATTGTACAATGGTGCAGCCTCTGTGGAAGACAGTTTGATGCTTCCTCAGGAAACTAAATATAGAACTGCCATACGATCCAGCAGTTCCTCTCTAGGAATAAATCCAGAAGAACTGAAAACTGTGAAACAGACAGACATCTGCACACCAATGTTCATAGTGGTGTTAGTCACAATTGCCAAAAGATGGAAACAACCACCCAAGTGTCCATCAACAGATGAATGGATAAACAAAATGTGGTGTATGCATATGATGGAATACTATGCTGCAGTAAGAAGAAACGAAATTGGGACACATATGATAGCATGGATGAATCTTGAAGACTTTACATAAAAGGACAAATATTGCGTGGTCTCACTAATATGAACTAAATATGAAGAATAAACGCATGGAGTTAAAAACCTAGAGTATAGATTATTAGGAGATAAGAGGAGGGCTGTGAAGGAGTACTGATGCTTAATGTATGTAGAAGGTTTAATTAACTTGACTGTAAATGTGTGGAAATGGATAGAGTTGATGGTAACACATTACAGTGAGCAGCAGCTGGTTTATAATGGGATTGTGGCTGAAAAGGATAGTCTAGGGATATAAATGTCATTTGAAAGAAAGCTAGTGAATAATCTAGGGATTAAATAAAACTGTGAAACCCAGAGGTGGATGAGAATTGTGGTTAATAGCACAAATGCAAGAATGTCCTTCTGTGAAATAGAACGGATGTATGTCACTGTTTCAGGGGGGTAAGAATGTGGAGAAGCATGGGAAAAATACAATTAACCTGTGGCCTATAGTTAACAGCAGTACTGTAATACTCTTGCATCAATGCCAAAGATGTACTGTGTTAATAATAGGGGGGTAAGGAAAAAATATGCCCCATGTACACTAGGGACCATAGTTAGTGGTAATAGTCTGATGATACCTCATAATCTGTAAAAAGTGTTTCACAACGGTGTGGTGTGTTGGTGAAGGGTTGTTGCATGGGAATTCTATACATGTACATGATTCTTTTGTAAGTTCACAACTTCTGTAATTACATATATATATATATACATATATATAAGCAAACCACACCAGCAGAGGGAGAAACCAGTGTGGAATATGGAAGTGTTGTCTCATATTGAAAAACAAAATTTAATTAATTTGCATTTTATTACTAATTAGTGTAAATATTTTTTCATAGGCGTGTTTTTCTTTGTGAACTATTTTCCTATAATAACTGTGACTCTAATATGTGTTGCTGAATTTTTCCCCATTTTATTATTTGCCTTTTTACACTGCTCATGGTATTTTTATTTCAAATTAAAGTTTTCATTTTTATAGATTCTGTCATTGCTGACATGTTTAAAAAGACTTCCCCACCTCATATTATATAAATTCCTTCTAATATCTTTATGGTTTTATTTTATATTAAATCTCTAATCTTCCTATAATTTATTCTGGTGACTGATATGAAGGAGTAATCTATTTTTTCTTAACATTTATCCAGTTTATTTTATACTGAATACTACTCATTGAATAGTCAATCCATCTTCTCTATCTTGATCTGACAGTATCTAATAACTTTCTACTATGAACAATGATAAAATTAATATATTTCCTCTTCTTCCCCACACTCTTCTCCACCACTTGATTTCAGTAGGCAATATCATCTTTCTTAGTGTTTACCTCTATGATTTTGGCTCTGTAGTATTCAGTGTAATACTTAAAACGCTATTGCTTTATTAGCTTTAAATTACTTTTGACCTCTAGTTACGAAGATGAAACAATCAGGGTACTTTTTCTTTTCCACCCTTTGCTGCCCACCTTTTGTTAGCTGCATCATTTCTACATGTCAGGCTTTATAACACATTCTGTTTTGTCTCTATAATCCCTATATTTTTCTCAGTCCTGTAGCTCAAGTTAGTGACCACTGCCAGTTCCTTTGCAGTCCTTTTTCAGTCATCTTGGTTGGCTGAATCTTCTCATAGATTTCTCAAATGGGCTCATGAAAATAATATTCCCTGAGTCTTTCATGTTCAAGCTGTTTGCCTTTTGTTTTTATAGATAAAAGAGAGTTTGGCCATGTATTCTTGGCTCGTAATTTCTTTTGGAATCTCATAGGCATTGCTCCAATATCTTTCAGCATTGAAGTTTGCGATGGAAAAAGACTTTCCTCTTACAATTGAGGAAATAGAGAGAAGAGTTTCGAAAACCAAGCCTCATGGGCTCCCAATATTTAGAGGTTAGAAGAGCAGGATCCAGGAAAGGAGAGCATGAAGGAGAGGCTAGAAAGCCAGAAGGAAAGTCAGGTGAACGGGGTGTCCTGGAAACCAAGGGTTTCAGAGGTCAGGAAGTGATCTGTATTCAAATAATATGAGGACTGAGGAATAACCATTGGATTTAGCGATGTGGAGGTCAGTCTATCAGATCTCCTTGAGAAGGGTGGTTTAAATGGAGCAGTAGTGGGAAAATCCTGATAGACTGCATTCAAAAGGGGAAATAAAATTGGAAAGAGTATACATTTTTTCAAGAATTTTTGAGGGTTCATTGTTTTTATACATGGATGGAAAGATATTAGCAGTAGTTGGAGGGGGAATATGGGTTTAAAAAGTTTATTTTTTAAGATGGATGAAATAATAACATGTACATATGCTGATGGGACTGATCTGGTAGAGAGGGAAAATTGATGATACGGAGGAGAGAATCTGGAGGTGTTAAATTTGGAAAAGAAAAAATGTAGATGCAACTAAGCAGCAGAATGCTCGGAGAACTGAGTGGGGGTTTGCAGATCCCAAGGTTAAAGCTGGGATTTGTTTTAATAACAAAGTAAAGACTGATTAGATCTGATAGACTGAGAGAATGGAGATTGGGAGGGAATGAAGGAGTCAATGGGAGGATGATCTCAAAGTTGAAGAGCAGGCATAATGAAAGTGAGAAAGAGGGAGCCAAAGGGATGGGAGGTGTGAAAGGGATGCTGGTATTTAAGATTTCCCAGATCCAGCCATTTCCAGAGATGACAAAGTTTCAAGTGTTGCCATTAAGTGTGAGGGGAAATAAAGTCATTCCATGTGAAAATTGAATCTTGAACCCTAACCTTACTCCATTTGCTGGAGTAACTGATGGATGTACAGAGTGACCAGGGCAGTCCACAAAGTGGTGACAAGGGCAAGTAGAAGGTGGTAGAACTGGATGGGGTGAGCACTGAAGGCGGAGGGCCAGGCTATGGAGAGGACTTCCATGTGGGGTGGTGAGCACTGGAAGAAGAAAGAAGCGTTCACGACACTGGTGATGCTTAACTGACGATTTAAAAAAAATAATCCCCAAATTAAAAATGTTTTAGGTCCATCATAGGAGACTATGAGAAGAGCCAACTTTCAATCCAAAGAGCCTGAATCTGTGATAATTATTTTATCTAAGTTAAGCCTCTCAAATTTAGGTTTTCTGAATAAATTAGAATGCTTCCAGTTTTTTCCTAAAAGAAAAAAATAATTTTTTCAGAACAGTGAATTTTATCCCGTTTATAATCAGTAACAAGTGGTCATATCCAACCTCTCCCTGCTTCTCTCAAAGGCCCTCTAATGGTTCTCCCATGGCCTGCCCATTTGGCCCTCATGTGCAGGCATGCAAATACTTATTAGATTAATTGATATAGCACAGATTCTAAGTTCTTCAGTTTAACGTATAAAACCTCTTTAGGGGGAGTGGATGTAGCTCAGTGGTTGAATGCTTGCTTCCCATGTATGAGGCCCCAGGTTAGATCCCCGGTACCTCCTAAAAACAAAACAAAACAAAACAAAAAATCCCAACTCTCACTGGGGGAGCAGATGTAGCTCAGTGGTTGAGTGCCTGCTTCCCATGTACGAGGTCCTCTTTAAGACCATTAGACATAAATAATGGTTTGCTTTGTGGTTAGGACTCATCAAATAATAAATATCCTCTGACTGCAGAATCAGTTCTTTTGCAAGTGGGTAATCTACAATCATAGGGGGCTGTTTTTCAAAATCCCAGCCTGGTTTTTGACTGTCCTCTGAAATTGTCGGTCAGTATAAACTCACTGAGTATCAAATGAATTTATTAAATTTAATATGGGCAAGTGAAACAGAAAAAAAAAAAAAAAAAAAAAAAAGAATGTCAAATAGAAACGGTTTTTGGACTATCCAATGCTTTTATTCCCTGTCCTGGAGAAATAACAAAACCCAACCACATTTGCAGTACATACAAGCAGCTTAAAGCACAAAGCTTACTTCTCTTTTATTCCACACAGATGGTTTCCTTCATTTTTGTAATTTTTCCTTTTTCCCAGGAAATTTCACATTCATAAATCTTACAGGAATTTGTTAAATTGTTTTTATTGTATGCACTAAGAATATCATGTTTTTCCACAGCAAAATTATTTTATCCCCAAATAATTACAAAGCTCTTTTCACGAAAAAGGTTTTGGTTATCTATACTAAATTGCACATTATTTTTTTTAAAATTACAAATTACAGTCTTTAAAGGGAACTATGAATATCTAAAAAAAAAAAAAAGCAAGTCCTAAAATACTTCATACTGATCAAATCCAGCAGAATCATTTAGCAGTGATCTATATTTAAACAACTATTGATGCCCCAAATAGCAGTGTGCAGTGTGCATTTGTTACCATTTGGGTTTTTTTAATCTGTTTTTGGGTTTTATTTTTTTGGTCTGGTTTTTTTTTTAGGTGGTACCAGGGATTGAACCTGGGCCCCCGTTATATGTGAAGCAGGTGCTCAGCCACCGAGCCACACCTGCTCCCCACCATTTGATTTTTATGCCTAAGATAAAACATGTTTTTCTAACTTTGAGGATATAAAAAATAATTTTAAAATTAATTTTCAGATACACATTAAAATAAACTAAACTTACATAAAAATATCATATTATAGCAGGAGATATTTAAAATATCCAAGCTCTCTCTTAGTAATACTGCACAGTTCAGGCTTGTAGATATAGCTTTCAGGCTAAAATAAACTGGTAGGAAAGCAAACAGATAAAATGTAAATTTATCAAGCATTGTGCAATGCTTTTACAATCTTTCATTTCTCAAACCACAATATAGTAAAGATTTTATGAAAGGATTATTTAATCTCACTCTACTGTATCTTCTGATTAACAAGCCCCCATTCTCCCTTCTACCTATAATTCAAGTTAGCTGTAAAAAGGAGTTATCAGTTACAAAAAGAATCCAGTATATTAGATTAGATTTGAATGCCTGGTCTTCCTAATCAGGGAAATGATAATGTGTATCATTTTCCTAATTTATATTTATAAAATCCTCATTGAATAGTTAAGGCAGAATCTTAAAAGGACAGCAGAATTAAAAATCTGTGTTCCCCCACTTTATCTGCATCCCACTTTCAGGCAGCATTTGGGCATTGTAATAACCCACTTGTAATTCTCGGGAGGATTTTAGGTGGGTGTCACAGCCAGTCACAACCATGATGCTGAGGTCCCTTGATGACTTGCAGGTCTGAGGCTTGCAGACACTGACCCGGGTGCAGCACTAACTAATGTAAGTCATTGCATTAAATCTGAAAGATGAACAATAATGATTTCAGTGTGAATTTTTAAAAAATAGTAAATGCAACTGAGCAAGTAGCACATTATCCAAGTTTTAAGATTGATGGTGACTTCCCAAACCCCTATTTTAGCCTGAAAAACAGCTAAATAGTTTCAAATATCTACTTTAGCAAGCTCAAGAGAAAGCCATAATATATATTAATACATAAATATTTTTTCTTATTACCTCAGAGTTATAGGGTATTTCTGAATAGCTAACTTTGTGCTAGAAATATTGACAAGGAACTTTTTCTTTAAAATTATTACATTGGGATGCTGTGTTCTTTTTATTTTCTGTTTTTTTCTTTCTTGGGATGCTATGTTCTTTACAAAGATTTTGTTTGGTAATATTTTTCCTGTGAGTTTCAAAACTTTATATGTTTACATCTTAACACAAAAATTTCACACCTTTTAAGTACATACTCAAATTCAATAATCACTTTTTAGGTGAGGATTTTTTTCAGATGTGTCCACAAAATGCAGCATGCATAATATTGCTGGATCCACATGTTTCCTTTTGTGTTATATGTACTTCAAAAGAAAAAATAATTTTGAAAGGAACATGTTAGCACCAATCCTGAGCTAATCTTTGGTAGGAAACAAACGAAAAAAGGCACCAAATACATAGTCAGTCTGTTCATAGCCGAGGGTCAAAATACAACATATTAATGACAAGCCCCAGACCCCTGAAACACTCGCTGTTCTGGATGGCATGGTGAAGACACTTTGAGCCGTTCCTTTCTGGCATATTAGAATATACTCTATAAGACTAAATTTAGGGAAAACCACAGTGGCAAAGGTTTACGTGTTTCCACACGTTTAAAATATTGACGAATTTATACTTCTAGTAACACAGATAGTGAAAAATATTATCTGGTAAAGAATAAAAGGCATTAAAAAAAAGAATAAAAGGCATATATCAGAGACGCCAAAATAGTATCACAGATCTAATTTGATTTCTAAATTTTATTTTATACTATTTCCCATCACTAACACTAGAGACATTCTAGTGACATCCAACTCCAAAATACTCTTCTTATAGCACCCATACTGAAAGGGAATTTGTGGGTTAATGCCTACACTACTCAATGACAGCATTTTCAAAAACTCCAGGGAGACAAAAATTCATTGCCATGGTCTCTGTTCCACTAAGCGTGAATGGCAAGCCTCTTGCAGGAGTTTCAAATGTAAGTTGTATGAACCACATGAGCGATCATCAGAGAATCAATCCTCCTGCCAAAGGAAAAACAAAGGAACAAGGACGAGACCTTCTTACTGTCTAGCTGCCAGTGAAATGTGAAAAGCCACTGGTGAATTATTTTAGTAAGTGTTCTTTATTCTATAAACAGTTTATAAATCTCTTCCGTTTTTTCTTTTTTCAGATTATCCAAAGGCCACAAGGTACTCCTCTTTGTTGCTTTGATATCCATTTATCGGAAGAAAGTACTTAAAATTTTTTACTGATATTTTGATCACCTGAACAAGTTGCACGCCCTTGCCGTTTAACCCCATCGTCACCATTAGCTCTCCTAGGATGAAGAAGGAATTTACTAATCAGGCTATGAATCAGGCACTGAGAGCTGAGGTAGGTGGTCTGCCATTTTCAAGTACTTAGAAAGGTGACATTTCATTCCCAATGGCTTCCCCACTTACTAATAGAAATACTGAAACTTTGTTTCAGAAAGGAGGTAGCCTTTTA
Source organism: Tolypeutes matacus (assembly GCA_026826555.1). Lineage (NCBI taxonomy): Eukaryota > Metazoa > Chordata > Mammalia > Cingulata > Chlamyphoridae > Tolypeutes > Tolypeutes matacus. The sequence goes on from JAKSZT010053792.1 coordinate 6,807,784, forward strand.
TATTATAATTATTTGTCAAGAAAATAGTACCATGGGGGATTTTTTGTAGAAAGCACGACTGTACCCATTTAATATGGTACTTTGAATTTTAAGAGATTTCCTTGAATGTATAGAGGTGAATATGATTAATGTTTACTATTTTAAATTGCTAATTAAAAAAAAAAAAAGATGAGCTAAGTGAACTACTATGTCCCAGGTTTCTTTGAGTGATCAAAGATGTGACATTGACTTTTTTCAAAGGTCTCTATTGTCTCAGAAGTCATTTGATAAAGTCCACATTTATTGTTGTACAGTCATTGTGACTCTTAGTTGTATGCAAGTTTCACATTTATTACAGCCATTTGGGTTTTTATTCTTGAAAACTGTAACCTATCACTCCATGGTGTATTTAAAACTCAAAGCATTAGTCTCTGCCAACAAATACAATTATGAACATGGCTGCGAGTTCTGAAAGCAGTGGCTATGACCTGCCAGTGAGCCCGGGAACCCCTGCTGTTCCTCACCGCCTCTATTCCCTGCTCCTGAGGCCATTCTCAAACTCGGCACCAGCCACGCTTTTTCTTTCTTTGACACTAAACCAATGACAAACCCAGTAAGCACAGTCCGAGTAGAGCTCACTGTGAATAAAGCAGCACTTCTCCCCTTGATGGGTGTCTTCCTACTCCACATTTCCACATCTGCTCCGTCACTGTAGCTGCTGAACTGCTCTTTTGGTTTAGTCACAAGGCAAAAGGTTTTTACGAGTTGATGAATTGTTAGGGATGGTGCATTTTTCTATTAGCCCTAAGACACCCCCTGATTTTCAAAAAAAAAAAAAGAATATGGATGTAAAAAGAAAGTAATAAAGTTTGACTACCTCCTCCTTTTTGGACAAAACACATTGGAAAGAGCAACCATTTTTAAACTAATAGAAAATCTGTTCATTAATGTTTGTACCAGCAACGTTAAAGTTTTCAGTGTTAGAAATTTCCTAAAGAGTTTTAAATGCCTGTTTAAATTGTTTTGGAGCTAATTAGCTTCTGCATTTCCTCTTAAGAGTTCTAGTCTGGGAATTGACTCTAACACTAGTGATGATAAAATTAATTCCATGCTAAGGCGGGCTCCTTAGGAACTTCACCCAAGAGGGCCACGACATTCAAGTCATCCTCCTCGAAGAGCCCCCAAGACAAAGATCTAGCAAAACTTTAGTGGAATATGAAAATCAAAGTAAAAAATTATACTCTCTGGAAATATTTATGCTAAGAATTGGGCAGTTTTTTCCTCTCAAAGCATTTACCTTAAAATTTTAAGTAAAAACTAAAGTTTTAAATATTAGCACAAAAGATGCCAATTACATGAAACTTATTAATTCCCCCAAATATTTTAATCAAGTATTTAAAATTTTTTTCAGTGCAGGTCATTCTCTAGGTTACATAAAATTCTCTGAAACTATAGGAACCTTAAGTGGTGCAGCTAAGCAAAGGTTTTAATGGACTCTTCAGCAGGTTTCTGAAGAATAGGGAGAAGTAAAGGGCAAATGAGAGAAAGAAGTGATGAGGATAAAGATAACAGAAAAAGAGTAAGGAGAAGTGTGACTACGAAAGGGGTGAAAGTGCATCTCAGAGCCTCCCACGTGTTGGCTGCCTGCCCCTAATCTAGGACCTCAGTTTCTGTTCGTTTTTTCTACTGACTTAACACCAAAAGTCATCAGGACATAGGGCAGTTCACAAATAATATTGGTATAAATTAACATATCCTTAAGTGCAATTAAGGAGCATTAAAATTGCCAAAAGTAACTACATGTTCGCTTTACAACTAAATGTACATTTGCTTTAAAAGTGTGGGAAGTTGAAACTAGTGGCACTAAAGGTTTTCCATACATGGACTCATCTGCAAACAAGTGTAAACAGATAATAGATGGATTATGAAATGTAGTCTTGTTTCTATTTATGAACAGAATTTGCAGCTTCATGCAAGCACTATTGGAGAAGTAGAGAATGCAAGTCTTGAAGGAGGGGTAGAATGATGCTACAATTGTGATCAAAAGGGATTTACAATTTTTGAAGAAAGTATCATCAGTCTGGGTGGTATATTATTACTGAAACGGATGAACCCCAACAACATCCACTGCAATAAAATTTAAAACATTTCTGGAAGATCCTCAGGCTTCTATTACAATAGTAGCTGACCCAGAATTTCTGTGGAGAAGAATGATTGCTCCCTTCTTCTGGGGGTTGTTGGCTCAAATGCCAGAATCTTTTGAATCTGAGAACTTGCCGAGTCCTAGCAGAATTAGGATTATGAGTTACAAAGCAGAGTTCTGACTCTGTATTCTTTTCCCTTCAGAAAGCATCGGGATTAAACAAAACAAAACTGTAGGCCCATCAGGTCACTTTATTGCAGCAATAACACTCTGTTCAGAAATGAGAAATTATTCACTTTGAAAAAATAAAGTAATAATTCTTGGTACAAAATAAACACAAATCTTTAAGAATATTAGTATTTTTCATTTTCTTGGTTTGTGTATTTTAGACTTTTAGAGTTTTTCCTACCAAACAACATACTGCTAAATAAGCATTTTATGGAATTTAGCAGCTTATCTTTATACTTCAGTTTTTATTATAGCAGAGTATTCTAAGAGTCCATTTTTGTGGGGCTTTTTCAGTGTTATAGAAGCAGTTTAATTCATTCCATTAGACTGAAAATTACATATGTGTAATGCTACACACAAATACAGCATGCTGAGAACTATGTTTTATTATAAGCACTTAAGTCACTTTGCTGTTTTAATATGGAAATTAACCAGGCAAGACCAAGTCGTTGGGTTTCAGATTTTTTTCTCTAAAACCAGACATATTTTGAAAGGAAAAAAAAATGTCACGGCCTTTAAGGACTAAAACTTCCATTTTGGAATTTTACGTTCTGTAAAATCAGGATTTTTAGGAGTCTGTGCTTAAACTGCAAATAAGTAAACATTTTATAAGTGGAAGCCTTGACGATTAGTCTTAGTTGTGTGTGTGTTATTGCTGAGCTTCTCAAAAGCACCAATGATAAAGAGGAAGTAATGTTTTACATAATTGGGCACGAATAAATGAAGAACTTATAATGTATTACATTATAATTTCTAAAAGCTTAAAAGGAGAACATGAAAGGACAGCATGGTCAAAATGTAGATTTTTTCTGCAGTAGAGACTTCCATAGACAAATTACCTAACCTAAGTCCCTGAATATAAAATATGGAAATACTGGAAGTAGTTAAGTTACAACTGTGTATATGGCATAGTAAGTTGCTAAATGTTGTCACAATCAAAATTATTTAAAATCCTATTAAAAATAAATTCCACATTTAGCTTTTACACTTTGAACTTTCAAGGTGGAACATAAGAAAGCCAATACTGAAAAGAAAAGTCATTGGGTTTTCCAACTGTTCAATGAACAGCCTCACTTCTGCCACCCCCAAAATCAACAACCACAAATCCACATGCTCTCCAGGTATTGCCATCCTCAACTAGAGACAAGGAATGGATAGGAACTGAAAAATAGTGATATATTAGACTAAGTTTCTCTCCTCACAGAGAATTTAGAAACAGATGAATCCTGGGGGTGCTTTAGAAAAAGACAGCAGTCATTCCAGGTGAATAAGCCACATTCAAGGAAGATTAATGTACATCTTTAGTGAGGATTTAAATATACCATGCATATTACTAATTTTTAAAGATATAAATAAAATACAAAAATAAAGTGTAATTTAAGGGATGAGGAAAGTGTTCCTGTTTTTGTAAATGAATATGGGTCATGGTGTGACTTTGGTTTGATTTTAGGTTCTTAGAACTCTGATAGCTTTCTGTGTATAAACAGAAAAGTCATTGGAATGTTAATAGGAAGCACACTATGATAAATAAATAAATATGAATGCATTTTTTTGCCAGAAGGTTTTGGAAATATAGGCGTTATTTCTTTTTATAAGTGCCTTTGGCCTTTTAATTTCATAAACCAATTGAAGCAATTATTTTTATGTCTTTGGAAAATCATCCTCCCTGTTTTTAATCCCTTTCTTAACTTTTATCCATTTTTTTCCCCCAAAAAATCTATTTTTATCAGAAATAGATATTTTCTTCATCTATTTCCCACCCCCCATTTGTGCCTGTAACCACAACTTGATAACGTACCCAATAATGGTTTAAAATCAGGTCTTAGTACTAACAAATCCAGAAGGTAAAAAAATTCTAAATTAAAATTTCCAGAATACCTTTCACTCTTTCTATTTTACTTTATTATTACGATTTAAACAAATTCAGAAATTTGGGGCATTTCTTGTTTACTTGAGTAAAACACACTGCAAACCCAAAGAAAATAAATGTAAATGGAAGAAATGCCTGATTTCTGAACTGCTCTGTCTGATAAGCAGGGTCTTTTCCCTGTCACATATTCATTCTGAATACATTGTCAGCATCTGCTCCAAGAAAAGTCCCTTTCCAGATTTCACAGCGGAGCAAGTCAGGGTATCTTAATAATTTCATAGCTTATTTAGCAGCAGGCAAGCACTTTAACATAGACTTGAGGTTTAGGTAGATCTGGTATTATCTAAAATCCAGCTTGCATTGACCAAAAGTTTCCAAATAGCAAAAGAAGAGAAGTACCAGAAACCAGAGCTAAAGACACCATGTGAAACCACAAACCATACTCCCAGTCCTAACCAAACTGCAACCTTTTCAGTATAGCTTGAGGTATTTTAAAATATTTGTACAAGCTAAGTAGCATTCACAGTTTCCAATGCTGCTTTTTACTGAGATAGCTTCAAATTCTCTCTCACATTTAAGGATAATTTGACTTTCAGACATGTTTTCGTGTACCAGAATCACTGTCCTCAGACTCATAAAAATATCAGAGAGCTATTTCATGGCAGAAAACGGGTCTTATAATAATAAGGTCCTATTTCCCAATTATTGTGCTATCCTTCAGATGTGATTTTTTAAAAAATAAGAAATTTGCTATTCATAGAAAAGGAGCATTTGCTTTAACTCCTGAAAGCAAGTCCAGTCTGGCAGAGGTATGTAAGACATTAAATAACAGAGTCAGATTCTTTTGTGAAGATTCCAGAGGAGCTTGATAGCAGAGAGTTCTGGTTCTCTAACATTTTCTCCACCTTTTCTCCTCCAGTCGTTTTACTGATCCCTCTTTGCTTCTTACTATGGATCCACGGGATGAAACAAAGAACGGCCCCTCCAATAAGGGGAGGGACGCCGGCGAGGTAGAATGCCACGTCATAGTAGCCCAGCTTCTCACGAAGTAACCCTGAAATGGGAAAAATCAGTCACCAGAGTGAAGTGTGGCACGTAGGAGTTTCAAGCTCTGTCACTGAGGGCCTTGTCCCAGCCGAGTAACCTCATCTCAGCAGGGATGGTTCAGACGGCATCTCAAATATCAGACATTTCTTAGGAAAGCGGTCTAAAATAGAAACCTTTTCTGATATGAGGAAGAAAAAGACCTCACATCTTTACTCTTGTCACAAAGTCCAGGCATCTGGGCTTTCATATCATGTTATTACTTGGAAGAAATATTTGCAAGACAAAGGTTGCAAGACAAATACCCCTCAGAGGCCATTTGGGGTATTCTGACATGTGGTGCAAAGGTCCCTGCTTCAGCTGAAGGTGAAGAGACCATCAAGCTGAAACTTCTCTCTCTCACACACCTCGAATATCTACATTGCAAACCATTCTTGGGTCTATTTGTTTTTTTAATGAAATAACATCAAACTATTTTAAATGATAATCCAAAATCATGAGAAACTGTAAATCTGAGAGTTAGGATGAAAAAGTTAGGCTACTAAATATGTTTTGGAAAGATACTAAGGTTTGTCAGCAAATAGGGGTGGGGGGGGAGTATAAGAAAATATATATGTGGCATGCTAATAGATTCTTGGGCTCTGCTTCTGAAAACAACTAGAGTACTCATTGTTTCAAATTTCTCTAACAAAATCCAGTATTCAGGGTTTTAAAAACTTAGTGTTTTTAAACTTTTATAATACTATACATCTTCAGTTAGCTGAATTGTCCAAGGAACATATTGTACTGAATCTCTGACTTTGCCAAATAATAACTATTGGTCCAGTTCAGTTGCAACACATTAAAAAAAATGTGTATATTCATTCTGGATAGAAATCTAAAATATATGATATATAAAATGCATGATTTCCCAATCTTCTTAATCAGAATATTCTACATATAACTGAGCCTTTCATACTTGTACATGTGTATTATATTTTCCTATAATACTATGATGCCCTCAGAACCTACTGGTGAGCTCGAGGCTTTCTGCTGCCAGTTGCTGAGTGTTCTTCTGCCCGCTTTGGAAGTTTCCTGTCACCTCCTTTAGTTTTAGTCTGTTATCAGTCACTTGTGGTAGCAAACATCATTCCTCTTAAAGTGCTATTATAATCTGCTGTGGACTTGGAAACCCTAGAACTAAGTTTCCAAGGTTTGTAAAAATAAGAGTGAATGGTGTATTGCCTGGGGGGAGTGGGAAAGAATCGGAGGGTTCTCCTACCAGGGGCCCATCACCTTTAGAAGATAACATCGATGGAATCTATCTATATGGTCTGCTCAGTGGCGACTCTGCTTGCTTGATTCATGACTAGCTTCCCAGTTGGAGAAGTTGCTAGATATGGTGGTCCTGGACATGGGAATGAATGGAGTTGAACTTTCACTGAGTCCCTCAAGTGCCAGACACAGGTGACAGTATATACATTTCAATTTTATTGAATCTTCTTATTACCATGCTAATTCACACTAGCACCCAAGTAATACTGAACATGAGACAATTTTAAACTATCATTCAGAAGGTATCTAAAGGTACAGCATATATAGATACAACTAAATATTATTTTTTCATCATCTATTTCTCAGGGGGATATAATCTCTTACACAAAGCATCCACATTTAGAAACCTTTCAGAATATTCATCTTTTAAAAAAGAAACCATTTCCCATTTCCCCAAAGTACATACTAAGTGAAGTAAAGGAATTGTGACAGTTAATCCCAGAAGCTTACTATTGTGTGCTTTATTGTTTTAGATGCTGGTAAGGATAAGAGGAACTCTCCAGCAAATTTTCCAACCTACCATCTACAGCTGGTCTTACTAAAAATGTTATTGATAAGGATTGATAAGGCATAGATGGAAGCAAAAGACCCAGTGATCAATAAATTATGATGTTTTACATATAAGTGAGATTTAGGAACTAAAGTGGAAAATACCTTGAATTAATATAATTTCTGGAAAATTGTTACATTTACCTGCAATGGGTGGGCCCACAGTCATGGGGACAGATATGAAACCAAGCAGAAATCCGATTGCTTGGGAGACATCCCGGGCACCAACTAATTCAAAGGCAATGGGGGCCATGATGGAAATGAAGCATCCATCGAAGAGCCCCATGACGAGACAGACAGCAATAAGGGCTCCAAAAACACTGCACAGGGGAATCATCATGGACATCAGACCAATGAAGACAAAGGAGAGTACCTAGGAAAGACACCGCAAGGTCAGCTACAATCACTGAGCAACATGACTTCAAAGGAGACAACGGTTAATCCCTGCCCCCCATCTTTGCCTTGGTTTTATTTTATTTTATTTTATTTTTTTCTTTCATAATTGAGATTTTATTGAAGATCAGCACAGACGTTATGAACAATTTGTACACAATTCTTAATGTACGTACCGAAAACCTAAAAAGCCATGTAGTTGTTCTAAAGTTATTCCAGTGACTTTCCAGCTTAAAATTTGGAGGCAAGTTTTCCTTAAGAGGATATCAAGTACCAATATCTTCAAATGTTGATAAACTGTTACATCTTTAAGTCCCACTAATTCACAATTTAATACCATCCACGTTACATACTCACATTTCCAATCTTTTACAGCACATAACAAAGTTATTAGAAAAACTGGACAACCACGACCAAGGATGTTGTAGAGTTCTGACAGGGAGAGCCAAGATCAGGGAAGTGGTTTTAAGAAACATGTCCACTAAAAAACATGGGAATAGGAGTAATTAAAAATGCTCAACACATATTAAATGCATGATTGTGATTCCAAATCACTATTTAGTATGTGTTGTATTATAGGGTATAAAAACTGCCAGCCCCCAGTGGAATGTTAAGTTGACACCCAAGACAGTCAAAGCCTCCCATAATTCAATATCCCACTATTTTCTGGTTGTACCAAGAAATAAACAACCAGCAAATGATTTCCCCTCTTAAAAAAAAGAATTTACACTAAAAAAAATGGGATGAGGTGGGATTCCAATCGCCTTCTTAAAAATGTTTCTTCTAGAGCTACTAAAAAACTTGCATTTACAAAATAGCTGATAAAAATATTCCTCTGGATTGTACAAGAAGGGAGAAACAGGGACCACTGATAAGACATGGTATATGGTATTAACCAGACTTGGCTTCTTTCTCTCCTGCTTCATCAGAGGTTGGACTCTCCTCATTTTTAGTTTCTCCATTTTCCGCAGGTAAATCTTCTTTAGTTTCTTGGTTAGCCACTTCAGCTTGTTTTCCCTTTGCTCCCCTTTTTCCTTTTGGTTGCACTTTTTTATCTGAAGGTTTATCCTTTCCCGCTGCCTTTTTTGGCTTCGCTTCCACTTTCACAGGAGCGGGTTTAGCGGATAGCCTCGCCGACCGCCTCTTGGGCTCCTCCTTCCCCGCCGCTTCCGCCGAGCTGACCTTCCTCTTGGGCATCTTGGCGGTGCTGCGGGACGCGCCGCGCCGAGAGCCTTCTCGAAGCCGAGCTGCTGGCCGTTACCGCTCCTCCCGCCGCCCGAGCTCTGGTTTTATATATATAATCAATTCCCATAATTTCCTCCCCGCCAGTTCCCCTAGTCCTTTCTTGATGTTTCCACTGAGGCACAAGGAAGAAAATAACTATTTTTCGACTTACCTGTCCTTCTAGCCTGTAAGCTCTTTGAGGGCTGGATATTATGAGGTTCAAGGATCTTGCACCTTAGTCAGTGCTCAATCAATATTTCTTTGAATACCAGCTCAAATTCATTTGTTCATCAAACACTTGAATTTTTAATAAATTGCATTTAAAAAATTATCATGGTACCACAATAACATAAAATTTGCCATCACAACCACTTCTAAGTGTACAATTCAGTGGCATTAATTACATTTACAATGTTGTGCTGTCTTTGCCATCACCCATTACTAAAAACCTTTTTCATCACCTCCAACACTTGATTTGGCCTGTCATTTGATAGGCACTAGCTATGTGCTAGAGATTTCAACAACGAATAAGACCTGGTTCCTGCCACTGAGCAGTGGGGAGAGGGATATTTAAAGAAATGAGTGCAAATGAAGAGTTCTAGACGTTGCATGGTTGTATATTAAAAGCATGCTGGGTACAAAAAAGGAGGGAGCAGACTATAGCTTTTTTTTTGGGCAAAGAACTAATTAAAACTGGATACGTCACTAGTTGGCAGAAGAAATAAATGTTTTTAAAAGTAAGGTTTTCCAATGGAATATTTTCAGCCATAAAAAGGAATGAAGTTCGGATACATGCTACAACAAGGATGAATCTTGAAAACATTATGCTGAGTGAAATAAGCCAGACACAAATGGACAAATATTTTATGATTCCAGTTATATGAAATATCTACAATAGGCAAATCCATAGAGAAAGAAAGTAGATTACAGGTTACCAGGAGATGGGGAAAAGGGCAATGGTGAATTATTGCTTAATGGGTACAAAGTTTCTATTTGGAGTGATGAAAAAGTTTTAGAAATACTGAGCAATGGTTGCACAAAATTGGGAATGTAATTAACACCACTATATTGTACACTTAAAAAAAATGATTAAGGGGAGGGGATGTGGCTCAAGTGATTGGCTCCCATCTACCATATAGGAGGTCCAGGGTTCGATTCCCGGGGGTCCCTGGTGAAGGCAAGCTGGCCCCAGCAGAGAGCTGGCCCCAGCGGGCGGGCTGGCCTGCACAGGAGTGCTGGCCTGTGCAGGAAAGCTGACACAGCAAGATGATGCAACAAAAAGAGAAACAGAGAAGAGACAATAAGAGACACAGCAGACCAGGGAGCTGAGGTTGCGCAAGTGATTAAGCACCTCTCTCCCACTCCGGAAGGTCCCAGGATCGGTTCCTGGTGTCACCTAAAGAGAAGACAAGCAGACACAGAAGAATACAGAGCGAATGGACACAGAGAACAGACAATGGGGTGGGGGGGAGGGTGGGGGTGGGGGGAGAGGGGGATTAAATAAATAAATCTTAAAAAAAGGTTAAAATGGCAAATTTTATGTTATATATGTTTTCCCACAATAAAGTTAATTTTTAAAAAAGCACTGAGTTTTCAAAAAGTATGCATGTAATAGCAACTATCATTTCTTTAGTGTTTACCAAGTGCCAGGCATATTCTAAGCAGTTGAGAGGCTTTATTTCACTGGACAGCCTCATAACTTTATGACATGGGTACTAACGTTATCCCCATTTTATTTGAAAATAGTGATGCTGGGAGAAGTTAAGTAACATGCCCAGAGCCCACAGTGGGAAGATTGGAGCCAGCGGGGCCCTTGGGCTTGGGGCAGCAGCAGGAAGTGGTTAGAACTATTCCTGGAGGGTGCAGGCCAGGATGTGGGGCTGGGAGGAAGGGAGAGCCCCTGTAACAGAGCCACCCCCATCACCTTCCTCATCTGTCTTGGTTCTTCTCGGCCCACCAGGCCAGCCTTTGGGAGACCAAGCTTGGCAGTGCACTTCAGGGCAGCTGCTCACACCCTCTGTGAGCTCAGGGCGACCTGAGGAGCTCCTGAAGAAGCAGGCTGTGATGGGGCAGGGCCCAGGAATGGGCGGCTCCCCAGGCTCCCCAGGTGAGGCCTACTTGGCACTCTTGAAAAACCTTTCAAACTCCAGGTCACGGCTCTTCTTGCCACCATCACACCATAATAACTGAGTAAACTTTTCATCTTCATTAAAAGACTACAGGTTTATGGTAAAATTATGAGTATTTTAAGAATCTGATTTGGCTATTTGGAAAGTAAGCCTGGCACTTTACTCTAGCATTTCTAAAGAACAAAATCTCCCCGTTCTCCTGCTTTCTTAATTTCTACTTGAGCATCTTTTTCTCCAACCCAACATCCATGAAGGATAAGCATAGTTTCTTAGCAGGGGATAATTACTGGTGCTTGCTGTGTGGTCAGGTGGAAAGAATTAGAGCTTAGAGAGTAGACACCCAGGGTCTAGCTCCCTGTGAACCGGAGCAAGCAAAGACTCCCTGAAACTTTACTCTCCCCATCCACTGAGATAAAGAGACACCTGAAGAGGAATCAAAACGTAGAAAGTGACTAGAAATGAACAAGTAGGAAGGATTTAAAGAGTTATTTCTGGAGACACTAGCCAGATAAACTCTAATTTTCTTAATTAGAGATACATTTTTACTCTACCTACAAACATAAAGGGAGATAACATAAAAAGCCCTTTAAATCTTAGAAACATATCTATAATCACAAACTCAAGAGAGCATAGAAAAAATATTAAGGACACTTTGGCACCAGATTCCAGATGTTCAATTGGTAAGGCCAACTGGTCAAACATTCCCAACCATGCCACTGCAATTATACGAGGCTAGTTTTCAGAAAATAGATTTTTTTTTTTTCCCTTTTAATGAGCTTCATTTTCTTTTCCTATTCTGTTGAGTACAAATTTCCTCCAAATTAAGAAGTACCAGCTCCATGGAATTTTATCCTTAGTGAATTTTGAGAACCTAGCACAGTACTTGGCACAAAGTCAATTTGGCTCAGTGAACAAATATTTTCTTGGAACAATTCATGAAACATGAGACAAAGCACTTCAGTTTTGGTTGATGATTTTTCTGATTTCTTTATTCATTTTTGGCCCCCTCAAATTTTTGTTCTTTGCTCAGTTTTGTAGGAAACCATTCACTTAAAAGAGTTTCAAATTTATCACTATATATTTTGAGCCTATTATTTCTGAATACTTTAACTCACTGCTAGTTCCCTTTTCTCAATTTGAATCATATTTATATTCTCTCTTTTTCAATTATTTGACAATGATTTATTTTTATTTAAATATAAAATTAATTTTTCCTTCAAGAATTGAGTTTATAGAAATTTGTACATTTATTCTTTATCATTTCTCAGAAAATAAGTAGCTGCTTCTACCTTATTTGTAACTATAGAAGAGAGAACCGATTCTCTTTTCCAGCAGTAGCTACCAAAATGTAGCTACATGAGGAGGGGAGCAGGCCAAGCTGGTGAGAACACACCTATTCCTTTATACAGGGAGACCTGAGAAGCAAGGAGCAAGTGTCAAAGCCTAGCAAACTTCATCCAGGAGGGTCAATGCTTCCTCACCCCTTCTCAAGATAAATATTGATCCATCCTTCAAATACCAATCTGTAAATATGGCAGCCTAGTTTGAAAGATGAACAAAGTTATTAGTATTAATTTATTAGTAAATTTATTTAGTAGTATTAAATACAATCGTATTTTTTTCCTCAAACACAGCAACTCTGGTTAGATTTGAATAAGGAATTCAGAGGCTCCTAATTCTCCTCTAAGCTCTGGCACTGACATTTAATAAGGCAGTGACAGTTTAGATATCATAATTGCTTTTGTTTTCTTAAAACCTTCTAAGGAAATATCTTCTATCACAATATCACAGGCTTGACCTGAGTGATCCTCCTTGAGGCAGTTTACGTACCTAAGAACAAAACTTTTTTGCTATTACCTCCCCCACTTCTATTACAAAGAGAACCTCTTGGAGAAATGTCAGTTTATGTTTTGCTCAGGAATCTAAGAATAGCTCAAGAGGAAAAATGAGCTGCACCTGGCAGAGAACAAGCAGCAGGCAATTGCGAAGACAGACACATAAGTGGCCACAGTTAGATTCCAGGGCAGTTCCTAAACGTTTTTTCAGTATAAAGTTCACAGACTTTCAGAGCCTCAGGCTCGGCACCAAGGGCAGAAAGCGGCCCATCACAGACTAAAAGGAAGTGTTGAGGCCGGGTGCCTGGAGGTTGGCTTCTCTCTTCCTCTGAGAGCACCCAGAGGGCACAGCGCTTTGGAAGTGCTTCCCAGGGAGTCTGTTAACCCTCCTCCACAGCCAGATGGAGGAAATGGCACTGGACATGTTCACACCCAACGCTGCAGCCCAGATGAGCCTGAGGGGCCTTTGATTTCTTATCCAGGCTTAACGATTGATCCATAGGAGCAAAAACAAGGCAGAGCATTGTTAGGTATTCAGATACTATTTTGGAAATAGCTTACATTTGGTAAAGCATATACCTTCATCCCAAAGTATCTTTAGGAAAATGTACAATGCCTCAAAGAGATGTTCAGGCAAATGGAAAGAAAAGAAAAAAAGTGGGGGGAGAGGTAAGAGGCAGGCAACACAGATCAGTTTACTCCACCTGAATCAGAAGCAGCGGCTTACACAGAAGCTTTCGTGATGGATATGAAAGTCAGTAATTTTTCTAAAGTACAGAAGTAATTCGTTAAATATATATATTTTAGAGGTACTGAGGCAGACTAGCTTAGGGAATGGGAAGACGAATCTAAGACCTGGCAGAAAAAGTGCCACCTAGAAATTCCCTGAGAGAAAGACCCCACCAGAAGGCTGCTTGGAAAAACCTGAGAATCCCCCATTTCGATCAGGATTTCGTCAGGATCAAGGAAAAGCCTTATCATGGGGCCCTCCTGAGGGAACTGAAGGGCGGGGATAATCAATCACAACAGCAAACAGCTGGGACCCCTCCCCCCGAATATTAGCAAAGGGAGAAATAATTAGTTTAAAAAGCAAGCGCACAGTCTAAAACTTGCTCTCTCTCTGCCTGGACCAGCCCGCAAGCACACCTAGGGACCTGTTATCTGTTATTTTCTCCCATCTCTATACTCTTCTCTCATTTCCTTAATAAACCACTGGCTTAACTAAACTGGCATGTTCTTGAATTCTCTTATGTAACATAGCCAAGAACCTGGAGGAATCCGGTAACAGTACCGGGGATTGAACCTGGACCTTGAACGTGCAAAGCAGGCACCCAACCACAGAGCTACACCCACTCTGCTCTTTAAATAATTCTTAAAACATTCTTTAAACAATTAGAACCTTAGAGAGAAATGTTTACAGTAAGACATGAAAGTCTTCCACCTGCTGCCCCTCTCAAATCCATGCCCACTCTCCTCCCCAGAAGAACCACTTCATCTGGTTTGCATCCTTCCAGATCTTTCCTACGGGCACATACACGTGCTGTTTGGGTTTGCCTGCTTTACATAAGTGGACAGGATGTCCACACTTCAATAGGTCCACGTCACAGAGAAATATGACACAATGGGACAGTGACCTAAACCCAAAGTTTTCAACTCTTTCATTTCAAGTTATAACTTTCCATCCTTTGAAATAATCTTGCCCTTAAAGAGACAAACAAATCTGTAATAATTTAGAGGTGACCAGATAGGCCTGAGAGGTTAGGAAAGCAGGTAAGAAGATACCAGGGCACACTCTTTCCTCTCCCCATAACAGGCACACTACAGGAACCCTTGCAAAGTTTTTCTTTCCCAGTTATTATTCTACATAATGCAATTCAATCCTCTCCCCTGGCTGAAGCAGTGGATTTCACTCAACACTTAGAATTGTTAGGCTAAAAATATCTGGAATCCAGGATCTGGACGGCAGTTTAATATTCAGAACATTTAAGCAAAAGCATGAAATATAAATTCCTGGATGTAGTGATCTACAAGCAAAAACTGAATTCAGGGCAACCAAGGTTCCTTTCTTGGGACGTGTTCCAAATCAGGATTCGTCTTCACAACTTAATAGGATTTTTTTTTTTCAAAGACTTATTTTTATTTATTTATTCCCCCCCTCATTGTTTTGCGCTCACTGTCTGCTCTCTGTGTCCATTTGTTGTGTGCTCTCTCTGTCTGCTCATCTTCTCTTTAGGAGGCTCTGGGAACTGAACGTGGGACCTCCCATGTGGTAGGTGGGCACTCAATCACTTGAGCCACTTCCTCTTCCCTTAACAGGATATTAAAGCCCACTGAAAACAAGGATTGGTTTGTCATCACTCTGCCAGGCGCTTTACATATGCTGCCATCATGATCCTCACCACAGTTGCCGGGCAGGAGACAAGCCAATGGCAGAACTAGTGAACCCATGTGTTCCTTCTGAGCCTGTGCTCTGTGCTTAGTGACCTCCCAAATCTGCAATGACCACAACCAGGTGCCAGGCACACGGGGGTGCTGTGAAGTGTGTGAGTGTCACCAGTGTTCTCGGCCCGGCTGCTACTCACCTCCAGAGCAGGACTCAAGGAGACAGGGAGGGAAGGCAGCTGTCACGGCCCCATGAGCTTGGGTTATAAAGACAAAAGTAGGGAGCAGGGGTGTCTGAGAAAACCCACCACCAAAGGAAGGAGAGGGGAGGGTAAGCAGAGGAGCTTCCCACCCTTAAAGGCAAGGCCCGAAGACAGACAGCCAGGGAGGATCAGAGAAGCGGAGCTGGCTCTTAAGGCAGAGAAGAGCCAGAATCAAGCCCTACTGGAATGTTTGGGAAGTTGGGCTGGGGAAGCCAGGAAAAGGGAGAGACAGACGGAGTGACAGCGGAGGAGTCCGGCACCCGGCATGGGCTGGTGAGTGTTTTCTTCTGTGATGCTGTGTTCACACAACGGAGCCACAGGCACAGGGAAGCCTTCTGTTCCCCTCTGCGGCCCCTCTGAAATGCAGTCACCTCAACTGTGACTTGATGTGCTCCTGGGTGCCACAAACACTCCCCACATTTGGATGCCAAAACTTGGATGAGGCCTAAAAGAAGCCAGGTGGTGGCTAAGCTCTCAACCAAAATGAAGTATCTGACCCACAGTCCTGACTTCTAACTCCCTGCTGGATAACCACAGGCCACACATGGGACAGGTTAGGAGAGCCTAGAGTTTTTTGTAAATTATGTGAAGTACTTCTTAAAAATGTGCCCTGGAAAAATTACAAATGACCTGATTACCCCATGTGGAGGGGGAAAGACTTTCAAAAGTTGTTGGAGAACAAAATGCTGCTGTATAAAGTATAGCACGACTTATCCACTCCAGCCGCCATCATCTCTCCCCAGGACTCCGGCAGGGGTCTCCTAATTGCTCTTCCTTCCAGCCCTGTAATCCATTCTCCACACACAGAACATCCAGTGACCTTAAAGTGTAAAATCAAAGAATGTCATTCAACCAAGACCCACTGCACTTCATCTTGGCTCCCAAGGCCCTGAATTTTCTGACCCCTGCCCAGCTTTCCAACCTCCCCCCAGGCCACCTTCCCTGCCTTCTTAAATTCTCAAACATGCCAGCTTTTCCTTGCCTCAAGTCTTGGCTCCAGGAACTCAGGGACCATGTCTGTCTTCATGTACCATCTCACCAGGATTTAGGATGGTGCTTCGGGTACCGAATTTCTCCGATGAATGAAAGGAAACGGAAAAGCTGTAATGCCAAGGATGCCCACTAGAGGGCTCCTTGTCGCTTGAGAACAGGTTCGACGTGCCGTGTTGATAAAGGGGGTTGATCACAACAGTTAGTTCATTTTAAGTGGACAACTCTACCAGGTGCCCACATCTTCCAGCTGGGTGACCACACTCCTTCCTGCAGCTGTCAGCTGGGACCTACAGACACACACAGTGACGTGGCCTCTCTGTTCCTCCATAAATGGAAATAATGGCAGTACCTCCCTCAAAGGCATGGGATGAGCACTTAGCTCATCACCCGGCACATGGACATGCTCCATAAACGGCGGCTGTTATGACTTCGAGTCAATTAATGGAAGCTACTTTATCTGTAATAAATACCTTTTCCAGTCATTTTCCTGTGCCCACATCCCACCTCTCCTTCAAGGCCCTGCTCAAATATTGCCTCTCTGTGAGTAGACATGCTCAATCCCAAGGCCCTGCTGGCTCCCCACTACCATCCTTCCACAGCCAAGCTTTTTTATTTTTTTATTTTTTATTTTTCTTTTATTTTACCGGGAGGTCCTGGGGATCGAACCCCGGTCGGTCCCTTCATATGGTAGATGGATGCCGAACCTCTGGAGCCACATCCATTTCCCAAAATTTTGACAAAGGTGTTCATATTTCCATGTACTCAACTGATCAGGATCTGTCTTCCTCACCCACCACTCCACTGAACTACTCTCTGTGAGGTCACGAATGCCTCTTTATTGCTAAATCCATCGAAAACATTCTGCTCTTCATCTTGCCTGGCCTCTCACTAGCTACTGACACTGCTGAGCACGGCTGCCCCTGGGAACATGCAACCCCCTGTTTTTTCCTACTGTCTGGCCATTCCCTCTCAACCTAGTTCTCCACCTACCCCTTTCACCCCATGAATGCCAAAGTCCTTCAGTTCTCAAATCCTGACCTTTCTTAGGAGCTCCAAAGTCAACTTGGCTTTCCCTCAAATATAACTTCACATGGCAAAAATGAACTCATCATCCTACCCTGATTAACTGAATTACTTGTCTTGATACAATAGCAAAACCATTCATCCTGTTGCCCAAGTCACAAATCCACTGGGTCACAAATCTGCGACCCAGCTAAAGGGGCTCAAGTGAACCCTCACCCTTAGATCCCTATTTTACTCTGTTTTATCCTAATATCTCTGCCTTGGTTCTTCCTGTGTAGACAACTTCAATAGTCTCCAACTAATCCCTCTGCTTCTACTCTCTCTCTCTTTTTAATAACAGCTTTATTGAGAAATAATTCATATGAAATAAAATTTATCCATTTAAAGTATACAATTCAGTGGGTTTTAGTCTTGTCACAAAGTTGTAAAACCATCACCACTACAGTTTTTGAACATTTACATCATCCCAAAACGAAACCCTGTACCCAACAGCAGTGACTCTCCAGTCTCCCCTTCCCCCAGGCCCTGGCAACTACGAATCTATTTTCTGCCTCTATGCATTTGCCTATTCTGGGTATTTCAGGTCAATGGAATCATACAACATGTGGCCTTGTGCACACGAGATTGACCTTTATCAAACACAATCCCGGCCATGTCATTCTTGCTAAAAATCCCTGAGTGGCTCCTAGTTAGGTTTCAGGACAGAGTTCATCCCCTTTGGTGCTCCTAGAGGTACTTCACAACATGGCCCCTGCCTGTTCCTCAAGCCAGTCCATCTACTATTCCCCTTTATTCCATTCCAACATCACTTACAGTCTCCCAGACATAACATACTAGGTCACACCTCCACATCTTTGCCGTGTGGTTTCCTCTGCATGGCACACCCTTCTCTGTCTTTCTTATCTAATTACTACTCACCTCTTAACAATCGGCCTGCCCGTGAAGCCTGCCCAGACCCTCCCTGGGATGCAGGTGCCCCTACGTTTCCATGGCCTCTATCTAGCACACCCAGTATCCTACTTGTTACAACACTGTTTTATCTTTCTCCCCAGGAGACCATTAGCTACTAACCCAGGGCACAGACCATGCTTCATTTAACTCTGCAGCGCTTAGTTAGCACAGTGTCTTGCATGAAGGAGTCACTTAAATATTTGCTGAATGAGTGTCAATAATGATCTTGGAATGAGCATTTGTTCAGTGTATACCCTGCAACACCCAGGAGGCAATTTGCAATAAATAAGCTCAAAAGACACACACACATCCAAATTTCACAAAATATTGCAAGGCACAGGATCTTCACAGGAGATCTTGGCCCCAAATAAAACTTTCTCCTTAGGAAAAGCAATGAGCAAAAAAAACTTTTTGGTTGGGGGTGTTCCATGAGAAAACAAAAAAGTCTGTTGTGGAAAAAAAAAAAAAAAGACTGTTTTGTGATCGTCAGTTTCGCACATTTAAAATCTAAAACTCAAAACTGATTTTGCCCTTGAAAAACTACCTGTAGAAGAAATTATGTTCTAGAAAATATTTCACATTTTTATCAAGGAGCTTAAGCAAATAAGTACCTCTAAAGAACCATTAGGTGATAAGGATAATTTTGCTGGGGGAAAAGTCACAAGAAAGTACCTGTAGGTAGACCTTCTTCGCACCAGGCACATAATCTGCAATTCGGCCAAAGAGCAGGCGTCCAACTCCTGAAGTGATGCCAATGCACATCAAAATTACCTCTTTATTTTTTTCATTTTGAAATCTTTCATTCACGTATTTCATCTACAGACAAAAGAAAGAGAAAGCACACTAAATATTGTAGGAAAACCTGCCAAGTTTTGAGGTTTTGTACAAATGCCTTTGTTTCTCTACAATGTTATATAACCTCGCTCCTTTTTCAGATTCAAATGTTAATAAAATTGTTTTTTCATGAGAATGTATATGAAGAAAATCTAACATGATTTGGCATGTATAAGAAGAAATAAGGGCTTTGTTTTGCTTTGTAATAAAGGTTTACCAGCATGCATGTTAGGAGTTAACACTGAACCAATAGCTGGAGGAAGAAAACAGACTTTGAACACACCATACAACCTTGTTCTCTCAACTCCAAACCAAGGTCACCCAAAAACACAGCACATTATCAAGGCCCCCCCCACCCCCCCCATCCCACCCCCGACCAAGGCAGGTCCTAAGGGTTGATTCTGGAGTTTCATCTTTTTTACAAGGACTTGAACCAAACTGACACCCCTGAAATAGATAAGACTACACTGGGGCTTCCAGGGTGAGGCCATAAGGTTCTCTACCTGTGAAGTGGATTATTTGTGTAACATTAATACAGATAATGATACAGTTATCCTTAAATGTGAAGATACAATGTAGCATAATGGTTAAGAGGAGTCCCCAGAGTCCCACTGCTTGGGGCAGGACCTGGTTCAACCCTCTCAGCTTTGCACCTTAGGCAAGTTCTTAACCTCTTGCACCTCAGTTTGTCTGCAAAATGGAGACAGCAATAGTGCTTACTTCAGAGGGTTGTTGTGAGGATTAAACATCTGTGTAAAGAGCTTAGAATAGGGTCTGGTACACAGTTAATAACGGTCAGATATTAATTTTAGCCTATTTTTTGAAAAAAGACTGTTTCCCTCAATTTACAGTCTACTTAGAACAGTGACCCAGACCAACAACCTGTGAGCCATAACAGCCAGCGCTCCCTTAAAGGCCCCGACCACCCTCGAGAAGACAGCGTGGCCAGCAGGCGCTGTGCAGCTACTGTCGAAGGCCAGCTTCCCTCCCACAGCCCCCGCCCTTACTTAGCACCTCCATTTTCTCTATGATCACCTTTCTGGGCTTACAAGGAGAAAAAGGATGTCCATACTCCCACTGCTTTCTCTGAAATCACCAAGATGCTACAACACAGTTGTTTCAATCAGACTCACTGTCCCCTATACCACACATTGTACCAAATTCCTAGCAAGTTCCCTGTGGCAGTAATAGCATCTCTGGCTAACACCTCCTTAAGGGACTTCTATTTTGCTTTTTTAAAAAATTTTTATTGTGGTAACATACATACAACATAGCATTTCCCATTTCTATTTTGCATTTTAAAGGCTATCCCAACACTATCTCATTTTTCTCCTGCCTTTCAAAACAAGTAACTGTTCTCCCTAACTTCTATATTTTCACAGAGGTCCAGAACAATCCTCCTAATATATGGCTTCAATCTCATCAATCCCTTATGTAACAGCTGCCACTCCCTAGTATGGTATCCAAAACTGCCATAATCTGTCACCAGTTTATTTCAGTACCTACTGATCTCTGGCTCAGGGTAGAAAATGCAAATGTCCACAGGACCCAGGCAAATTACCTAAAGGAGTAAAGAGACTTGCTGGTGAGAGAACAAAAGGGAACAGTCACTACTCAGCCGCAGCTAATGACTGCCATACAGAACTCCCAGTGTTGCCAAATCTCCCCGGCCCCCTTTTATTCTAAAGAGAAGTTAGAAATTTGGATTTTGCGGGAAATGCTGGCACCTAACTTAAATATGTGTGATCCGATCCTCTGCAAGCCAAATAAAATGTCTGCAAACTGCATTCGCAGCTGTGGTCTCAGCCGGAATCCCAGCTGGACTGGTTTATTCACGATGTCACTTAAACACGTCTGATGCGGTCTCACTGCTCTACATTCCTGCTGCCTCTTCTACCTTCTTGGACTTTCTAAATCTACCCATTCTTTAAAAGCCTTCTTCAACCCCACCTTTCTAGGAAGCTTTCATAGGAAACTTCACAGGCATTACATCTCGTTACTGCCTGCAGTTTCATTTAGCACCTTAAATGCCGAGAGTTCCTACCAAGCCTTTTTAACTTCTGTCTCTCTACATTCTCCTAGCAACCTCGTCCATGTCAAACCAGACATACCTGCCTACTCCACGGGCACCTCAAAGTCAAAGGCTCAACTCACCTGCCCTCCCAGCCTGCCCTCTCCCCAGTTTGGTCAAGAATTTTTAATTGGCCAATGGCCCCAGGCAGAAATCTGACAGCTACTCGAGATTATTCCCTCTCCCTTCCTTCACATTGAATAGTCGCCACCAAATCCTGTGAGTCCACCTCCTAAATCTCTTCCGGGCCCATTTCCCGTGGCCCACGGTCCCTACAGGCTGGTTTGGGTGGTTATCACTTCTCTCCTGCACCACCACAACATGCTTCTTCTCTAAACTCCCCGAGGCCATCAGATTAAGCTCATAACCAGAACTCGCATCTCCTTTTGTGGCACAACAAAATCTAAAACCAACCAAAAAAAGGGAAAAGCGCCTTTCATAGCCCCCAGTGCCTTGAGGGAGAAGCTCAGACTCCAGGTTTGGAACGCGAAGTCTTCCTGCCTGCTGCTGCAGCCTCGCCCCCTGCCGCCCCCTTACTCCCACCAAACTAACAGAGCTGCCCAATGCCATAGCCACGTGACAGCTACAGAGCAACAGAAATAGGGCTCGTCTGAATTGAGATATTGAGATGGGCTGTGAGTGTAAAACAGATTTAGAACACAGTGAAAATTTTAAAAAGAATGCAAAATGTCTCATTTTTTATATTGATCCTATGTTGAAATGATATTTTGGTTATAATAGGCTAAATTAAATATTTTTTTCAAAGTAAAAATAAATGAAATTCATTTCAATATGGCTACTAGAAAATTTTAAATTACATATGTGGCTCACATTATATTTCTACTAAACAGCATTGGTCTAAGAAATCCACTTGTGGCTGCAAAGATAAAATAGCTTTTGATGAAGGTAACCTCAAACTGGCTTATTCCCCCAGGCCCCTATCTCTCCCCATCAAGTATGATTAGACAAAATAGAAAGAAATGGATTCCAGCTCAGTTCTGGAGAAAATGAATAACCTAACAAAGGCAGGTGGGATATAATTACTTTATGTATTCATTCTGCATTCAGAATTTGAATTCAGACTATATCTAATGTGTTAATCCACTTTAGGAAGCATTCAGGATCTATTAATAACTTAAAAGACATTCTTTATATTAACAAAAGACAATTTACCAGTCATTCCTTTGATAAAACTAAAAACACCTGTCTGCCAAATTGCTAGCAAGTTTTTTTTTTTTTTTTTTTTACCTGTTCTACTTTGTAATCCTTTTAAAAACGAATAAAAAGATGAAATGTTTGTTATATTCAATTGGGTTTTTTGAAAGGGGGTTAAAATTTGATAAATTCAAATTATGCTTAAGTGAAAACTTAGTTCTTTGACTATAATGGCCATTATTTCATCCTTCCCCGACTCCTGGTAGCTATCTGCAAACTGAAAGTTTCTTTGATCAGTGAGGAGGGGGTTTGGGGGTGGAGGGAATTGGGAGGCTGGACCTTTGGGTCCTGGGAGTGTCTCGTCCTGGGGGCAGCAGGCCTCAGGGGGCTGAGGGTTCCACTGGCGGGCTGGGCCTCCCAGTTCGCTGCTGTTACACAACCCCCTGCCTGGTCATCCTCTGGGGCCTGGTGTGCACTTTCGTTTAGTTGAAAGCATTAAATACTGGGAAAATCGGCATTTCTGATGGAGATGTTTTCATATTTAACCTAACTTGTTTAAAGCAAGACAACATTCACACTAGAGGCTACGACCCACACAGAGGATGGCATTACTTTGCAGAGTAATTGTTTAACTTTGAGTGTCTAAGTACCTTTAGGGCAGGAACGTATATTCTCAAACACGGGTTTAATCCAGGGCTGCACTCCTCCAGGGGATTAACAAAGTCCTTGCTGACTGACAGTTTCAACATTGCCTCCTCCGGAGACAGTTTGCCATTACTCAAGCAACAACAGCCACAAAAGTCATTTTTTAATTGGGCTTAAGCCCTATTTTTTAAGCCAAGATAACCAAAAAACTATATCCCAAAATAACCACTCATTCTACATCCAGGGAGGGCGGGAGGAAGGAAGACTAGCTCCATTTCCCCTTCCTCCTAACCTTCCCACTTCAAGTGAATGGTGGTACAGTCTCCAGACAGGAAGCTGACATGTTTCTGACCAGCCAGCTGGGGGCGGGTGCTTCTCCCCTCACTGGAACCCAGAGACAGAGCCTGCTCTGAGGGAGGGGCAGCACCTAAGAAAGGGAGCACCTTGCTGGACTGGCCTCGGCCCTGGCTTCTCCTCTCCACCTCTCTCTATGGGGAGCCGCAGAGGCAGGCGTTTGGAGACTTCAGATGGTGTACTTCCACTAAGAATCCAGGCTGAGGCCTCCAGCTCTGAGAGTCAACCATGAGGGAAGTTAAATGGATGGCAGGTACAAAACCAGCTCCAGTAAGCTGACCTAAGTGCACTGGAAACTCAAGGGTCTCCTCGTCGAATGGCTTCCCAATAGAACAGAAGGTGGCTCCAGATGACTTTA
Organism: Tolypeutes matacus; assembly: GCA_026826555.1. Taxonomy (NCBI): domain Eukaryota; kingdom Metazoa; phylum Chordata; class Mammalia; order Cingulata; family Chlamyphoridae; genus Tolypeutes; species Tolypeutes matacus. The sequence goes on from JAKSZT010053792.1 coordinate 6,831,521, forward strand.
TTCACAGAAGCCCTTGAAGCCAGTACAGGCACACCCCTGCAAAGCAAGGAAGCCATCCACCAAAAGAGCCCAATAATTACCTACTGTGTTGTTTTCTAAGATTGAGCTACTTTATGCCATGGGGTCATTACCTGCTCCATGCTCCCCCACCACCACCCTTTTTTTTTTTTAAAGGGAAAAGTTCTTTTTGCTTAAATTCTTTTTTTTTTAATTATTATTAAAATTTTTTTTATTGACTGAAGTTGATCAGTTGGTTCTCTTAGAAGGGACAGAGGCACATAGCATATTCTTTAAAAAATTACAAGTTCATGCTTAAATTCTTTAAGTAATGTTTCCTGCAATTTATTACATAAAGAATATGCTAAAACTTTGGTGCATATGCGTTAAACTATGTATTTTGGGGGGAATAATGAAAAGGGGGAACTATAGGAGACTCTTTAGGGTAACTTTATTTCTGAGTGGACTTGAAGTGACAGCTGACTGACACAAATACCAAGAATGAGTAAAGGCAGAATGGAGGAGACCAGGAAGGCAGGGCAGAAGCAGCCCTGACAACGGGCAGATTGTGGGACTGAAAGACTGCCTTTGCCAAACTGAGAGGAAAAAAGCAACAATATTTATCACCTCTGTGGTTGCAGGTACTGTGCCCTCTGGGAGATAAAAAGATTCTGGTCACCCAGTCCCCATCTGCCCTGGGTGATTCTTCTGACTCCCTCATCCCCTGCCCTTCCTCTTAAGGCACTACTCATTGAAGTGAAAAGGGACAACATTGTCTCTGGGAGAATAAACTTGAGGTTTATGCAGTACCTACAAAACCAAAGGCAATAAATGCCCATAATACTTTACTGGTTATAGAATTCAAACTGATTTCTGTAGTTTCCTACTTTCCAATAAGAATACCGAGTTCAGAGCACTTTAATTCACTTGCTATTCACTCCAGATAGAGCTTCAGCTTGTTCCTTCTGATTTGCATGCAGCTTAGAGTAATTTCTAAAAGTATGTTCATCCCAATATTTGAAGAGCTATTCCATAATTCTAAAACACCATTCTGCTTAAACTCATTTTGTAAAAGGTAAACTCAAAGAAGAGAGCCTGGCCCCTTTAAAATTAGAGGTAGAAAGCCTGCTAGAGTGGTTAATGGATAATCTCAGAGTTTGTTGCAAATCAAAATTTTACTCTACCCTTTGACTTCAAAGTAAGATGAAGAGAAATTGGAATGGAATGAGAGGGCTTGGTTTTTCTTTCTTTTTTTAAATAAGCATGTTTTCTCTATCTCTAATTTTGCTAAGAAAAGACAAATTAAGACAAGCAGGAGTTCCCTTAGGAAGTTTTGCATGAGGTTGTACACCAGCAAGCCAAGTGAGGTGATTAAAGGTTGAAGAAAACTAACTCCATAGATTTGGGTACACAAAGTTAAGCCCTTTACACCAAATTACAGTGGAATTGGACCTTATGGTCATTAATAAAGATATTCATTGATTAGATCAACTTCAAAATGCAGCTTGAGCTTGTCAGAATTAATCAACTGTGCCTTGAGAATAAAAAAGCCCTAAGAGGTGCTTGCAGGGAAAACACACACTTTCCTTGAAATCCTGATCTAAAAATTCTTTGCCTGCCAATATTACGGACCAACAGCTTTAGACAGCCCAACGTGGATTTTCTAATAAGAGATTTCTGTTGTGACAATGGGCACATGTCACAATGGGCAGCTGGCCCAGTGGAAGACAGATCTTTGGCTTCCAGGATCCAGGAGGCTTGTTTGTATTTTTATGCAGCCAATCTTTCCATTTCATTAAGATGGGTTTCCATGGTGTCAGTAATCACCCTGGCACAGTTAAAATATGAAAAAATTGGTACTGAGAAATTACTTGATTATTTGACAGCCACCAAGGGGTAGAAAAAGAAGACTCAAAAGGAAGAAAGATGGCTTATGGTTGCAAGAAACCTTGGTCTAATTTTGAAAACATTTTCTAAAACAAAAAATTATTTAAAGCCTTTGTTATTTTTCCCTTTCTGCTTTTAAAAAAAAATTATTTAAAAAAACAAAAAAAAGCAAACAGTTCAACCGAGACAAAGCATTATTTATACTAGATCAAGATTTGGTAAGATGTTCAAGAACAATTATCAACCAAAACTAAGTGGATTTAGATGCCAATTCAAATAATCCCAAATTTTGAAGTATAAGGTAGACTTCATCTTAAAATAGAAAATAAATCACTGGGATTTTTAAGTAACTTGAAATTATTTAGTGACCCTGACAATAATTTCTATGTACCAGGTAATCTGCAAATTATCAAAAATGATTCTATTCCTTCCCGAACAATGAACGGTGTCTATAATTTCTTGATTTATTTACATTTTTATACATTCCGCCTAAATCCAAATTTGATTCTGAGTAGTCTCTTTATGGCACACCAGATTCACCACCTTCTCAGTACCTTGGCTTCTCGCTAGTTTGGAAGAAGCAATGGACTGAAGACGACAGCTGTCAGAGAAGGGGTTAGGCTGCCTCTGCTCAGTGGTCCACATGGCTGCATGTTCCACTAACTCTAATACTTCAGCAGAGAACTTTGAAGATAAAAAGGGGTCCCAAAGGTTCTTCAGACGTGGACTGTTTGTGATTATTGCTCACGAGGCATCAGGTATTTCCATGTTTTGCATTAGTTAAAAAAAAAGGGGGGGGGACAGGGGGAAGCTCTTTTAAACTGACTCCTGGATTGATCTGTTGATAAAGTCACCTATGGGCTAAATGTGCAAGGAAATAAATAGGTGTGGGCTATGGAGTCTCTAATCAATAGCTGAATTGCATGAATTTTGAAAAGTAGTACGAAATGAAAAAATGCACCCAAAAAAAGGCTAGTCCAAATAAATTTAAATTTTAGAAAAGTTTGAGATAGATTTCCTCTTAAAAGAGGAAGGTATATTTTCAGAAAGTATTATTGAAATCATTAGGATCTGGGACAACTTCATAACTTTACTTAATGAACAATCCTGGCAATAATATCAACAAGCCAGGTCTTTTGTAAATGATCAAAATCAGTTCTAATTCCTTCTTAAACAATGAAAAATATGCAGATTGTTGGTTTATTGAAATTTTAATTTATTTAGTTTAAGGTTGATCAGATTTTTGACAGAAGCAAATTAGGCCATTAGTTCTTATTCAACTTAATTATGTCCTTAATTCTAAAATGAAGAAAGATTGATCTTCCCGTGAAAATGCTACCTTCTGATCTCTCCTCACCAGATCCTTCAGGCTAGAGAGATACTTTGCCAAAGCCTCCTACCCTCTTCTCCTCTCCAGCTTTTCCTCAGGCCCATAGTATTCCCTGAGCCTCCCTATTTTCCTAAGAGCTAGCTTTTTAATTGCTTTTGCCCTAAATCATCCATAAAATCAGATTTTTTTAAATCTGAACGAAGATTACAAGTTATTAGGATTAAACCTAGACCAGTTTTCCTTCTATTGTCCTCTTTCATATACCACTGGGATTGTCAATTCCAACTTTTCCTTTTCTTGCTCTTATTTCAGAGTTCTGAAGGGGGGGCAGGGGGCTGGAAGTTATTTTAACATGTTCACTTTTGTCTTGTGATTTTTTTTAGTGTTCAGGAAGAAAAGGCCCATGCCCCTGTTGGAAGATTGAAAGTGGAAGCCTGAGCGGTTGGGATTAAGACAGAGTGGGATTAAGCTGGCAAGAGTGGAGAGAGAACATCCCTGGACTGGGAGTCATAAGGCTTAGGTATAGTGGGAAAAGAAATGTCATTGGAGTCAAATACAGGAGCTCTCCTCCTTACTGATTCTAAGATCTTGGGCATCAGTTTTCTAAGCTCAAACAAATACTACATGTTGGTTTACAACGGGAGCAGCAGGGCCCCCCGTTGGGATTTTTGGAAATTTGTGGGGGTTATTTTTATATTTCTGGTACCGTTGTACCTAAGTATTACCTTTTAGAATACATATTTTATTTAAAAACTACTTCTTTTACTTCTTTACTTAGAGTTAGGACATTATTGATCCTTTAAATAAAATTTTAAAGTAATATGTTTAGGTAGGTTTTATTGTCTGAGAATTCTATTTCTGGGGAGAAAAGGAGGCACTGACTCTGTCCTGTTGTTTTAAGTACGTCACAGGGTTGCTGTGAGGGTGACCAAGGTGCAGAACTTAGAAATGGGGGAGCACTGGAACTGGGCAATTCCAACTTCAGGACTGAGAGCAGTACTGAGGGCTGAAAAGCCGGAGTCAGGAGGAGACACCAGGCAGAGAAGAGCATTTCATCATCAAGGCATCAGCAGGGAGCTAAAACCTTACTTCAGAACAGCAATTGGGGAAAAGCTGGAAAGGACCAGAGGGATTGTGAAAAGTCCCTGAGGCAGCTCCTGAGGAATGAGATGCATATAAAAGAGGGGCACCTGATTTTTCTTGAGGACTTGTGTTTTCTAAACTTGAGAGCATCATCACATTTCCTAAATTCAACAATCAAGATACAGCAGCACTTTTTTTTTCTTTGTTTTGTTTTTTTTTTTGTATCTAAGAAATGGTAGCATTTTAAATCATAATTATATGATTATGTAATCATAATCATAGATGCCTGGGTCGGCTGAGAGGGGTGCGGCCATCTGTCAGCTGACTTGCTGGGCTTTGGTCACCCCCAATCTTCTGGAAGCACAGCTAAGAGCAGGTGCAAGGCAAAAGGGGAGTTATTTTACCTCAGCAAGATTGCCCTTGTGCCTTTGCCATCCTCTCCATGGTTTCAAGTTAATCCACAAAGAAACTGATTTCTATGATTCGAGCCTTAAACCACACCCTGTCACTAACTATATGTATGTGACCTGAGAAAGTCCTAACTCCTTTGCCTGTAAGATGGAGATAAAACTTTCTTCACCTTCAGGGGTTATATATTGAAGATCATAGAAAGAAAGAACTCAGAAAACATAAACTGTTATTTGAATGAAGAGTAGTCATGGCGAGGTGAATAAGTAGACTTTATATTTCAGCCACTCAGCCAGCCTGTAAGCGCAACCTGAAATTGGTCAAAAATGATTTACTGAGTGCCAGGTCCATGCTGGGTGCTGGGGACAAAGGGAGGGGAGATGTTTTTGGCCTGCTACCTTACCGGTTTCTTCTTTATCATTTCCTGCATTGTGAGGTGCTTCCCATACAAAAATCCCCAAAGTATTTTGTACATAAATCCACGGTTCTCACCAGGCCTTCTCATACTTACATTGAATACATTATACAGCATCAGAGCATACCAAAAATACACATCTCCTGTCTTTCAATCAAAATAAAATTCACGTTAAAATTATATATATATATATATATATTTTTTTTTTTTTTTTTTTTGATGTCTGTGGATTTTTTCCTCCCGGATAAATTTTAAATCTTTTAGAAATTTAGGGCCTACATTCTAGGGATAATTTCATGCCTGAATAAACCATATGTCATTTCTAAAAGCTACTGTTGAATTATAAATTATATAAATTTTTGGCTAACCAAATATAATTTAGAACACATGAGAAACTTATTCTGCTTTACTAAAAAGCAGTAGCTCTCTTTTATTTCATTTGTAAATAATAAATTTTCTAGATTTCTTATGAATTATGTCCCCTCTTCCTATCAAGTTTCTATACTAGTATATTACATTTCAAAAAAGAAAAATACTCTTAAAAAATACTAGCCTGTTTTGATGAGTATTCAGTAAATATTTAACTTCACCATTAATGAATCACAAGTTGCCAGAGAGGTAGAGATCATCATTTATCTCAAGTAGAATGCTGGTGAATACAGCCTAAGTAAGGCACGGGACTGATAAATGGGCAAATTTTCCACTAACCTGAGTAGTCAAATTGCAGCAGATGTTGAGATCTGAAGGGAAATAAATGCAAGGTTAGAAAAGCAAGAAAAGCATAGACACCATTGAAAAATCTGAAAAAAGTGAGAATAAACAGGAGGAGAGAAGATGTCCAATCAACCACTTAATAGCCACACCAGGACTGAGTAATGGTAGTGTATTACGAGAAGAGGCGAGTAGATAAAGTATTACGAAGGAAAAAACAATGCTTGGGGCCCAGAGCAAAGTATGCAAGCATTTTTAATTTCCAACATGCAGACTTTAGAATAATACATGAGACAAAATGAGTTGGGTAGAATTCATCAACTGTTGGCTGGCCTTAAAGCTAGAAAGTGGAGAAATCTTATGTTATAGGCTTCCCAAGGGCAGCAGGAAGCCAGCTTAATTTTGTGTCTTCCACGTGCTTAATACTGTCCATGGATATTCTTAGGGGTTACATCTGACTCTGACACTTTTATAACTATGTGACTTTTGGCAAGCAGCATAACCTTTCTGTACCTTAGTTCTTTTACCTATTTAAAAAAAAAACAATTACATGACCTGTATAAATAATCCTTTTCAGCTCCTAAATTACTGTTATACTTTTTTTTTTTTTGCAAGCATTAACTGTTTTATTTTATTAAAAGCCACACTCTTAAGAAAACCCAGCTGCACCAGGCACCTGTCTTACAACCCTGAACGACTTTTGTCCCATCATCTCACATTTGGTTCTGCTCCTGTTAAATGGAAACAATGATGATGCTGACCTCACAGGGTGGTCCTGAGCTCCAGTGAGAGAGAATGCTTGTGGGAGCATCTTGAAAACTAGATGGGCAATCAAAAAAGAAAACATGGGCAATCAATAAGTGTCACACTTGTTCAAAAGAAATTTGTGGTTAAGCAAACCCTTACATGGCTTTGAGGATTGGGCTAGCTAGACACAATCAGGATAGAAAGAAAGGGTTTGGAAAGCAAAGGGGAAGATGGAACAAATGCACCAGGGCTGCACAGTCGGTGAAGTTACTTTGGGTGCAGACTCTTTCCCATAGCATGAATAAGAAGGGCTGTCTTGCCTTAAGCTTTGTAATCCTAGGAGTTAGTGTCTACAAGGGAGTCTCCAAAAAGGTGCCCCAGAACTTGGAGATAAGGTCGAACCCACAGAAATATGCTCTCGATGGATAAGATGACTCTCTTCACCTCCCAAAAGCCACGGAGTTGATGTGGGGCAAAAGCCTGTATTTCAAGTAAAGCCTCATGAAGGTAAGAGTCTTCAAATTAAGAATTCTATTTCTATTTATCCTATATAATAACAACTTATTTTCTAGTTGATATAAAAATAGTGCAAAGGTCCTTATCTTAACAGCCAATTTAGGTTCCTCAAACTTGGACAAACTTAATTCGATACTAATCCAAGGTTAACAAGGATCTATATAATAGTTGAATTTTGAGATTATTCAAAAGTATACTATATGAGTGATGTTGTGGTGACGGATATAGGCCATTTTACATCAGCATATACCATGCAGAACTATGTGGGAGAGAGTGTGGTCTACGATGTGAACTGTGGTCTATGCTTAGTGGCAAAGCCCCACGATGTGTATATCCATTGCAGGTGATGTGCCACACTGATGAAAGATGTTTATGTGGGATGTTATGGGAGGTATGGGAGGTGGAGATCATGGGAATCCCTGTAATTTCTGTGTAACATTTATGTAATCTAAGCATCTTTTAAAATATATATGAAAAGAATAACATTTATGTAAGCAAATGCATACATACGCATATATATTTATATATCATTTTACAAATATTGGTCTGTATTGTGAAAAATTTGATTTTTACCCACAATAAAAAAAAAGTATACTATATATTATCAAATAAAACCCAAGATACTTAAGAACAAAATGAAACACCTGGTGAATTTTACACATTAAGCAAGAGGAAAGCAATGGCTAACTCTTTAGGGTCCTCCCAGGAGGCTGACTGATCTATGAGTAGCCTCAGAGAGTTTATATGCAACTCTGAAATTCAAGCAATTTACTTTATTTCATTTCCCCCATAATACTATTTTTGTTAATAAAACATAGATCTTGCTATAAATTTGTCCAGTTTTGTTCTGCTATGCTTAATATTTGTTGCAGAAAACAATATTGAACATAAAGCTATGTATGGGCCTGTGAAAAGCAACTTTGTACTGCCTCAATTTTCTCATATGTACTAGAGATCAAAGAAGGAGAAATGGGGGCTGGAAACAAGATTACATGATCTCCTCTCATTGCCATTACATCAGAACAAAAGCCTGTTTCCTCCCAAGTCCTCTCATGGTTGTGCAGCACACTGAGTCCAGGACAGCTCAACGTGGCCTCTGTTCCTAGTTTAGAAAGAACAGAGGAGAAACTTATAAGGAAAAGGAAGCTTCGTTCTAGGCCTAATGTGGCTGAAAATAGGTAGCACCCCCTCTCTGAGGGGTGGCCTGATGAGGAAACAGTGGACTCCTTCATATAAAAGAAGAGGGGACTTAAGAGTCTGAGACTGTGCCCAAATCCTGACTCTGACCATAATTCAATGAGTGACCTTGAGCAAGGACAGCTTTGCAGAGTTGTTTGCTTAGTTATAAACATGTAGTTATTTATTACATTAATTACACTCATCTTTTGTGATGGTTATGTGAGATTTTGTGAAAACACTAAATGCATGATAGATGCTTGATAAATGTTACCTAAATCTCCCCTCTGCAGAAGCCAGAAAGGTGAAAGCACCTACCCTGCTCCCGAGCTCTTTCTCTGGCTTGGAGCAGGAGTCAGCATGAATGGAAGTGCCGACCACTGAGGTCTAACAGCTACCTTCCAGCATGACCCACGGCCACAGATGGCATTACTCAAAGCTATAAAATCTCTCACAGTACTATGCGCCCCCTTTATTGGCTTGTTTGCCTCGCAATTTAATTCCCAGCTTGAAAATGCAACTTGTTTGTTCCCAATTACAACTGAACTTGGAGTCCACTTAATTGCCCCATCAGCTGGCTTTTTTTTTTTTTTTTACCGGGAGGTCCCGGGGAACGAACCCAGGTCCCTCCACATGGGAGACAGATGCCCAACCAGTTGAGCCACATCCGACCCCAATCATCAGCTGGCTCTTGATGGTGTGCTTAGTCACAGCATCAGGTAGACGGGACCTTTTCCACCCGGCCAGGGTTTCTCTTGAGAACTTTCAACTGCTATCTGCCACCACACCAACACATAGACCTTATCACAGAGACTTCTGAAAAGAGGCTGTTAAACACGTAAATTATAGATTTCAAAACACAGGTCAGTCATCTTTTTCCTGATAGAGATCTACGTGGGTCTAAAGTTTAAAAACAAAAACTTGATCCAAATATGGTATATATTCTAGACTCAAAGAACAAATGCACTTAAATAGCTGATTTTCAAGGTGAGCAGTGGTGGAGATTTGTGAAACCCTTTGAAACTAAATCCTCCTCCTCGTCACCAGGATGGAGGATTTCACAGCACTAAGAGCTACTGCGGTGATCCAGGCTAGGATTATGGTGCCTGGTCTATGGTGTTGGTAGTGAGAAGTGGTCAGATCCTGGTTATATTCTGAGGGGAGAACCACCAAGATTTCCTGACTGGATCAGGAATGCAGAGTGTAAGAAAGAGGAGCCAAGGATGACTCCAAGGCTTAGAAGGATGGAACTGCCATCTCCTGAGATGAGGACAGCAGGGTGTAATATAATGAAAAACTAACTTGGCTAGATTTTGTCCTCAGTTCCTGGGAAGCAATCTCTGAATCTTTGGAATTTCCTGTGTAGGACTGTCTCTTGTTCTTCGAGGTGGGCCCAGGACCACACCTGATAGTTGCAGAATGGGGTCAGCCACTGCAGCCTAAGTTAGGCTGGGAGCTGGCCAGAAAGACCACCCAGGTGACTACGAGTTGGAGCTTTGCACTTCCTCAGATCAGCTCTACCTCCTCAACCTCGCGGAGGGGAGCGGAGGGGGGTGCTGCAGATTGAGTACAGTCATGTGACATTGATTCTATCTGTCATGCCTGCCTAACGAGACCCTAAATAACCACAGGACACTAGAAACCCTGATGAGCTGCCACGACTGAGAAAATACATTGCTGCTGTGCTGGGAAGGTGACGCATTCTGACTCCAAGTGTAGAGCACATGGGGGGGCTTGTGTTCGAGACCCTTCCAGACCTTGCCCTATGTGTCTATTCTTATTTGTGTCCTTTTACTATAATAAAGCTATAGTTGTAAATACAGTGCTTTCAATGGATTCTGTGAATCACTGTAGTGAATTTTCTAATTCAAGAGAGCAGTGGGAACCCCTGAATTTATAGCCAGTTGGTCAAAAGTGTGGTGGCCTGGGCTCCTGAGCTGGTATCTGAAAGGCAATCTTGTAGAGGACTGCCCTCAACCTGTGGAGCCTGGTCTAACTCTGGGTAGTTAGAGTCAGACTTAAATTGAGTCACGATAATATTTGCAGTTGGTGTTAGGAGATGGTAGAGATTGTTTAATAAATTTTATACAGGGTCAGAGCAAGTTTGGGGAAGTAAAATCAGAACTTCAAAGGTTGGACATATTAAGTCTGAAACATCTAGCAGTCACCTAAGTGGCGATACTGAGTAAGGAGCTGGATATACAAGACTGGTGGAGAGTTCAGGAAAGAGGTCTGGGCTAGAAATATAAATTTGGAGCCACTGGCAGATAAATGATGTTTAAACCCAGGAACCTGAATGAGACCACCAGCTGAATGAGTAGAGAAAAAGATCAAGGAGCAAGCTCTAGGACATTCTGATATTTAGAGGTCAGAGGGAAAAAGAAGGAACCAGCAAAGAAACAGGAGTGATGGGGAGGTAGGATGGAAACTAAGACAGTGTTATGCTCCTGGAGGCTAAGTGAAAAAAAACTGGATAAGGAAGAGCCATAAACCCTCAACCCAGAAAACAAAACTAAACAACATAAGCCTCAGGCAAAAGGGCCAATTTGTAAAAAGTGAAGTGGTTGCTACTAGGAATGATTCTTAAAAAAGTTAAGATACTCATCCTTACAATGGAGAAGTATAAGTGAGTAGGCTTAAAAGAGAAATCATTTGACAGCTTCCAAGTATGATTCTTCATTTTTAAAAGTCAACGACTAAAAAGATATAAATCTTCAATTAAACACCATCTTTTCCTCTCTAAGAAGGAAGTAGTATCCTATTCCATGAATCCTTGTTCAGTATCCATAATCCAATCTTTGAATTACAACCAAGTGACAAACTCAGTATACCCACGAAAGACAAGATTTAAACAAATCTGCATGGTATTTAACTGTCTTGTGTAGTCCCTCCAACAAGGCTTTCAGTCCTACAACAGCGTGACAAAAAGAAAACCCCAAATGAAAATTGTCGTAAGCAAACATGTCTGGAAGGAGGAAGAAGAGAAAAAAGGTATGGTTTGTTACCAGAGTTAATAAAGACCTTATTGTTCTGCACAATATCTGATTTACAGCCTTCTAGTTGCAGTAGTATTTATAAAATTATCTAATTCATCACCCACTATGAAATTTGATTTACCTTAAGAAAAAGACCAATAACATATTTATTAAATTCCCTTAGGATAACTCATTTCCCCCCTCAATAAGATGTACATGTTTGGTGGTATACTCAGGGAAGAGGCCCAGTATGCTAATAAGTATGGCTGAGCCAGATTTCCTACCAGGTATGCACAATGGAAGGGAACCAACCTCTTCTCTGCTGTTTACTGACATGTGCTTCCTGGGAAATCACTTAACATCTCTGTTAGTGATGGGTCTGTTTTCCAGTCTGTAAAATAGAGTCTGATATTACTTATTTTGCCTACTGCACAGGTTTGTTGTGAAGGTCAAAGTATAAATGTGGAAATAATTTACAAATTATAACTATGTAACTAGAAATAACTAGACAGCTACCACTTGTTCTTTAGTAAATGTTCTGTATTAGCCAAGGTGATATACTGATTTCTCTGGGTGTGTTCACCTTACAGTACCAAAGAGGATTTATTTATTTATTTTTAGGAGGTACTGGGGTCAAACCCGGGCCCTTGTACATGGGAAGCAAGTGCTCAACCACCGAGCTACACCTGCTCCCCACAAAGAGGATGTAAAAAAAATAATTTCTATTCATTTTTGAGAAAGGGCAGAATAAATGTTTTTTTGACCACATAAGCTATGGAAGAAGTAGGATGTTAAAGTTGATCCTTCCACAATGGATCTATAAGACAACAAAAAAATGGTTTCAGATGGTTCAGATGTATCTTCCTAAGAGTGTGAAATGTACTATCAGATCAGGATACGGCCACATACTGCATTTGTGACAGTGGTCCTACACTAGTTGATTTTACATAGTACCTCAGTCTTCAGAAAATGCTAAGAGAACTAAAACGTAATCCCTTTCCCTCGTCTCCCCATTAGTCATTCCAGTTGCTTAGTCAACTGCTTTAACAAGAAGAAAATAAGGAGAACTGAGAAATCAGTTATTCCTAGATCCCAGACATGCCTGCCATCTCTCTTGTTTCTGTGGTCTAATTTCTCCCTGAACTAAGTAAGCACAGTAATCCCAAAAGGGTTGATGATATAGTTTAGTAGCTACCTCTTGAACCCAGTAATTCTTTCAACTGATGACACCAACTTTCACCAAAACTCTTAACTAAACTGCACAAACGGCCAAAAGTAGACTGTAAGCTAGAAAAGATCCAAGTTCACATACACACACACAGTTATGCTAATATTATTCTTGATTATCATTTATCAACTATGTTTAACTGTAAATACATTTTCTGTCACAGCAGTAAAAAATTGGAGGGAACATAATAAGCATTTTTGAACAAGTTTGCCAGGGGCATAGACTCTGGACGGTGCCTATTCTCGTTATAGTTTAAAGAGGCTGAAATGTGCCTTTGAAATAGAAATAAACAATATAAACTGCTTTATTACTTGAAATCCTGATTTCCTATGAAACCTTAGCTCTCTTCTCCTTCCAACCCCGATTTGGAACTCGCTTTAACATTTTTCAAGTACTCCTTTTAATAGAATTCCTGTTTTCCCTTAAGTATCCCACAAGTAGTATAAAGCTTCTTTGTGTAAAGGCCATAGTTTTTTTTAGCTAGTTACCTAATTTCTGTACCCTTCTGTTGAAAAATAATTCATTGACGTTAGCAAAATTATTGCAACATCTTTGTCCTTCATTAAGATTAGTATGACATTTGAAGAAAAAAATGACCTGTCAAATTTTTTGTGTTGATGTCATTTGTTCTACACTTTGCCTTCCTATTTATTTTTTAATCTTTTTTTATCTGTTTGGGTTTGGGGATTTTTAAAACGCCACAGCACACCATAAAACAGATCCTCTATTTAATGATCTGATGGCTATGTTGGCCTTACCTTGAGAGACCTTTAGTTTCAAGAGTCTCTGAATGACAACCAGAATAATGTGTGAGGCCAACTTCAACCTGATCTAATTTGCTCTACCCAACAGTTTTCCCATATAAAAGAATATCCATTACTAGAGAAGCCAAAGAAGCATACTCACCAAATGAACATAAGGCACAAAGTATCCAAAAAGTGCAAGTGGTATTCCAATTGCCCATACTGTATAAGCTGTCACCTTGAAGATGGCAAAATTGAAAACTCTTTTTGGAGGACTGAACTTTCTCCTGGAAAAGAGGGAGAATTGGTTTCCTCCTTTGGTTCCACTCTCTTTCTCGCTGGCACTGAAAGTGAGAGGTCGGTAAGTAAAGCCAGCCAGAAAGAGAACAAACATGAAGATGCAGAGGACCCTCAGTGTGTCAAAGAGGCCCACGCTGTCAATCAGGACCCTCAGAAGGAAAGGCAGCAAAATTGTAAAGACGCTGCTGCCAGCAGTGACGATGCCATTCACCAGTCCAAGGCGCTTCTTGAAATAGTGTCCCAGAATGACCAGTGAAGGCTGGTATGCAAAGGAGCAGCCACAGGCAAAAATGATGCCATAGGTGAGGTACAGAGGCTCGATGGAACTGTATAAAGATAAAAAAGATGGAAAGCAGCTTTCATTATTTTTTATCACCATGGTTGGTAGAATAAAACCTTATATTAAAAGTGGGTTTTAGTTAATCAACATATTTTCTACAGTAAAAATATTAAGCAAAAACAGAGGGGAAAACTTAATAAATCGAAGATGTAGCAGTAAAAATATTTTAATTTATTCTGAATGGATAATAAAAATGCTTCAAGTATGTGAAAAATGATGGCGATTTTTTTTTCTCCTTTTTTTTTTCCTCCCTAAAACTGACAGTGATTAAAACGAACAAACAGGAAGCCGATGTGGCTCAGTAGTTGAGCACTGGCTTCCACATACAAGGTCCTGGGTTCAATCTCTGGTCCCGATAACTCACACAAAAAAATAAAAAAATAAAAATAAAATGAACAAACAAAAAGCCTAGTTTCAATAAAACTTTTTTAAAAGTGAGAGTTTAATTATTAAACTTCATTATTTTACTGGATTTTTCTGAAGCACATATTAGGCAATCTATTAAAAAGAAATGCTGCATTTCTATTTTCTCCCCAAGGTTATTTCAAGAGCATTTGCACAAAGCAGCAGTTGTGCCTCATTTTTGCTGGCCTAAGGGCCATAGAGCAACCTTCGCCCTATATTGTGAGATTCTTGGTGTTGTACAAGATACAAAGAAATCATATTCCAATTGCAGAAACATTAAATTAAGTGTGTCCATCAGTGATCCTAGTTTGTTTGCCTCAAAAGTATAATAAAGGATTAAGAATTTTATAGTTTAACCTAAAATTTGATTTATAATCTCTTATGAGGGTAAAGGATCATATTATTATACTCTTTGAAACAATTAAGGTAAGGAGTAAAAGAAAACTAGTTAAAGTTTTTTTTCTTTTGAAAAGTCCAATTCAAAGGCTATTTATCAGTAGTAAAGACAAACTATTTATTAGAAACTAAGATAAAGTTAGTTAATAATTAAATTAAATTTCAGAGAATGCTTGTCTAGCAATTTGTTGAGGTAACAACAAGGAACTCCAAAATCTGATGGCAATCTTCTCTGAAATGCCTTTCCCATTCCCTTAGTCCACAGCTAACATCATCTTCAGGTCAGGCTCAAGAGTCACTTCCAGGTTTTCCCAGATTAACCTTCCCTTACTCTGATCACCCTTTACTGAGTCTACACACTTCATTCAACATGTATTAAGCAGCAACTATGTACTAGGCATTTAGAGGAAAAAAAAATATTAAAAATGTGGTTCTGCCCTCTGTTTAGTGAAACAAGACATCCAACTCACATAATAACACAAAACAAAATTTAAAATAATACTTCACTCATTCTGCTCAGCTTTTCCATATAGTTTTCCAGATAATTGCAACTGAATTCTTAAAATGCCAACTTCTTTTTACTTAACAATTTTGAGGGGAAAATAAAAAAAATCTATTATATATTTCTCTGCCTTCCTCAATAGTACTATAAAAATAGTACTGACACCTTTAATTGAGAAATGTATATATTTATTCATCTGTGTTTACTTTTTAGTTTTTAATTGTTTATATTTTCAATAATTAAATGTACAAAATAAAGTAAAAAAAATGGCAAAAAAAAAAATAGTACTGATAACACAGTATCATCATGAACATCAATTTCTATACAGCATTATAATACCAGTTAGAAAACTGGACAGTCACATTTATTAAATCAGAAACATTCTTTGCCCAGGAGGTTAATTGAATAGAAATTGACTAGAAAATGGAAGAATATTACATGTAGTAAGGTAAATCTGTTTTCAAGAAATTTTGTTTCTGTTAGGAGTATGTATGTGTGTGTGTACTGAGTTACAACGTAAAATATATTTCATAATTTTTATTTCTCAATTGTCAAAAAAAGTTTGAAAAGCACTGCTTGCTGTAAGTGGGTTTCTGTATGTGTGTGTTAAGCCTACCAAACTAGGTAATTAATTATATAGGTTTTCTACTTCTTAGTCTTCTCCCCACTTTGGAGTATTAACATTGAACAAGTGGTAAGACCACAGGTACTGATAATGGGTACTGGAGGTGTCCAGATCAAAGAAGATATCTGATGAGGCAATAATGATACAGTGCTGTATTACTGCCAAGAAAGAATTAAAATTAAATGATCTCAACAGAATTACCTAAATAAAACTCTTTTTTCCTTTAAAAAACAACTTTAGAAGAAAAAAAATCATAAAGGTAATTTAAAGATGGAATATCTAATTTCTACCAAGAGATAAATATAGTTGTTTGGAATTCAAATAAGATTTCTAAGTTAGGTGAAAGAAAATAGGTAATGAAGCTCACTTAAGAGTGGAGGAGGGTGTGGAGGGGGAGATGTTTCCTGGTAAACATCAAAGTCTCTGAAAGGAACAATTTTAAGGTATCTAACTTCTTAAAAAGCAACATAAAGAAACCATATCCTTACCTTACAAAAGAACTGGACATGAGTCCAATGAATCCAACAGCAGCCCCCACAACAGCTGTCTTCCGACAACCAAAAATGTCTGTGAAGACACTGACTATTGGACAGCAAAAGAAAATCATCCCCATGGAGAGAGAACCTACCCATGCTGCAAAAGAAAAAGGAAAAAGAGGACATATTGATTTGGCAAATCATATTTGCATTTATTTATTCTATCTGATAAAATACACGTTTTACAAAAATGTTAATGCAGAAAAGGTATTACCCACGCTGACAAATCGGGACAAATGGAAATAAATTAGTAGCAAATCTGAGCTTAAAGCACTCTTTAGTACTAATTGTAATTAGTACAGCAATTATGTTTTTAATTGAATTCTTGAAAGTTTGTACTCAAATAAATCAAACATTTCCCTATGATCCTAACTTTATTAATCTCTACCCTAAAAATTAGTTTTATCCAACTTCTAATCTATGAAAGAAATTCATTTAAAAAAATATATAATAAAGAGATATGTTTAGGAATAGAAATTCCACAGAAATGACCACAGAAGTCAGAATGGTTAACTCTCACAGGGAGGAAAGGAACTGTAATCATTTGCCATTAAAAATTGGCAATTTGCAGAAGGTCTGAGCTTAGTTACGTAGCTAAAGAAATGGTCATACATTAATAGACTATTTGTTTATCTGGATCAGTTACAATAATTCACTTTATAAATATTGCTAGAACTATACATATGTTTTATCCATTTTTTTTCTGCAAGCATGCTATTTTTCACAATAAAAAACTGCAAAAACAGAAGTCATAATTTCCCATTATGATTCTATAAAAACCAAACCCCACTCCCAGCGCCACCCCCCCCAAAAAAGAAAGAGAAACAATCATAATTTTGTGCCAAGGAAATGAACTACTTCAAAGGATATCAAGTCCACAAATTCCTCTAAAAATATATATAATAAACTAAAAGGGCCTAAGTGCACGTGACTATAGAACAAGCAGACCTGGGTCCAAATCCCTCAGCTCTACAACTGCAATATGTCCTTGGGCAAGTCACCTCACAGTTTTCTTATCGCAAAAACATCACTTCACTATTGCTTGGGGGTCATTTTAAGCAGTGAAATCACCAACAAAGACCACAAAAGGTGGAAAATGTGACACTAAATATCCAGGGAAAAGGACACTTGTTTATAGTATGAGAGCTGAAACAAAAGATCCCGGGAAGATGGCATTGGAGTAGGTAGGCAAGGCTCAACTCTTTTATGAAAACAACAGTGGAAGGGCAAAAAGCTGTCCGAGGGAGCTGCTTTGTGGATCTGCAGACCAGGAGAGTGCTATGTATCGTCCAGGAGTACAAGCGACAGAGAGATGAAGAAGCTGAAATGGAAACCATACTTACTAGCCCCAGTGGCCAGGAATGGCACCCATCCCACACCTTCAAGGCAAACAGCCTGGTAAAACCCATGGCTCACTGCAGCCAACTGAAGGGGAACAGACATCTTCTGCCCTGGGAAGAGGGCTAAGGGAGGGGAGTGGTTTCTCATCAGTGAGTTTGGTCAGCAAAGCCCGCTTTGAATCTTGGCTCTGGCCAGGCCAGAATTATGGGCAACTGGAAGGTGAAAGACGCACCTCAGTGATAAGAGTACCTGAACAGCACCATCTGCTGGCAGGCAGGGAAACTACAAGAAGAAGAAAAAAACAAAACACGCTTTTTGAAGACTCTGATCCCAGATCCCTTGGTTATGACCTGCAACCCATTAGTGGATCCCTAGCTTTATTTTGATAACTTAAGCTGGGCAATTTTAAAGACTTAGAATAAGTTGAAGCAAAAGTCAAAGAAGGGCCATGAAACAAAACCACTAGGCAAGAGAGAGAAATAGACCATCAGAGTAAATTCAAAAACATAATCAGATGCCTAGACATTACCAAAAAA
This sequence comes from Tolypeutes matacus, assembly GCA_026826555.1. Lineage (NCBI taxonomy): Eukaryota > Metazoa > Chordata > Mammalia > Cingulata > Chlamyphoridae > Tolypeutes > Tolypeutes matacus. Next base: position 6,849,718 of record JAKSZT010053792.1, read on the forward strand.
TTATAAGCTATACTAAGAAACAGGAAGAGATGGCCCAGCTAAAGGAACAAACCAAAAATCCTGATGAGACACAGGATCTAAGACAACTAATCAATGATCACACAAACTTCCTTAATTAGTTTAAGGAGATGAAGGAAAATATAGCTAAAGATATAAAGAATATTAAGATGACACTGTGCGAGTATGAAGAACAGTTTGAAAGCCTACCCCCGCTCCCCCCGAAAAAAGTAACAGGGCTTATGGGAATGAAAGAATGGATGAGATTAAAAATACATTAGAGGGGTGGGTCACTGATGTGGCTCAAGCAGTTAAGCTCCTGCCTCCCATGTGGGAGGTCCTGGGTTCGGTTCCTGGTGCCTCCTCAAAAAATGAACAAACAACAAGCAAAACAAGCAAAAAAAAAAAAAAACTTAGGAAGTCTATGTGGCTCAGTAGTTGAGTGCCAGCCTCCCACATCAAGGTCCTGGGTTTAATCCCTAGCTCCTGGTACCTCAAAAACAAACAAACAAACAAACATTAGAGGCATATAACAGCAGATTTGAAATGTTAGAAGAACAAATAAGTGAATTTGAAGACAGAACATTTGACCTTGAAAAGATAGGAGGACAGAGAAAAGAATGCAAAAAATTGAACAGGGTCTCAGGGAATTGAATGACAACACAAAATGCACAAACATACATTACTGATGTCCCAGAAGAAGATGAGAATGGAAAAGTGATAGAAAGAATATTTGAGGAAACACTGTTTGAAAATTTTCCAACCCTTATAAAAGACATGAATATAAATACTCAAGAAGGACAACATTCCCCAAACAGAGTAAATCTAAATAGACATACTCCAAGATATCTACTATTCAGATTATCAAAGTCCAAAGATAGAAAGAATTTTGAAAGCAGCAAGAGAAAAGCAATGTATTACTTACAAGGGAACCTCAATAAGGCTAAGTGCTGATTTCTCATCAGAAACCATGGAGGCAAAAAAGCAGTGGTATGACATATTTAGTGTATTAAAAGAGAAAAACTGTCAGCCAAGAATGCTTTATTGAGCAAAACTACATTTCAGAAATGAAGGTGAGTTTAAAGTCTTTGCAGACATACAAAAACTGAGAGAGTATGTTACCAAGAAACCAAATCTATAAGAGATATTAAAAGGTGTGTTAAAGCCTGAAAGGAAAAGACAAGGGCAAGAGCCCTGGAGAAGACTGTAGAAATGAAGAACATAAGTAAGAGAAACTGAAAGGGTTAAAAGACATACAATAGTAAGATAGGACATCAGAAAGCCAAGGGGTAAAATGGAAGAAGTAACACCTTTATTGTAGTAACACTGAATGTTAATGGATTGAACTCCCCAACTAAAAGACATGGACTGACAGAATAAATAAAAAACATGAGCCATCTATTTGTTGTCTACAAGAGAGACTCACCTTAGATGCAAGGACACAATAAGGTTGAAAGTTAAAGTATGGGAAAAGATATTCCGTGCTAATAATAAAAAAAAAAAGAGTAGGTGCAGTGATACTAATAGAGGATAAAATAGGTTTTAAATGCAAAACTGTTTTAAGAGATAAAGAAGGTTACTGTATATTAATAAAAGAGACAATTCACCCAGAAGAAATAGTAATAAATATTTACGTACCTACACTGGTGTCCCAAAATACATGAGAAACACACTGGCAAAACTGAAGGGAGAAATAGACGTGTCTACAATAATAGTTGGAGACTTCAACACTCTACTGTCAGTATTAGATAGACCATCTGGACAAAGGTTAAATAAGAAAACTGAGAAACTGAATAATATGATCAATGAACTAGACCTAATAGGCATTTATAGAGAATTACATCTCAAAACAGCAGTATATCTTCTCAAGTGCACACTGTTCTCCAGGATAGACTACATGTTGCATCACAAAACAAGTCTCAAAAAATTTAAAAAGACTGAAATTATACAAAGCATCTTCTCTGACCATAATGGGATAAAGCTGGAAATCATTAACAGGCAGAGAACTAGAACATCCACAAATACATGGAAGTTAAATAACACACCCTTAAACAACCAGTGGGTCAAAGAAGAAATTACTGGGGAAACTGGTAAATATCTTAAGATGAATGAAAATGAGAACACAACAGTGAAGGCAATGCTGAAAGGGAAATTTACAGTCTTAAATGCGAACATTAAAAAAGAAGAAAGAGCTAAAATCAAAGACCTAACTGCACACCCGAAGGAAGTAGAAAAAGAATAGCAAACTAAACCAAAAGCAAGCAGAGGAAATATAAAAGATTAGAGCAGAAATAAATGAAATTGAGAACAAAAAACAATAGATAGTATGCCAGTTTGAGATTTTTGTGGACCACCGAAAATCCTGTTTTTAATGGGAACCCATTCCTGTGCTTGTAAATCCACTGTAGATGGGCCCTTTGGAATAGATTAAGACTTTGATTAGATTGCAGGACCCAGGGTGGGTGTTAATCCTATTACTGGAGTCCTTTATAAATAGAGGACTAAACAAGCACAGAAACAGAAAAAAGTGGCAGTGACAGAGAGAAGTCTCCATTAGTTGATGAACCCAGGAGAAAGAAAAGCCACAAATGGAGCAACGAGGTCTGGAGGAGAAGGCAGAGACTGGAGAGCCATCACTGTGCCTTGCCACGTGGCAGGAGTCAGGATCGCCAGCAGCCAACCTTAGGGGAGAGAGCTGCGCTTAATGCTTTGATGTGGACATTTTCACAGCCTCAGAATGGGAAGCTTTTAACCTAATAAATTCCAATTGTAAAAGCCTACCCATTTCTGCTTTATTTCATTGGCAGCCTTTAGCAAAGTATAACAGAGAGGGTTAACAAAACCAAAACTTGGTTCTTTTAAAAGATCAATAAAATTGAGAAGCCTTTAGCTAGAATGACAAAGAAAAAGAGCAGACACAAATAAAATCAGAAATGAGGGCCCCGCAGAAATAAAAAAGGATCATGAGAGAATACTATGAACAACTATATACAAACAAACAACGTATATGAAATGGACAAATTCATAGAAACACATGAACAACCTACCCTTGATCTAGAAGAAATAGATGATATCAACAGACCAATTACAAGAGATAAATCAGTTATCGAAAACCTCCTCAAAATGAAAGGCTCAGGACCAAATGACTTCGCAGGTTATTTTTACCAAACATTCCAAGAAGAATTAATACCAATCCTGCTCAAACTCTTCCAAAAAATTGAACAGGAGTGTGGCAGTTTGATATTATTGATGAATTCCGAAAAAAGATACTGATTATGTTTGTAAACTGTTCTGTTCCTCTGGGTGTGATATCCTTTTATTGTATTAAATTCAAAGGCTTTAAGTTTACTTAATTAAATTAATTTAGGGCCTTTGATTCAACCATGTCAGTAGGGCGTGGCTCAGGGTTGAGTCCCTTCCCCCTTGGGCTGATATTAATGGGCACACACTCCAGAAGGCACAGAAGAAGGTAGAATAAGAAAGAGAGCTCCACGGACATGGCAGAGGAGAGAGCTTTGATCCTAAGGCCCTGGGAAGAGAGCTGAGCCATTCGCCTGATAGTTTCCAGCAGAAGAGACCAGAGCCCTGAGCAGCTAAGTAGTCCTGGAAAGAAACAAGCCCTCCAGCTGAGATCGGAAGAAGCTAGGCCCACGGAGCCTTAAGAGGAAGAGGAAGGCTGAACCCTCGCAGAGTTCGGCAACCATCTTGGTTCAACACATGGCAACAAACTTTGGTGAGAAAATACCTCTTATGGTCCGCTGAGTTGGACTCTTTAGGGCCTTATAACTGTAAGCTTTTACCCCAAATAAATACCCTTTATAAAAGCCAACAGATTTCTGGTACTTTGTGTCAGCATCCCTTTTTGGCTAATCAAAGGAGGGACCACTTTCTAACTCATTCTATGAGGCCAACATCACCCTAATACCAAAGCCAGATAAAGATATTACAAGAAAATTACAGACCCATTTCCCTAATGAATATAGATGCAAAAATCCTCAACAAAATAAATACAACAGCACATTAAAAGAATTATACACCACAATCAAGTGGGTTTTATCCCATGTATGCAAGGGTGGTTCAACATAAGAAAATCAAGTAATGTAATATACCACATTAACAAAGCAATGGGAAAAAACACATATTCATCTCAATGGACACACACAAAAAAGGCATGACAAAATCTAGCATCCTTTCTTGGGGAAAAAAAAAAAAACACTTAGAAAAATCGAAATAGAAGGAAACTTCCTCAACATTATAAAGGGCATATATGAAAAACCCACAGCTAACATCATACTCAATGGTAAAAGACTGAAAGCTGTCCCTCTAAGACCTAGAACAAGACAAGGATGCCCACTGTCATCACTGTTATTCAACATTGTACAGGAATTTTTAGCCAGAGCTGTTAGGCAAGAATAAGAAATAAAAGAAATAAATTGGAAAGGAAGAAGTAAAGCTTTCACTATTTACAGATGACATGATTCTATATAGACAAAGTCCCCAAAAATTTACAAGAAAGCTACCAGAGCTAATAAACAAATTCAGCAAAGTGGTGGGCGACAAGATCAACATGCAAAAATCATTAGTGTTTCTATACACTAGTAATACTGAAATGAGTAATCTGAAGAGGAAATCAAGGAAAATATTCCATTTATAGTAGCACCTAAAAGAATCAAATATCTAGGAATAAATTTAACCAAGGATATAAATGACATACACAGAAAACGACAAAACTTTGCTAAAAGACATTAAAAAAAATTTTTTTTAATAAATGGAAAGACATTTCATGCTTATGGATTAGAAAGCTAAATATTATCAAGATATCAGTTCTACCCAAAATGACTTACAGATTCAATGCAATCTCAATCAAAATTCCAGCAGCCTACTTTGCAGAAATGGAAAAGCCAACTATCATCTTTATTTGGAGGTGTAAGGAACCCCGAATAGCCAAGGCCATCTTGAAAAAGAAGAATGAAATTGGATGAACTCACATTTTCTGACTTTAAAGCTTATCAAAAAGCTACAGTGGTCAAAACAGTATGGTACTGGCATAATGGTAAATATATTGACCAATGGAATTGAATTGAGAATTCAGAAACAGACCCTCATATCTATGGTAAATAGATTTTTTTTTTAAAGCAAAGGAGTAAAGAGTTTATTAGTAAATAAGAAAATGAGAAAAGTACACGGTAGGAGGCATGGACCGTGGGCATGCGACAGAATAAGATGTGTACATGGGAGCCCCAGGTTAGACCTTTGAAAAATGTTGGAGAGGGGCCCCAGCTTTTTGCTGTCTAATTGGTTGCCCCACCTGTCAGTTCTCAGGGGGTCAATGGTGAGGCCTTTTGAGGCTATCCAGGACTTTCCCTTGACCCCGAATGGGATCTCCTCCCAATCTCGTTCCAAATAGGGTTCTTATGGTATGGACAATTGATTTCTTTTTTTAAAATTATCCCCCCCTCCCCACCCTGCTGTTTACTGTCTGTGTCTATTCTCTGTGTGATCTTCTGTGTCTGTTTCTTTTTGTCTTCTCTTCTCATTTTTCTCCTCCAGGCTTCACCGGGATTCGATCCTAGGGACCTCCAATGTGGGAGAGAGGTACCCTGTTGCTTGCGCCACCTCAGTTCCTGGTTTCTGTCATGTCTTGCCTTGACTCTCCCCTGCGTCTCTTGTTGTGTCATCATCTTGCTGCGTCGCTCGCCATGCAGGCCTGGCTCGCCTTTACAAGGAGGCCTGGGGATTGAACCCGGATCCTCCCATATAGTAGACGGAAACCCAATCGCTTGAGCCACATCCGCTTCGTGCCAATTAAATTTTGACAAAGCTTCCAAGTCCACTCAACTGGGTAAGAATATTCTCTAAGGATTTAATAACCAGAATTTATAAAGAAATCCTACAATTCAATAATGAAAAGACAATCCAATTAAAAAATGGGCTTGAAGAGACCTTTCTCCAAAGATGATATACAAATGGCTAAAAAGTATGTGAAGGGGACCAGATGTGGCTCAAGCAGTTGAATGCCTGTTTCCCACATGGGAGGTCTCAGGTTCGGTTCCTGGTGCCTCCTAAAAACAAAAAAAGCAAACAACAAACAAATGAAAAAACCAACTCAGGGGAGCTGATGGGGTTCAGTGATTGAGTGCCGGCTTCCCACATATGAGGTCCTGGGTTCAATCCCCAGCCCCGGTACCTCAAAAAAAAAAAAAAAAAAACATGAAAAGATGTTCAACATCATTAGCTATTAGGGAAAAGCAAACCAAAAGCACAATGAGCAGTACAGGTGTAGCTCAGTGGTTGAGCACCTGCCTTCCATGCATGAGGTCCAGGGTTCAATCCCCATCATTTCCTAAAAACAAAACAGCAACAACAAAAAAAACCCACAATGAGACACCATTTCACACCCACTAGAATGGAAACTATTTAAAAAGTTCTCTCAGTAGCTCACTTCCAAGATGCCAAAGAAAAGAAGGAACAAGGGTCGTGTCAAAAAGGGCTGCAGCCGTGTACAGCCTATTCACTGCAGGAACTGTGTCTGCTGCATGCCCAAGGCTGAAGCCATTAAGAAGTTCATTAGTTGAAGCATCGTAGAGGCCACTGCCATAAGGGACATTTCCAAAACAAGCATCTTCCACACCCATTTGCTTCCTAAGCTGTATGTAAAATTACATTACTGCATGAGTTATGCCATTCACAGCAAGGTAATCAGGAAGCGTTTCGTGAAGCCCAGAAAGACCAAACACCCTGATTTACATCTGTAGGTTCTGCTTCATAACCTCTGCCAAAGGCCATGCAAGGAGCTGAGACTTTAAAGACTGAAGAAAAACAGGTGTCCAGAAAAAAATAAAATGGAAATTTAAAAAAGAAGGAAAATAAATGTTGGAGAGGATTTGGAGAAATGGGAACACTCATTCATTGCTGGCGGGAATGTAGAATGGTTCAGCTGCTGTGGAATACAGTTTGGCAGTTCCTCAGAAAGTTAAGTACAGAATTACCATATGACCCAGCAATCCCATGTCAAGGTATATACCCAAAGAAACTGAAAGCAGTACACAAAGAGTGAACCAATGTTCACAGCAGCATTATTCACAATTGCCGAAAGATGGAAGCAACCCAAGTGTACATCAAGAGATGAATGGGCCAACAAAATATGGTAGATTATCCAGCCATAGAAAGGAATGAATTTCTGATCAATGAGACAACCATGGATGAACATTGAAAACATCAAGTTGAGTGAAATAAGCTAGACACAAAAGGACAAATATTATATGATCTTACCGATATGAAATGATTAGAATAAGTAAATTCATAGAGTTCAGAAACTAGAATAACACTTTAGTTCGGAATGTTTTTGAAGGGCTGGAGTAAGGAATAGGGAATTGCATATTATATACTACTTCTAAAACATGTAAAGTAACATTAATTAATGCTTAGTTGGTACAGAATTTCTGTTTAGGGTGATGGAAATGAACTTACATTTTCAGAGGAAATCACTTCTCTAAATAACCAAATTATTCTGTTTTTTCCCATAATATCAATATTCTATAAATTAAGAACTTTAAAATGATATTGATATGTTACATCCAGATCTAAAGTGAACTAAAGTTTTGCTTCCCGATAATTTTCAGGTCATAGCGTACATAGAAGATAACACTTGTACAAGTCCACTGAGGTGAAGGCTGCTTGTGGCTGAGGCAATGGCAACAGACTCAGAGGAGGGCTGAAGGGAGGACTGAGGGGGCTAAAGGAAGGGCTAAGGGGCAGCTAAGGGGAGGACTACCAAGAGCTAAGGGAAGTGCTGAGGGGAAGACTGAGGAGCTAAGGAAAGGGCTGAGGAGTCAAAGGAGGGCTGAGGGGTTGAGGGGCTGGACATCTCTGCTCACCTGTAACCATTCACATCACTTGGGAAGCACTGAACTAAAATAATATGACTGTAACAGTGACAGAGATTTCTGGAATTGCATATCATATACTACTCCTAAAATATGTAAAGTAACGAAGTCTGAGATATAAAAAAAGTCACAATGCATCAAACCCACATAAAGTACGGCGCCTCCAGGGTTCATCTTCACATGTGTTAGAAATTCACAGCATCCCTGGCACCGAGGGATTATTACCAAATACTTGCTTTTAATTGAGGAGGACTGGAGAAGAGATATTTTTGGATACTTCATTTTTCTTTAACCCTTTCTTATGCATCCTTGTTATTTAAAATAATCCATCTGGATCAACAATGATTTAGCATGACTACTACTGAAAAAGATGTTGAGTTTTTCTGCCTCATAAAATTATGAGCTGGCATATTGTTGTCAACTGTAATTCATTCCAATAATATGTGAAGAATTCTCAAATAGGAATCGGATTATCCAGAAAGAATAATGACCTAAATGGAAATCAACTAAACCAATAATTTATTTCATTCTTAGAGATGATTATGTCCAATAGCTAGACCTGTAATATGTTATAATTAATTTCTATTATATTAGAAGTATTATTTACATTTATGAATGTTTTTTGCTATACTATCTATTTCTTATAATTGATTATATTATCCTTCTTTATTTTTTTTTCAGGAGGCACTGGGAACTGAACCCGGGACCCGGGACTTCCCATGTGGGAAGCAAGCATTCAATTGCTTGAGCCACATCTGCTTTCCTTTAATTGATTATATTAAATCTAAGCTGACCTTACATTCTCTTTTAAAATTTATAATTTCTTTCAATCTATTTTTCTATTTATTTTACAATTTTACAATAAAGATCTTTTTAACAGCTAAAAAACTCCACATATTATCCATATTCGTATTTCACATAAGGTTTCACTGTTATACTGTCTCAAGTTCCCTTTTTTTTTTTTTTTAGCTTTCCTTCTAGTAATATACATGTCCTTAGACTTTCCTTTCAACTACTGTCATACCCATATAATAGATCTGCTTTTACCATTTCTATTCATTTCCAAAGATTTACAAACAACCATATAAATATATATATATTTACTTTGCATATATGAAACTGCTTTTACAAAATATAAATACAAATAAACTAGAGAGAATAGCAGCTTTGTTCAGTAGGGGAAGCATAGAGAGCTAGAGAGGTGATGAGGGGTTTTTTGTTTCTTTGTTGTTTGTTTCTGTTTTTAAATACTATTATTATTGGAATAATGAAAATGCTCTAATGATGATTGAAATGATGAATGTGCAACTATGTGACTATACCAAATACCATTGATTGTACACCTTGCATGATTTTTGCTTTATTAATATGTATGGATAAAATTGATTTGTTAATAATAAACTAAACAAACAAAAAGAAATTCACAGCAGTTCAAAATATAGTATTGAGTTTGGGGGGTTGTTTTTGGGTTTTGATTTTTCATGTTGGGGGATACTCCTAATCTAGATTCACAGTTCAGACACTGCATGCAAAGATCCTCTCTCCATTATTAAAAATCATTCTAAGAGTAATGAAACATTTTCTAACCTTACCAAAGTAGAATATAAAATCTCCCAGCCTACTTCCATAAGGCAGTGTGCTAGACATATTACTAAATGTGAATCTTGATTAGGCTTCTCAACTGCTGTCAGAAGATGCCAACCTTACAATCTGCTAGTTTGGTTTCTAAAGGAGATGATTTAAGTGTAATTAAAAAACAAAATACCCCCAATACAGGCTCTAAAATTCCCATACAGCTCTTATCAAAAGTCCAGTGGAGAACAAAGATATTTGAAGAAGATGGGGAAAGTGTGCTATCGACTCTCCAGGGTGCTCACCCTTACATTAGGCCAGACCTGGAACCGGTAGCCTCAGCACAGATCAGCCTGGCCTCTGGGAGAACTGCTTTCAGAGTTGTCTCTTGATGTCATAGCCTCAGCTTCAACAAAAGACACTCAGAGAAACTGAAATCTACTATTACATATACCATGGGGACAACGCCAACATTCATTCATTACTTGGTGCTTCCTTGAGGAATTAGGCGAATTTTCTACTCTTTAACCACATCCACCGTGCCTCCCGTTTCATTTTGGTCACTAAGAAATTTAGAGTCAAATTTATTATTGAAGTACAACAAAGTATAGGTCCTTATGGTCTATGTGTTAGGAACTATTTTCTCCCTGGTTTAACCACATACCATATCATATTTTCAATGGCTCTTGATTTCTTATTTTCTATTCCTATCTTATTTTATTTATGTAATGGTTTATACTTGTGGAAATCACCTCAAATCTTTTGAGAAATGAAGTACTATAGATTAATATGCATATAATCCTATTATTAGTATAATTGTTTAAACTACACAATAACATAAATAATGGTCAATAGTTGGAAACTTCGGTAGGAAGACAATTTTTTTTACTAAATTCTTATATAAGATATTGAAAAATATTCTCTGAAATAGAGAGCAAACAACAGTTCTTCACTTAATATTTTCTCATATGAATCTATGGCATAATTTTAAATTCTGGGCAATAAAAAAAAATCCTAATTAGACCCCCTTTCAAACATCCCTTTGCTCTACACCCATTTCTGTGCACTTCCTCTCTCCCATCATGGACCTTTGCCTCTTTTCTTAACAGTAGGAACCATGTGGGTGGTGGCTAGACCAAGAGTTAAAATCATAACAAATAATGATCAGTAGGAACACTAAAAATACACCCAGAGCAAGCCTCATGTCTTGGGAAGGAGCAAAGAAAACTAAAATTTATTGAGCAAACAGGTGGCAGATGTATGGGGCACTTTGTTCCATACACGTCATTCAATCTTTGAAGCAACCCCAGAAGATAAGCAATATCTGCACGTTACAGGTGAGGTTGCCAAAACTCAAGAGATTAAGTAATTTGCATAAGGGTAACTACTATTTAAGTGGTAGCCTCTAAATTTATACCTCAGACTGATGGCCCAAAGCCTGCTCTTTCCATTCCATCATTCCATGTAAACAGCCATGCTGCTTTTAAAACCTCTTATCGATGCCCCGAAGGTAGAAACCCACCCCCCTCTGAGGACACTTTTCACAGAATAAGAACTCACAGAATTAGAACAAAACTAATTAAAATGCCTTTCTATGGAGGAATATATCAGACCCATACTCTTCCAAAAATGTTCCACTATATTGGCCCTCAGTGCTCTCCCCCTCCTCTGAGCTTCTCAAGCCCTTATTGTCGGTGCCATTCGCTTGTCACCAATCGAAGGTTCTTTACCCTGTGCACTGTCTTTACATATATGTATTTCTAACTTTCCAAGTCCAAATTTCTTACATTCTAAGGTCATGTCTTATACATCCTTGTTAAAATGTTTATAAAAGCAGTTTTATTGAGATATATTCACATACCATACAATCCATCCAATGTGTACAATCAATGGCTTTTGTTATAGTCACAGAGTTGTGCATTCATCACCACAATCAATTTTAGAACATTTTCTACCTTCTAGTCTTCATATCATAGTAGGTACTTTTTATCAAACAAAGGAATGAATGGGAACATTCCATCCTTGAAAGGGAAGTTACTGCTGGAGATGCAATCAGACCTTTCCACCTTTCTCACAGAGGACTGGATCCAAATCAACTGTTAGAGTCCACCTTAAGTTCCTCTCTCACCCCAGCAGCATGCTTTCTGAGAAGTAAGAAAATGGAGTTCTTGCACATAAAACACAAACTACTTACAGCATGCTATCAACTATTTCTATTTTACTTTACTTTCACAATGAAATAGCCTCAATTCATTAAAATTTTCCTTTAATTTCTCAATGTAATCTTATTTTACTATAATATTTACAGAACCAGGGAGCAGATATGGCTTGAACGGTTGAGTGCCTGCCTCCTATATAGGAAGTCCCAGGTTCAGTTCCCGATGCCTCCTGAAAAAGCAAAAACACAAACAAGTAAAACAAATGATAAAACCAACTCAGGGAAGTCTATGCGGCTCAGTGGTTGAGCATCAGCTTCCCATATACAAGGTACCAGCCCACGGCACCTGGGAAAAAAAAAAAAAGATTTACATAACCATGCCCATGTAGCAATTAAGGACTGTTTAAAAAGTTATCTGGTAAGAATGTTGAACAGAATGGAACTAAGGAGGAAGACCTGAAAGGAAATCAACATTCCATTTATCCAATTTGTACATGACACATTCATTTTGTTAAACAAATGTTTATTGAGTACTTAAAATATATATGACTGCACAATCCTAGGTGCTAAGGAGATAAGAGTGAACAAAACAAAAACAGACACAAACCTCTGTCCTGATAGAGCTTTCAGTCTAGTGAGAGACAAAATGCTAGGAAGAATGGCTGAAAATATGGTTGACAAAGCAAAGACTTGAAATCCATATAGAGGAAATTGAAAACAAAATCAAATTTAATGGAGAAAAACATAATAGCATTTTACATTTAAGGTCCAATAAATTAAATGGACAAATGTGAATGGGAAAGAATATACAGATTTATTCATGCAGTGAGCATTTTTTGAGTCATAGATTCTGCTGGGCACTGGGGTTCTTAAGTCCTTAATCTCAAGAAGCTCATATTTGAGACAGACAGACAAAGATAGAGCAGTGTGCAATGTGACAACTGGCCAACTTGTGTACAATGTGTTATGGGACCCTTAGGAGAGAGACACAATCCAGATGTAGGAAGGAAGGGGTAGCCTGATACTCTTTCTTCAGGATGACACCCAAACTGCCTTGAAGGATGAACAGACCTTAATCAAACAAGGGACTGGGAAATGAGAGGGAGGAACATCCCACATAAAGGGAAGAACATGTGCGGAACAAACACCTAAGGTTCCCTAAGAACTACAACCAGAATCCCAGTAAAGAGGTGTCCGTCAGGACAAGAAATCTAGACTTTATTCTTTTGCTGTTAGGAAGCATCATTAGGTTTTTTTTTGTTTGTTTGTTTTTTAAAGATTTTATTTATTTATTCATTTATCCCCCCCTTGCTGCTTGTGCTCGCTGGGTCAGCTAACCACACCGTGCGGGCAGGTTTGCCTTCACCAGGAGGCCCCGGGAACCAAACCCGGGGTCTCCCATATGGTAAACAGGAGCCCCACTGATTGAGCCACAGCCGCTTCCCGCATCATTAGGTTTTAAACTGGAAATTACATGATAAGATATTTTAGAAACTTCAGTTAGGCAACTGTATGGACAGTGGATTATTCATGGGGGAGTGTGGCAGTTTGATGTTATTGATGAATTCCAAAAAGAAATACTGATTATGCTTGTAAACTGGTGTGTTCCTCTGGGCATGATACCCTTTGATTGAATCAAATTCAGAAGTCTCAGTTTTACTTGATTAAATTAAGATTAGGACTTTGATTCACCAGCATCAGTAGGACAATGAATCCCCACCCCCTTGGTCAGTGGACACTTACACAGAAAATGACATGGCAAAGGAGAGAGCTTAGTCAATTGACACTGGAGCCCCGGGGAGAGAGCCAAGCCATTCACATGATGGTTTGTTTACAGCTGGCCTTATGGAGAGAGCAGAAAAGCTGAGCCTGGAAAGAGATGAGCCTTATGCTAGCCTACAGCTGAGATTAGAAGAAGCTGGGACCACAGAGCCTTAAGAGGAAAGAGGAAGACTGAACCCTCGCAGAGACCGGCAGCCATCTTGCTCCAGCACGTGGCAACAGACTTTGGTGAGGGAAGTAACTTGCTCTTTATGGCTTTGTGACTGTAAGCTCTATCACAAATAAATACCCTTTATAAAAAGCCAACAGATTTCTGGCACTTTGTATCAGCACCCCTTTGGTTAACTAATACAGTAGGACAGGGAAAAGCTATTTTTTTTATAAACCTTTAAGAAATCTGATCTCTTGTACTAAATACATGCATTACTTTGATAAAATAAATTTTATTTTAGAAAGAAAACAAACACCAAGTTTGTTGGAATTAATTAAGAACACATGACCAAGTCCCTGCTCTTAAAAATCATACAATCCCTTTAAGATGAAATGACTTAATAAAATTACACAGCAAACAGCCTAGGCTGAGAACACAACTGGGAATAGAAGAATTGTGATGGAGGTGTGGCCTGGGTCAAAATTTGAGAACTCTGATTCAGAATTCCTAGGAACAGACTGAATCTATGGGTCAGCTATGAAAAATAGAGGCAGATTCCTTATACCAAGTTAGAATATAGCTTCTTCTGATTAGGGAGAAGCAAGTTAGAATACAGCTTCTCCTGACTGGGGAGAAAAAAATAAAAAGACAAAAAAAGAAAATAGGGGTGTCTTATGTTTCTAACTAGTTTTGTCTGAGCTACAATCTAGTTCAATGACTAACTTGCCAGTACATCTAACCCTTGAAGGCATAAAGACAACCATCCTTCCTTTAGCAATGAGAATATCAGACATATGGGGGAAATGGAGGTTTTAAGTAATAGCTATAGAACAAATTAGAAAAGAAGGGTCCTCACTATGAATAGGCTGCTTTGCCAAGCAAGATCAATACTACCAAAGAAAGTAAATATCAAGCCAGCATAAGGAGAGGAAGATAATTATTTCAAAAAAGTCCTTGGGAAGCAGATGTGGCTCAAGCAGCTGGGCTTCCACCTGCCATATGGGAGGTCCTGGGTTTGGTTCCCAGTGCCACCTAAAGAAGATGAGCAAGACAGTGAGCTGACGCAATGGGCTGGCGCGGCGAACTGACTCAACAAGGTGATGCAGTGAGATGACGCAACCAAGAGGCACAGCAAGGAAACACGAGAGACAAAACAAATAGGGAGCGAAGGTGGCTCAAGCAATTAGGCGCCTCCCTCCCACATGGAAGGCCCCGGGTTCAGTTACTGGTGCCTCCTAAAAAGAAGATGAGTAGCCAGCAAGTGCAAACAACTGGTGGGATGGGGGTGGGGGATAAATTTTTAAAATTAAAAATAAATAAATAAATAAATAAGAGGCTGCAATGATTAAAAAAAAAAAATCCTTTGTGAGATTTCTGAGAACTCAAAAGTGATATAAAAATCATTACGCTTTATTTTGTCTGTTGTTTTAAAAAGTAAAAAGGAGTATTATACTTTACAGAGCTCAGAGTAATAGAGGGTAACAGAGCTCATTCTAGACAGTTCTGATACTCCCATTCCCTTCAAGAAGGAAGAAAAACTGTATACTCCCTTCTGAAGGATTATCCTCAGATAAGTAATTCAGGTAGATCTATGGCAAACTCCAAGGTAAAATTTCCAGTTAATCTCAAACTATCACCGCCCTATGTTATAGCCAAACAAAGAACCTGATACAGATTTTCTGCAGGGTTTTGTGCTACCTAACATTAAGTGCTGACTCCATGCTAAGGTACAGTTTCAGTGCTTTGTATGCAGTGCCTCGTTTAATCCTCACAACAACCCTGACTGACACAGGTATGCTCATTATCCTTGGACAAATGAGAAAACTGAGGCAGGGGCAGATTAAACAATTTGCCCAATGCACAAAGATACTGAAAGGAGGAAGGGAACCAGACAGTCTGGAGCCTGTGCTTTTTTTTTTTAAAGATTTTATTTATTTATTCATTTATCCCCCCCTTGCTGCTTGTGCTCGCTGGGTCAGCTAACCACGCCGTGCGGGCGGGCTTGCCTTCACCAGGAGGCCCCGGGAACCAAACCCGGGGCCTCCCATATGGTAAACGGGAGCCCTACTGATTGAGCCACAGCCGCTTCCCGGAGCCTGTGCTTTTAACCACTATAGTCTACCCAGCAGGAACAGTCCACCCATGGGGAATTAGAGCAAGCCCCCACAGACACTCTGGAGTACCCCTTCCTAATTCTGTCATGCACAAACAAGTCTTAATATTCTAAAAAAGGATCAACCCACACAGACAAGTTCCTACCTAACAGGGAGGTTTCTACTTCGGTGAATAAAATGCCTCTTTGTCCACATTTCTTGGCCTCTCAAATAGATAAAATTTCCCATCCTAAGTTCCATCAAAGATACTTTGATAACAGCAATTCTGCCAAGGACTACTGAACAGCAGGGAATTAACAGAGAAGAACATTTAAGCTGCCAAGATACACCACAAGCTGTATACACAGGCTATGTTGCAAGCCAAGTCTCTCACCCACATTCCTCCTTGATAGTGGATGTGGGACCAGGATAATCTTTTATAGAAAAGTTTATTAAGAAATGTGGAGATGATGAATGACTGAGGGAAAAAAAAAAAAAAAGTTGAGAAGAAAGAAAGGATACCAAGACCATTCATCCTTTGCTGCTCTACTGTGTTTCCAGAAACCTTTTTTTTCTTACCATAGCATGAAAGAAAAGATTTAATTCTGTCAAATCAAAATGATACCTGCCATTTGTTTAATCTCAAAATGAGATTTAAATTGCAGGCATCTATTAGAAGTGCAGTAGAGAAACGGGAGATTGGCAGTCAAGCAGAGCTGAGGATGGTGTGATATGGTCAGCAGCTCCCCTTTACAGCCACCCAAGAGGGACCCCTGTCCCGTACTCACGCTTTAGAAGGTCCTGCATATCACAAATATACACTCCATACAGATTTTATGAAAGAACATTTGAATGCTCAACACTGACACAGCGAGAAGACCAAACATCCGCTCTCTGCATCTGCATCTGTTGTCCAATGTTCACGAAACAAAAGGGTGTCTCAATTAAATGCCATAAAGTTGTGGCTGTGCCACTGCCAAACGCAGAGACTGACACACTGTGGTAGGTAGGGAGGCTCTAAGCAGTGGAAGCACTTAGGTAAGAGAAAAATATATTAACTTATCAAATCCTTCCTCAAAGAGAGCAAGAATGCAATAGATTCTTGCATGAGGTTTCTCTTTCCAATAGAATGTTCATTTTCTTGCCTTTTTCCCATTCCAATTCATGGTTCTGATGGTACTCATTAATTAACAAGGTATTCATAGCCATTGCACATGGAGAAAAACATTTTGCAGTATTGGACGAGTCATGTTATGTTTAAATACATGAGTGAAACGTGATACTAATTCTTTATATTAGTTGGGAATTAATAGACATAATGCTAGAACAGTTTTGATTTCACAAATCTACTTAATAAAATTTTATTAAATTAAAAGTAAATCAGCTATAACTAATTTTATTTAAAAATTAAAATTCTTGACTTATAGTTTGTATTTTGCCTTTCAATTTATTCTTATTTTAATGAGCTATCATTTTCACAGACCATAAAGTTCATGCTTTAAAGTGTACAATTCAGTGGTTTTTAGTATATTCACTATGTTGTGTAACTATCACTACTATTTTAATTGTGTTATAAGAGTTCTGGATACTAATCTTTTATGATATATAATTTGTAAAAAAAAAAAAAAAAAGACATATTTACAAAAATTTTCCTCCAATTCTGTGGGATCTCTTTTCACTTACTTAATGGTGTTCTTTAATGCATACAAGTTTTCAATGTTAATGAAGTCCAATTATTTTTTTTTCTTTTGTTGCTTGTGTTTTTGGTGACATTTAAAAAACCATTACCTAATCCAAGGTCATGAAGACTTATGACTGTTTTCTTCTAAGAGTTTTATAGTTTTAGCTATTATACATAGATCTTTAATCCATTTTGAGTTAATTTTTGTATATAATATGAAGTAGAGGTCCAACTTCATTCTTTTACAAATGGATATTGCTGTCCCAGCACCAGTTGTTGAAAAGGCCATTTTTTCCTATTCTATCAAGTTCAGAAAAATAGCAATGATATGAAGCTTACAGTCTATATTCTGATTTTTCTCATATGTTCCAATAATGTCCCTTAGAGCCTTTTCTCACCACTTGCTAGATCCTATCCAGGATCATATATTGCATTTAATTGTCATTTGTCTCTTTAGTTGCTTTTTCTTTATTTATTTCTTATAATTGTGGGAACATATACACAACATAAACTTTTCCCATCTCAACCACTCCCAAACATACCACTCAGTGGGATTAATCACATTCATAATAGTGCAGTACTCTCACCTCCTTCCATTACTAAAACTTTACCTTCTCCCCAAACAGAAACCCTATACCTATTATGCATTAATTCCCCCTTTCCCATGTCCCACACCACTGGCAACCTGTACTCTAATTTCTGTCTCTATGAGCTTGCATATTCTCCAATATTTTCTTTGAAATTACCATGGGACTTAAATTTAACATCCTAAATCTATAACAATCCCATTTGATTTGATACAAACTTAACTTCGATAGTAATCACAAAGTATGTTCCTATAACCCTGTTCCCTCACCTTTATATAGCTCTTGTCTTACATTATATGTTCATACATTATGAGTCCAAAACCAGATTTATCAGTACATTTTGTGCATTTGCCTTTACATCCTGTAGGAAATAAAAAGTGGTACAAACCCAAGATAAAATATTACTGGCATTTATATTTATCCATGTTATCATCCTTACTGGAGATCTTTATTTCTTCATGTGGCTTCAATCTATTGTCTACTGTCCTCTCCTTGCAACCCGCAGAACTTTCTTTAGTATCTTTTGTAGTGCTGGTCTAGTGGTGAAGAACTCCCTCAGCTTTTATTTATCTGGGAATGTCCTAATCTCTCCCTCATTTCTGAAAGGCAGTTTTGCCAGATATGGAACTGTTGGTTGGCAATAATTTACTTTCAACACTTTAAATATGGCATCCCATTGCCCTCTTGCCTCCATGGTATGATGAGAAATTGGTACTTAATCCTATTGAGGATCACTTGTACATGACACATTGCTTCTCTCTTATGGTTTTCAGACAGTTTGATTATAATATTCTGCAGTATGGGTCTATTTGGGTTTACCTGTGTGGTATTTGAATGCCTTGGATGTGTATATTCATGTCTTTTGTTAAACTTGGGAAGCTTTCAGCCACTATTTCTTTGAATATTCTCTCTGCCCCTTTCTCTCTTTCTTCCTCTTCTGGAACTCCCACAATGTGCATATTGGTGTGCTTAATGGTCCCACAGGTTCCTCAGGCTCTGTTCACTTTTCTTCACTCTTTCTTCTCTGCTCCTCAGATTGAATGATTTCAACTGTCTTATCTTCAAGTTCTCTGATTCTTTCAGCTGCCAACTCCAATCTGCTGTTGAACCCCTCCAGGGATTTTTAATTTCTGTTACTGTGGTCTTTAGCTCTGTTTGATTCCGTTTCATAATTTCCATCTTTCTATTGATATTCTCTTTTTGTTCATCTATTGTTTTCTTAATTTCCTTTAGGTTTTTTTTTTTTTAAAACTGTGTTTTCCTTTAGCTCTCAAACTTTTAAAGTCTTGGTCTGTTATGTCCCATGTTTGTACCTCCTCATTTGATGGTTTCTAATGCTTTAATCTTCTCCTTTGCCTGGGCCATTACTTCTAGTTTCTTTATATGTTTTGTAACCTTTTGCTTAAACCTGGACATTTTTACATTTTTGTGTTATAGCTGATACTTAGATGTGAGGCATCTATTCCTTAAGCTTGTACCCAGCTACTTTTATGACAGAACTTTCCTTGAATGCCAGAAGGAAACAAAGAAAATACTTTTCCTAGTCTTTGCAGACCCATGTAAGTGCTCCCCTTCAGGGTTTGTTTATACAGTGAATTTAGAGAATAGCTCCAGGCCAAAGCCTAGGGGCTTCCTTAGTCCTTTCTGTGCATGCATTCTGCCTTGGCTTTGTCTTTGTCTTGGTATCTATATATATGGTCCTGGGAATTCCCCTATTTATAAGGATACAAATGTTCCCTCTTCCCTAGGAAACAGTTTCCTAAAGGGCCTGGGCACTGCACTGTATGTCCTACAGCCAGCAATCTCTTGTCCCAGGCAGCACAACTTGACTGCTGTCCCACAGCGTTCTGTGGGAGAGATCTGTGAGCCGCCTTCTACATACAGGGCAAGTTCTAGGACGGTGAGTCCCTCAGGATACTACCAGACAGATTGGGCTGGACATACATGCTCTCAGTATGTGCAAGGTTAATCTGCTCCCTCTATAACAGGGACAATGGATCCACATACTGGGAACAGATCAGCTCTGTGCCAAACAGACCAGCTCTGTGCCAAGCTGGTAAGAGGCTGGAGAGGAACCAGCCAGGGCGCCAGGAGGCTTTTAATTAGCCTTTTCTTTCCTTCCTTCCTTCCCTTCCCTCCCTCCTTCTCTCTCTCTCTTTCTTTCTTTAAGGTTTTATTTATTTATTTATTTATTCACCCTCACCCCCACCCCATTGTTTTGCGCTCATTGCCTGCTCTGTGTCCATTCGCTGTGTGTTCTTCTGTGTCTGCTTGCCTTCTTTTTAGGCGGCACCAGGAACCAATCCTGGGACCTTCCGGAGTGGGAGAGAGGCGCTCAATCTCTTGCACCACTTCAGCTCCCTGGTCTGCTGCGTCTCTGATTGTCTCTCCTCTGTGTCTCTTTCTGTTGTGTCATCTTGCTGTGCCAGCTTTCCATGCAGGCCAGCACTCTGTGTGGGCCAGCACTCCTGCGTGGGCCAGCTCACCATGCGGGCCAGCTTGCCTTCACCAGGAGGCCCCGGGAATCGAACCCTGGACCTCCTATATGGTAAACGGGAGCCCAATCACTTGAGCCACAGCCACTTCCCACTTAAGCCACAGCCTTTTTCTTGATTCAGTTTTCACCCTATCCTGCAGTCCTTTACTTGTTCTCTGGAGCTTTAAGAAAGATGTCTCTGCCAGTTCTTACTGGTTTTTCAAAGCTTCTGTGGGGGTATGGAGCTCTGAAGCATCTCACTCTGTCCTTTTGATCAGTATGGGATCTTGTCTTGTCTTTTGATAACAATAATGTTTAATATTTAGAAGAAAAATAACATTTTTTAAAACAATTTTTTTTATTTTTATAGTTTTATAGAGATAATTGCTTTGCAATAAACTGCATGTATTTAAAATGAAATAATGAGAAGTTTTGACGTGTACATATATATGTCTGCATAATCATCACCACAATCAATATAATGGACATATATATCACCCCCCAAGTTTTCTCATGCTCCATTAAAATTCCTCCTTCTTACCCCTCTTTAGGCAACCACTGATCTAATTTCTGTCATTCTAAATTAGTTTGCATTTTCTAGATTTTTATATAAATGGATTCATACAGTATGTGTTTTTTTTTATTCTTACATTTACTTTAATTAACCTCTTTGGTGAAAATTTAGCAAATATTGTGCTTTGAATACAATTACATTTTATGTTTTTAATCCTTAGAGCATTACTGTGATGGTTAGGCTAATGTGTCAACTCGGCCAAGTAGTTGTGTCCAGGTGTTTGTTCCAGCAAGCACTGGGCTAATTGTAATACAAGAGCATTTATGGACTTCAATCACCAGTGAGTTTACTGCGTGGAT
Source organism: Tolypeutes matacus (assembly GCA_026826555.1). Lineage (NCBI taxonomy): Eukaryota > Metazoa > Chordata > Mammalia > Cingulata > Chlamyphoridae > Tolypeutes > Tolypeutes matacus. The sequence goes on from JAKSZT010053792.1 coordinate 6,870,974, forward strand.
GGCTGATTACATCTGCATCAATCAGGGAGATTACATTATCAATGGGTGGTGCTTTTACCCAATCAGTTGAATGACTTAAAAGTGGAAGTGATTTCAACATTCAGAGAGAATTCCCCAGCTCGTAGTTGGACAGGCAACTTCTCCCAGAGACTCATCAACGACCTTTCATCGGGCTTTCATCGGAGCCCCTGGTTTGCAGCTTGCCTGAGGAACCTGGACTTGTGAGTTCCCACGGTCACGTGAGAGACTCTTTTAGAGTTCCATATTATTCACAGATATCTCCTGCTGATTCTGTTTCCCGAGAGAACCCTGACTAATACAATTACTTTGACTAGATTGTTACTAGAACATCAAAATATTTTATTTATAACATAACGATTTTGCTGAAATAATGGCAAATGATTTAGACATAAGGTATGCAGGCCTCCATCTGCACTTTAGAAGCAGGCTGGGCGGGCAATGTTCTGTTTCTTGACAAGATTGTTCAGAATAAGTCTTTAAATTGTACATGTATGTTTTTTCACTTTTCTGTACATTAAAAAAAAAAAAGGAAAATGCAAAAGAGAAAGCATCTCAGAAGGTCACGGTATATGAGCCTGATGGACACCAAAACTCTTCCAATTAAAACTGGTATAAAGGATGGGTGTAGTGGGGCCAATATGTTCAGTTTACATATGAATCCTCTTTTGGAGGATTTGAGTTAAGCCTTGTAACTCTCCAGAATCCTCCCTGCATCAGGCAACCAGGGGCTTTCTTATGCACATAAAATCCAAAACTGTCAGAAGAGCTAGGAAAGAACTAAGGGAAAAGTCATCCAAAGAGTATCCCCAATGGGTCAGGCAGGGGACTTAGTGCTTTACGTGTGTATATGTCATTCAATCCCTGCAGCAACCCTGAAAGACTAGAAATACGAACTCTACTTCGCTGGGGGGCAAGACGAGTCGCACAAAGATTAAAGATAGTGGTAGAGCTGACTCAAGACCAAGTCACTGAAGATTCAATTTTAAGTGATACCACATTTATTGATTTACCAAGGGTGGAAGAACAATCTAGGAATTGGAAAAGCAAGCAAACCATCATGATGAATGGAACTACCAAGCTAGGCATTCAAAGACCAGACTCTAGTCTCAATTCCTTGACATCACACACCTCCCAGCCATCAGACGTGTTGGCACCCTGCTGAAACACACTCCTGCTATTCCCAGTATGCACACACATACATTATTTACACCCTCCACCTTTACTAAGTAATAAAACCTTTCTGAATTTTCCAAGTTTTCTACAATATTGGTATATTACATTTATAATTAGGAAAAAAGCATGTTTTATTTTATGCTTATATAATATTTACCACATCCCAGGCACTGTTCCAGGTGCTTTACAAATATTAACTCATTTAACTTGTCCAAGGTCACATTGCTCATATGTAACCCCAGCCAGGACTCAGCCACAGAAGTTTGGATTGATTGGTTTTTACTCACTATACATTGCTGCCTGTCAATTAAAAAACAGATTAATCTGGTAGAAAAAAGCTACTTTATTATTCCAGATTTGATAAAACAAAGATGGGGCCTACGGAAGCTTGGAAGACGGCTAAATGGAACCCTGGTCTGGGATGGAGGGGCTGCTGTGCACACACAGGAACAGAGGTGCCTGATAGCAGCAGCACTGACAACAGTGCTTTTCTTTCTGGTAACACTGCTGCCTCCCGAAGGCAGAGGCAGTGCCTCCCAGGCCACAGGGCAGCTCCACACACAAAGCAGGATGTCCAGTGCTGAGAGAAAAACATGGTCCTTCAATCAGGGCTCCCAAAACAGGTAGAGGCCACCAAAGAAGGAACAGCGTGGGGAGAGATGCTTCTAAGCTCTGCAACATGTCAGCGGACAGGTTTACTGAAGACTGTCACTAGAAGCCACAATAGCAAGAAGACAGCATATATGTGAATATAACAGGAAGACCTTCTCCCTGGAAATCTCACCGTGGTGGCATTTCATTTGGAACACATTCCCCCTGACCTATACATGCTACAGGATTCATAACAGTCTCGCATTTTTGTTATGATAAAAGTAGAGGAAAATTTTTTTAGAAAATACAAAGACGCAAACTACATATTCTGATATAATGATTATATGTTTTGTAATTAAATATTCCAGTTCATAACTCAAACGCAGGCTTCCTTAATTTAAGGAAGTGTGATGGCCTGAACTCAATATAAAACCTGACTTTGGAATTCTAGTTTATGTAAATTATTTTCCTAGGTATTTACTGTATAAGATGACTTCAATCAGATAGAATCCAATATGCCCAAGCCAAAATTAAAAATACTTTGAGGGAAGCGGATGTGGCTCAAGCAATTGGGCTCCCTTCTACCATATAGGAGGTCCAGGGTTAGATTCCCAGGGCCTCCTGGTGAAAAGCAAGCCGGCCCATGTGGAGAGCTGGCCTGCGCAGAGAGCTGGCCCACATGGAGAGCTGGCCCAGCAAGATGATGCAACAAAAAGAGACACAGAAGAGAGACAATAAGAGAAGCAGCAGAACAGGGAGCTGAGGTGTCGCAAGAGATTGAGCGCCTCTCTCCCACTCCGGAAGGTCCCAGGATCAGTTCCCAGTGCCACCTAAAGAGAAGACAAACAGACACAGAAGAAAACATAGAGAGCAGACAGCGAGTGCAAAACAATGTGTGTGTGTGTGGGGGGGGATAGGTCTTTGAAAAAAAACACAAAATTTTGAATTTTACTTATTTATGAAAGAGAAAAAAAAGAACCACTCTATACCAATCAATTGTCTCAGACCTTCTCCATACAGGCTTACCAGGATTACTACTTTGTCCCATTGCCTTTCAGAACCAGAGGCTCAAGAGAAAAAGGGCAAGTGGGTAGGGGGAGCCTATCAGTAAAGATTCTGATATGGGATTCCATGCTAAGTTTGGTTGGAGTTAGGTCATGGAGGCCTTTGAATGCCACATGGTTAGACTATATTTTTACAAATTTGAAACTTGAAAACCACTTTGAGTTAAATACAGAATATAAAACAACAGCTTATCACTAAAATAGTATTTGTCAAGTACTTTGTTCTTCTACTCTGATAAAACTGGTTTTAAAACCAATAAGTAACTAATAAACATAAAGCCACTGAAAAGAACAAAATATTGATAATTCTGATCAACTATGATGCATTTTCACTCATTAAAGTACCATATCAGGGAGGGATTCCTTTTCCTCCTTTCTAACACTGAACTCAACCAGCTTATTAGTTTCACACCGGTGCCCAATCACTGTACTTTTCCATTTCCACCACCCCCTGGCTCTCTTGGAAGCTTGACAGACTGCCTGGAAAGATGAAGGCTTTCCAAGGTCCAAACACACAGCTGTTCCTTCCAAGGCCAGCTCCAAAACTGACAGGGGCTGGCTGGTAGGCATCACTCCAGTTACCCACTAAGGCCTTGTAGCCTGTTCATATTCCAATCTTTTCCTTTCCACTGGAGGGAGTTTCTGCTTAACTTTATTTTATTTTTATTTTTTTGTTACCGGGAGGTCCCGGGGATCGAACCCGGGTCCCTCCATATGGGAGACGGACGCCCAACCAGTTGAGCCACATCTGACCCTTCTGCTTAACTTTAAAACTCATGATATATAGTGTTTAAATGAAAAATGAGTAGATAGTCTATAATTATAACTATGTACAAATCATATACACAATAATTCAAGAACTAGCAATGAATGTGAAAAAATAAAAAGCTAGGGTAATAACTTTTCTTGACTTACAAATTTTTATGCTTATTTCAAAATTGTTTATGCAACTAAAAAAAAAAAAAAAAAACACTAAAGAGGAAGTAATCACAATCTGTCACTGGTAAGCCCCCTTTTATAAGGGGACAACACACCCTCTTATGTAGAAACAAAAAAGGTATTAATTAGTTCTCTCCTCAAATAAGTAGCCTTCCTTAACACATTTCACTCCAAGTGGTAAATAGGCAGAACTCTTCCTATTTACAAAGGCTTATAGCATATGGAATTAACTTCTGTCCTTCTTAAAAGAAGCCAGTGTCTTCTCAGGTAGTTTCCCTTCTCAGAAAAAAGAGCACCATCCTCACCTCCTTATGAGACCACTAAATAACCAATAATTAACCATTAGGCATAGAGAAGTATGAAGAAGCAGTTAAGTGCATAGTCTGTAGTCTAAAGTCTGGGTTTGACTTCTGGCTTTACCGACCTGCTGTGTGACCTCAAGCAAATTAAGTAACCTCTCTAAGCCTCGATTTCCTCATTAGTCAAATAGAAAGGATAGTGCTACCACAGAGGGTTAGGACAATTAGTGAAACAAAGCAGGTAAAAGAGCTAAGGAAAGCACTCAATAAATGTTAGCTACTATAATAAATATAAATAATTATTATAATGGTAACTGATGAATTATTATTGCTAAACTGACAGAATTATTTAAAGAAACAGAATTCCAAGAGCATAGAACACTTTTTTGAGAAGAAAACACAAGAGTATCATTGTCCCTTTTGGCCTCCATGGAGATGAAAATAAGCTACTAATCAAAAGACTAAGGCAGCATCTGGGGTGGCACTGCTGGGATTCATCTTGGTGAACCCTGGAAAGGCATTTTCAGCCCACACTACCTCATTCATGCTGCTTTAAGAGCCAAGTTTAAAGAGTATCCCCCTCTTCTCTGTGCATAACAGCCTCATCTTTTCCTTCACTTCCTCTCCTTCCTAATCCCTAATTTGTATACAGTGTTGAGAAATAGCCTATTTACCCTCTTCCCACACTCTGTCTCTACCCCATCCCTCTTAGACAGTAAGAGAAAACAGATTCATCAATAGATGACAAGAACTATAATGGGAAAGTGGATGTGGCTCCAGCGATTGAGCTCCCATCTAACACATGGGAGGTCCCTGGTTCGGTTCCCAGTGCCTCCTAAAGACTACAGTAAGCTGGTGCGACAAGCAGACATGGCAAGCTGACGCAACAAGATGATGCAACAAGAGACACAAGAAGAAAAAACATAATGAGAGACAGAACAAAGCAGGGAACAGAGGTGGCTCAAGCGATTAGGCGTGTCCCTCCCATATTGGGGGTCTCTGGTTCAATTCCCGGTGCCTCCTAAAGAAACAAGGAAGACGAACAGACACAGCAAGTGTAAACAATGAGGGGGTGGGGAGAAATAAACAAAATAAATCTTTAAAAAAAAAAAACAAAACTATAATGTCACTTCAGAGATGACTGTTTGTGACAGTAGATGATAAATATTTCCCATTATCAGATTAGGAGGCAGCTGAGTGTACTAGCAGGAAGGATTAATTCTAACTGCAGATTTGCCATGTGCTAATTGTACGACACAGGGGTTGCTAAACTATAGGAGGAAAGAAACGTTTCTTCTATGTTCTTTATTCTTCTCTGTCTGTTTCCTTCACAGCTCCAGAGTTACTGCCTGCCCAAAATAGGACACATCACTCCCCTGCTCAAAACCCCTCCTGTCAAGCCAACCCAAGCTCTTTACCATGGCCTACAGGCCCTACATAATCGCACCCCTCCATCTCTCCACACAGGACATCATCTGTTCTTCAGACATGCCGCCTGGATCCCGCCTCTCACCTCTCTGCTCCTGTTTCCTCCTCCTGGAAGGCTGTCCCCCTATATTGTCACATGTCTATCGTCACTCAGAGCTCAGATCAGATGGCACTTCTTCCAACCAGCAAGACTTCCCAACTAACAATGGCCTCCTCTAACACTGTTCCAGTTTACTTATTTCAAAATCCTTGTCACTACATAAAGTTCTTATTGATTCATTTACCATTTCTACTGAAATATAAGCTCTATTAGAGTAAGGACGTTATCTGTCTTGTTCCCCATCGTGTCCCTGATGTCTACTAGCACAGAGACCAGCAGGCAGAAGATGTTCTCAATTCTTGTTGAGTTAAATAAATGAGTAATAACCTCTGATGCTGTAATACTAATATTTATTGAGTGCTTACTATATTACCATAGCCCTCCACTGTTCTAAACACTGTCTACCCATTATCTTATGTGAACCCCCAACAACCCTACAAAGTCCCCCAGTTTACGTATTAGAAAACCAAGGCTTAGAGAGGTTAAGTTTCTTGCAAGGTCACTCAGCTAGTACTTGGTAGAGCAAGGATTTGGGGTTTGTCTGATTCAAGGGCTTATATAACCATGGTGCTATACTACCTCCAACTCAGATTTCTTTATTCTTAATATGGGAATAACCACATCTTCTCACTTAACAGGTTTACTGTGAGGTACAAACATGTAAAAACAGATTGAAATGTACACAGTGCTATGCAGATGTATTATAACATCCTAAAATCATCATGTACTGCCTAACATGATTCTAACTAGATCAAAAAGAAATGTGGTGGGCAATAAAATTCTTTAATCCCACACTTCATCTTGGACACGGTTGTTGGTAGCAGCATGAATCTGACACTCCTAGGCTTACTTAAAAATAAGTAGATGCATGTTCCATCCACTATCCATCAGCTCCAACTGCATAAGCATGAAGTATAGGAAGAAACTAACCGAAGGATTAGCATCAAAAAGAGGACCCATAAATACCAAGAAACTATTCCTGATGAAGTCAGCTTCACCTTTACAACCAATGGTCAGCCTTTGGTCAGCTAGTAGCTCCTCATTCATCACACTGAGAAAAACAGACCTAGTACCCAATCTGGAACACTGTTTTAAACAGTCTTCAAAATCTTTCTCTTATTCTTGGACTTTAAGATAAATCCCATTAAAATAGTGAGTGGTTCTCTACTATAAATCTAAAAATAAAGCACTAGTGATCATAATTCTGATATTTATGACAAATATTAATACATATAAACATACACCATAAAATATGCACGTGTCTGTTTGAACAAAGCAACTGCTGATTCAATTTACTGCCACGCCTGTCTTCTCTAAGACTTTATATTGTAAATCAGCATATGGCAGAATTCTGTTTAGAACAATGGAAGGAATATGGAGCTTGGAGTCCAAAGATCTCAGTTTGCATCCGAGATCTTTCAGCTACCTACTGTTTGATCTTGCTAATCTGAGCCTCATTTTCCTTATCTGTTGATCACATTAGAATTAAGGTGTTATCTATGGAAACAGACTTTACACTTTTGTATGGCAATTGACAGTAATATTAACAGTAAATATACCATATAAATATAACTTTTTCTTGATATTCAAGGAGGAAACAAATGTGACATCTAGTGAGAAATGAAGAGAGTTGTAAGAGATATGTAGTTAACCACAAAAATATATAAGAAATTACACTCCTTTATCCAGACTGTCTAGAAAAACTTATCGGAGGGGAGAGTTTCAGTGGCAGTTTGATGAGACACGGATACAGCAGGTTTTGTGGTGGACTCACTAAGTCAGATAGAGTTTTCAGTGAACATTAATTGTTAACATCTTCCTGTAAATGTGTCCTACTTTTCCAGAAACTTCACAGGAAAGAAGTGATAACTACCTTGCATCCATATACATTTACCAAAGTACACAACCATTTCTACAAAGGGTACCCCAGATTACTCCCATTAGCTCTGGAGATGAGCTAAGAAATTATCTCTAATTTAGTGATAATACTGCTTTTAAAGTAATGTGGGCCTTAGTGTGGTTAGTTATAGAAGCAGAAAGATCCTTGTATTAAAATGAGTCTCTTGGGAAGTGGATGTGGCTCAAGCGATTGAGCTCCAGCCTACCACACAGAAGGTCCCAGTTTCAGTTCCTGGTGCCTCCTGGAGAAGATGAGCAAGACAGCGAACTGGCACAAAGGGCAGGCATGGTGAGCTAAAGCAACAAGATGACACAACAAGGAGACACAAAGAGGAAAGACAATGAGAGATACAACAAAGCAGGGAGCTCAAGTGATTGAGCAGCTCTTTCCCACATGGGAGGTCCTAGGTTCGGTTCCTGGTGACTCCTAAAGAGAAGATGAGAGCACACATCAAATGGACACAGAGAGAAGACAGTGAGTGAAAAAAAAAAAAAAAAATGAGGGAGGCAGGGAATAAATTAAAAAATAAATAAGTCTCTGCATATTTCATTATCTATTTAGATTTAACAGGAATTTAGAGACAAACATTAATTTTGTTAATAAAATTTAAGATATTTTAATAAAATACTTTTCTATTTGTATCTCACCTTTGTATTATAATAGCACTAAGGTTAAAATATAACTATCTTCAAAGATTGTGTCATTTTGCCATCAGCACTTATGATTCAAAGTCTTACTAATTAACAGTGAGGAAAATTTCCAGAAACTGAACAATCAACTGAACTTGAAACCTGACAGTTATTAATGGAGGAAATTACAGAGGTAGGAAGAACAAACAGTTGATAAGCAGAGATTATAAACATTTGTTTTTCCTATAGAAAATCTGTAAAGAACATTTTCTTTTTTTTTTTTTTTTTTTAAAAGCCTAAAGTCGTTTTTCTTTGTTTTGTTTTAGTGTGGTACATTTGTTACAATTGATGAACATATTTTGGAACATTGCCACTAAGCATGAATTATAGTTTATATTGTAGTTTACACTCTCTCCTGCACATTTTTGTAAGTAATGACAAGATATATAATGGCCTGTATCTGTCATTGCAATGTCCTTCAGGACAATTCCCAAGTCCTGAAACTGCCCCCATGTTACACCTGTTTTTCCCTCTTCCTCCCCTCAGAACCTCCAGAGGCCACTGCCTCCACATCAATAATAAAAGTTCTTCCATTGCTAGAATCACAATAAGTCTATAGTAGAATAACAGTAAGTCTACTGTAGTCTGCCGTTCATTCCCCAATCCTAAGGATTCTGGGATGGTGATGCCCACTCCACCTCTAATTGAGGGGGGGTTTAGATCCCATGGGGCAGATGGACGGAACTGTCTTGCTTGCAGTTGCAGACTCTCTTTGTTCCTTGGGATGATCACTGTCCATCATCACCTCCTTGTTAGTTGTCCTGGGTGAATCCAATGACCTGGAGAGTAGGTGCTGCAAATATGTTGAGATTCAGGGCCCAGCTGGCACATGGACAACCCAAAGATTTAAGTCTCTTGGAAATACACCTTTCAACTCTAGTACTAACTGTAGGTTCAAACAGAAGGGGCAGAAGAACCATGTATAAGGAAACCACAACTGAGTCTAACGCTGTCACACTGGGGAACATAAATTCCAAAGTAGGGCCTACTGGCAAGGCACCAAACTCCTGAGCTGTCTGCCCTGCCTGTAGTATCTGGATGTAGAGAACATTTTCTACTTGATGTTTTTAGGAATATTTTTACATCATAGTAAAAATCCAACTAAAATTTATTCATTGCTCCCATTCCCCCTCAATAATCAAAACCAGAACAAAGTTTTATGGAATACCATTCTATTGGGAAAATGAATTTTTACAGTTTTTGCTTCATTTTTTTCTAATTATAGGTATAAAAGTCTAATTCTCGGCCACCAACCAACTCCAAATAATTTGATTCTGAATAAGCAGATAAAAGGTCCTTAATTCACAAGAGTTGGAAGTGTTCGGTCCTCTGTATTTCTATGGCCAATCCCACCCGCCAAGTCTTCCTTCTTCTTGGCAACTAAAAAGCCCACTGCTAATCAAGAACCCTTCCATCTCACGTCTCATGACAATCTTCCCTAAGACCTCAGTGTTTGGTTTTCTCTCTGTATGGCCTCTCAACACCCCCTGGAGTAGTGTACCAGGACCCACAGCCCCTCTCTCACCTCTGACTGGCTGACTTCTTGGCTCTTTCTGACCTAGTACTGACCCCCGAGACTCTGGGACTTCTTGGAGATTTAAAAAAAAAAAAAAAAAAAGAAGTGGGAATGAAAGCCAGTGCCTACCTGACAGTAACTTTTCCCCTGCTACCCTTTCTAATGGATATTAGCGCTTGTCTCAGGAAGGCATTTAGGTTGGAAAAGACCCTTTAAACTGAGGGTCACAGGTTAGGGTAAAGAAGACAAACATTCAAATCAAAACAAAAGGTTCTCCAGGGGAACCATCTCTGTCAAGGGTTTCCATCTCTTCCAAGGAAATTCAGACTCCTATCATCCCTTAGACCTACAGGAAAACACCTAGGAACCGCTACACAGGAAAATACTTTCGGAACACAACAGAGTCAGACAAAGATTACTGTCAGCTCCTGGCTCTAGGGCTCAAACAGTGAACCAAATAGCTGAGGTAGCAGTGGGTCTCGGCCAGTAGGTCTCCCCTTGATTTAGTCCTAATCTGATGCTGCTGAGGAAGGAGACTAGTACCAGACAGATTCTTCTCCAGAGGAAGCCATGGTCAGAGCTCTACCAACACATCCCTGAGCATAAACATAAATTACACAAGTAAATAAATAATGGATCCAGTAAACTGTGAGAGGCTGAAAGGAGGATTCTTTTACCCTCTAGTAACCTGAAGAGACTCCCCTGCAAGTATAAAAAACAGCCTTGGCCACGGCCTCTAAATTGGGATTATCAGGCACAGTCGCTCATAAAAGAATTGTATTTGACAAGGAAGGCAAGAGTAGGTGAGGAGAAGAAATAAAATTCAAAAGCAGAGTTACCGTGGCACCCGCAGAGAGATGGGCCTGACAGGATAGTGACAGGTGGCAGGAATGAGCCACAGTCTGAAGAAGCACCTGATGATAAAAACATTTGTGGGGAGGAATACGATCCCGACCACACTGGACTCCAAGATCACGATGATCCTTTCAGAAAGAAAGTTAATATGCAACATGTGAGTGAAAGGTAAGTGTAAAAATATTATACTGTGAACATGTGAGGCAATGTTTATTTTCCAAATGGAAAATGATTCTTGGTAATAAAGTAGTACTGGTAGTAAATAAAACACCAAGAGCAGGAATCAGAAGGTATCTAGTGACTATGACCAGGACTGATCTCTGCTCCAGGAGACAGGTGACAGTCCAGCCATGCAGAACAACCTAACACAGAACCCACCAGGCCCCTCTGGGGAAACAGGAAGCAGGAGCTGTGCTGAGCTTGAAAAGAACTTGGTAACAATGTGGTAGCAAGAATCTTTACCTAAACCGGTGCTAAGTCTGGATGAAAGAGCGGTACCCGAAGGGCCTCAGCTCTGACCCTGGAAGCTTTAAAGAACGCAGTGCAGGAACCAAGGCTCCAAACCCCAGCACAGGCCCGACTGTCCCATCACCTTCCATTAAAAAACACAAGGTCAAAGATAAAATTACTAAGAATTTCAAGACGCTGACACCGTGTGCCAATGGGTACTGCAGATTATTTGACAGCATTTTTTTTTAAGGAGGTACCAGTGGGAAGCAGGTGCTCAACCACTTGCTCTACATCTGCTCCCCAGTTGTTTTTTTTTTTTTTTTAAGGTACTGGGGGCCAGGGATTGAACTACAGAATCTGATAGTGTTTAGAAATGTTTATAGCAATTTGAAAGAACAATTTTGTCTGATAAATATAATATTAAAAAATACACACCCAAATTCCTTATGCTTGTTAGTTTTTTGTTTTTGTATTTTTAATTAATTCTGGACTGCAGGTATGCACACAATAACAGAGTCCAACTGGCATTTTACTTTACTTCCATTTGATGTATAAAATTACTGTCATATAGAAACTCTTTTTACTATAGCGAGGCACATTTTGAAAATGTAACAGCTTCCAGAGTTATCTAATCCTAAACTATTCCATAAACTAAGTTAAATCTCTAAAACAGTGAGCAACAAGAAGGAAAAACTGTGCTTTATTAACTATAAAAGTACCACTGATTTAGGGGCCCATTTTTGTGTTATTATGTATATTTTATTTTTAAAGATTTAGTTCATTTATTTAACCTCCCTCCCCCACTGTTTTCACTCGCTGTCTGCTCTGTGTCCATTTGCTGTGTGCTCTCTGTGTCTGCTCGTCTTCTCTTTAGAAGGCACCGGGAACCGAACCTGGTGGGAGAGAGGCATTCAATCACTTGAGCCACCTCGGCTCCCTGCTTTGCTGTCTGTCTCATTGTCTTTCCTCTTTGTGTCTCCTTGTTGGGTCATCTTGTTGCATCAGCTTGCCAAGCCTGCCCATTGCACCAGCTCGCTATCTTGCTCGTCTTCTCCAGTAGGCACTGGGAACCGAACCCAGGACCTCCCATGTGGTAGGCGGGAGCTCAAGTGCTTGAGCCACATCTACTTCCCTTATGTATATTTTAAACCATGTTGAGCACTTTTCATGCTAGGTACATACGTATGATTGTAAGTATATAATTATAATAGAATTTTAACTATGTATATATCCCCAGAGGAAAGTGCCTTATTTTTCCCAAGAATGTTAGAAAGTATTACACACAGAAAAAGGAGAAATAGGGAAAAAAATGCTTCATGAAAATCAAGCTAGAACGATGGAAGAATGATGTCAGCATGTTTCCCTCTGTACCCTGTCTGATGCTGCAATGTGAAGACGTGCAAATCAGTTTTTATGGAAATGGATGCAGGCATTACAGTCATGACCACATTTTTTTATATTTTTAGTAGGCTTTTAAGTTAATTTCTAATAGATGTCCCCATTAATACTACTTAATGGTTTAAGCCAACGTCATAGTTAAAAACTGAGCCAGGGAGGCAGATGTGGCTCAAGTGGTTGGGTGTCTGTCTACCATATGGAAGGACTCAGGTTCGATCCCCAGGGCCTCCTGGGGGAAAAAAAAAAACAACAAAACTGTGCCTAATCAGTTTTAAAATAAATTCCTTTATCACAGAAATTATGAGTTTCAATATATAAGATTCGTGAAGGAAGACATTCAAAGCCATAAAAATAATAGACCAGAAATCCTACCAGTACCATGGTTACCAAACTAGTTGGGCTATAGTGCTCTTCTGTATTGTCATTTAGGTTCCAAAATTCCAGTCAGTAGCAGGGCCTGGACACGATCAAGTTTCAGTCACCATGACTGTTTCGTTTTAGTTTTTCTTTTTTTTTTTGTTTTTGTTTTTGTTTTGAGAGCCAGAGATAAAGAGCCCTGGAACAATGATGTTAGCAGCAGATAATTAAGTTGGAAATAACCCTGTCTAGTTTTATGTGGTTTACACACCCCTTTATACCAAGAGTTGAAAACCTACCTCTTTCCTGCTCTACTGATATCCTAAGCACATTTGTGGATTTGATTATGAAATCTAAATACAAAACAAAATATTCACAATTTGTCCTGCCAGTATATCATGGTTTCAAAATGTCCCAAATGCAAATAAACAACAAATACTATAAACAAGGTCAAAAAGCAAATGTCAAACTGGGAAAAATATTTACAGCTCAATAACTGGCAAAGGGCTGAGTTTCTTAATATGAGGAATTCCTACAAATCAATAAAATAGGTCAACTTCTCAGTAGAAAAGCAAAGGATATGAGCAGACATTTCACAAAAAGGAAATACAAATAAGTGACTCTTCTTCACGTAAGAAGATCCTCACCCTTTTCCATGCTAAGAGACTGTCAAAAAGGGTTCACACAGTGTGCGGGGAAGGGCGAATCACACAATATCATGCATTACTCTTTGGAATGTAAAGTGGCACAACCTCTGTGGAGATAATATAACAATTTTTATCAAAATTAGAAACACAGCTAACATTCAGGACATTACGAGGTCAAATGATGAAATTGGGAAAAATGGAAGGCACATATTAAATAATTATATTCATATTCAACTTACTGAAGTTGATAACTAGCTGTGGTTATATAAGAAAATATCCTTATTTTCAGGAAATACACATTAAGCATTCAGAGGAAAGGGGCCATAACATATGTAACTTATTCTTAAATGGTTTAGAAGAATTTCTCATATATTTTTCATATATTTTCTTTCATATAGAAAAAATATGTGTATGTATGTATGTATGTATGTATGTATGAGAAAGCACAAATTTTAAATGGTAAAATATTGCAAGAGGTGGCAAATTGTTTATGGCTATTCTTTATACTGTTATTTTTGCAATTTTATTTCTAAATTTAAAAGTTTTTAGAAGTGTGGGGGGAAAAAGTATAGACACTTTGACCCAGAACTTTCACTTTTAAGAATGTACCTATCCCATAATAAAAAATATATATACATATATATATATAAAATAAAAAAAAGAATGTACCTACAAATTTACCAGCATGTTAAGAATACACAAACACACACACACATTACAAAAATGTTTGTAAAAGCAAAAGATTGGAAACTACCCTATGTGTCCATCAATGGGGACCAATTAAATAAAATCATGGGACATCCATATAATAAAATGTTATAGAACCATGCTACACAATGTTCGCCACTAGCCACAGGTGACTACTGAGCACCTGAAAATTCAATTTAAGCCTGACATTCAAAATTCAGTTACTAAAAAACCTTTAAGTATGTTTGGAACAATTTATGTATGTGATCTCGTTTTTGCAACTATAGATTTTTGAAATCTAAATACAAGCTCAAGTATCAAGCATCTGAATTGAGACATACTGTAAATGAAAAATACACAAAGAATTTCAAAGAATTAGCACAGAACAAAAAATAATTAGAAAAATCTCATTAGGAATTTTTAATATTGATTATATGTTGAAATGCTAACATTGAGATATATTGGGTTAAATAAAATAGGTATTAATTTCATATTATTATCGAAATAATGAAAACGTTCTAATAATGATTGAAGTGATGAATGCACAACTATGTGATTATATCAAATACCATTGATATCATATATCAAATATCATATATCAAATACCATTAATTGTACACTTTGGATGAATTGTATGCTTTATTAATATGTACCAATAAAAATGATTTGTTTAAAAAAATTAATTTCACCTGTTTCTGTTCACTTTTTTAATATGACTAACTAGAAGATCTTGATTCATACATGGCATTATATTTTACTGGGCAGAGCTGTTACATAGCAGGGCTCAACAATCTATGGCTGACAGGCTTAGTCTGGCCTACTGCCCATTTCTGTACCTCCTGACAGCTAAAAATGGTTTTAACATTTTTAAGTCATTGGGGGAAAAAAAATCAAGAGAATATTTTATAACACATGAAAATGACATAAAATTCAAAATGTCAGTGTTCAATAAAGTTTTATTTAAACACATCCATGCCCATTCATTTATGTATTGTCAATGGCTGCTTTCCTTCTATAGCAGCAGAGCTGAGTAATTATAACAGAGATTATATGGCCTCCACTAAAATATTTACTCTGTGGACCTTTAAGAAAATAATTGCCAACTCCTGCTATACTATAGAGGATTAAAAAGAATGAAGTTCTGTCACAAACGAAAGGATAAACAAATTGTGGACACACAACACTATGAAGGAACACTACAAATTCATATTATGGATGACTCATATATTATGTTGAATAAAAGCAAACTAAAGAGGGAACATACTGCATGATTCCATTTATATAAAACTATAGAAAATGCAACCTAATCAATAGTCCCAGACAGTAGATCTGTGGTTGCCCAGGGCTGGGGGTGGGGGGAATAGGAAGAAGGGACTACAAAAGGGCAAAATGGAATGTTTGCGGGTGATAGATATTTATTTCTCCGTCTTGATTGGATGATGATTTCACCAGTAATGTACATATATCAAAACTTATAAAGCTGTATGTTGTTGTTTTTTTTAAATGAGGTATCTCGGGGCTGAAGTCTATTCTTCAGACCCCCTCTGTTGGGAGACTTCCCAATAAACTTCCTGCCTGCAACCGTCAGTCTCTGCGTCCCAGTGAGCACTGTTTTTCTCTAACACCTGGCATGTACTACTCAAGATTGTCAAGGTCATGGAAAGCAAGGAAAGGCTGAGAAGTTTCACAGACAGAGACTAATGAGACAACAACTAAATGTAATGTAGTATCCTGGATTGGATGTTGGAACAGAAAGAGAACATGGGTGGAAAAACTAGTGAAATAAGCCTTCGAGTTTAATTTTTAATAATGTAATGATATTGGTTCCTTAGTTTTGACAAATGTACCTTGATAATAAGTTACCACTACAGGAAACTGAGTGAGGAGTATATGACTCTTGACTGTCTTTGCAACTTTTCTAGAAATCTAAAATTATTCCAAAGGAAAAGCTTTTACATTTAAAAGCATTACATTTAATTGAGAAATGTATATATTTATTCATCTGTGTTTACTTTTTAGGTTTTTATTGCTTATGTTTTCAATTATTAAATGTACAAAATAAAGTTAAAAAAATAAATAAATAAATAAATAAAAGCAAAAACAAAACAAAAAAAAAGGTATCTCTATATAGTCTGATTGGGCTCAACTTTAAATTATATAATTAAGTTTAAAAAGCAACATTCTGGAGCTGATGTGCCTCAGTGGTTGAGTGTCAGCTTCCCACATACAAAGTCAGGGGTTCAATACCTCGCCCCAGTACCTTTAAAAAAAATTTTTTTTAAAGCAATATTTTGAATATTTACTTATACATATTAATTTACCCTGCTTGCTACCAAATAGAATTTGAAAGGACTTATTTTATATCAATAATATTAAATTCAGAATTCCTGGAATGAATTAGCCTTTAGAAGGTGATGGAGTCTGCTCAGATGTGGCACATGTTTCCAAAGACAGATAACCTGCTCAATTCCCTTAGTCTTGGCTTCTCTGACCTGCACTTGGCTTCAGAGTCATGGCAACCTCCCCATCCCTGTATTCTTTAGTGGGACACCCTCCAGTGGCATGTCTGTGTGTGCCTTTGATGCTATTCCTGTCGTGGTTATTCTCATTCTTTGGTTGTCTTCCTGAGGACCCTGCAGTATCTTCTGAATAGCCATGGAGATATTTCCTTAGAGTTTTAGTTTCCAAAGGCTGCCAATGCAATATACCAGAAATGGGTTGGCTTTTACAATGGGAATTTATAGGTTAAAAGCTTACAGAGAGGGAAGCGGCTGTGGCTCAATCAGTGGGGCTCCCGTTTACCATATGGGAGGCCCCGGGTTCGGTTCCCGGGGCCTCCTGGTGAAGGCAAGCCTGCCCGCACGGCGTGGTTAGCTGACCCAGCGAGCGCAAGCAGCAAGGGGGGGATAAATGAATAAATAAATAAAATCTTTAAAAAAAAAAAAAAAGCTTACAGAGTTCTGAGGCTGTGAAAATGTCTAAATCAAGGCATCATCAGCGATGCTCTCACTTAAGGTCGGCTGCAGGTGATCCTGGACTCCTGCCACATGGCAAGACATGTGGCAGCTCTGCCAGCCTGGGTCTCTCCCCTCTCCTCCAGGCCTCATTGTCCTGCTTCTACTGCTCAGTCTGTGGCTTTTCTCTCTCCTAAGTTCCTCTCTGAGCTCCTGGGTTCCTTCTCTCCATTTCTGAGCCTTTTACTCTGTGTGTCTCTGCTTTCAGTCCTCTGCTTATAAGAGAGAATCAGACCCACCCTAGGTCACGCCTCACTGAAGCAATCCAATCAAGGGCCCCAAATAATTCCAATCCAATCAAAGGGTCCCACATCCCCAGGAATAGTTTAGCTTTAAGAACATGATCTTTTCTGGGATCCAAAAAAAAGCTTCAAACCATCAAGAGTTGAACCAGCTTCTCTGGTTGTATGGGACAGGAGAGGGGCTAGGAAGTAAAATTAGGTACTGATATCTATCCCAAAGTGTTGTGAGCCTTTTACAGCTTCCTTCCTACTGGTTCACTGTTGGCATACACCATCTGAGATGATTAATCTTTTGGATGTCAGATAGAATTATATTGAATAAATAAAAAGAAATTTAAAGTTACCACAACTTTCATGAAACTTATTGACCAGGTTGTACTTTGTCTTATACCATGTGCATAAGGTTTTTTTTCCATTATAAATACATTTCTTAAAATTAGATTGTCATCAAGAAGCCCCATAAGGCCAACAGTCTGGATAATGAAGCATGTATGAATGTGTTCTACCTTGAGGTCGCAATAGGCTTTGCCTAGTAATGTCCTTTACCTGATTTTCTTTTGGAGTGTCAATCTTTTGTAAAAACGGTTTATAACTTAAGATGACAATTACTTCAAGCCCAACATCCTGTCCTTCCTGGAAAAGCAGTCCCCAAAATGTCAATAATTTAGCTCTGTTTCTCCTTTCCCTCCTTGTAGTACAACAAAAAAAAAGGCACTAGACTTGAAGTCCTAAGACAAAGGTTTGTGGCTGAGTCCCTGCAACTAGTTTCCTTACACGTAAAGTAAAAGAAATTGGTCAGCAAGACCCATAAAGATCTGAAATTCTGAGTTTGTCTTTTTCTATTCTCTCCCTACTCCAGTTCTACCTATGAGAAAAAAGATAAGATTCAACTGTGAGTCAATTATGGAACTCAGGTGGTGGTGGTGGTTGTTTTGGTAGCCATAAACCAGAGGTGAGGCAAAAATTAAAAACAAGAAGAGAAAATAAATCCTCCTTCATGTCCTCGAAGGGTTCAATTTCTATATAAATGTTAAAACTGGTTAAGATTCTACCATTTTAGGGTCAGACTTTGGCTCTGCTGAGGATATCAAAGGAATTATTGCAAACAAATAGCTTCAAATATTGACTAAAGTAGAGACAGTTCAAATTTTTGGTTTATTTGGTAGTCCAAAAGAATAAGTCATTGGCTTTGATCCTCCCACTTCTTTTACCAATCCTCTTCAATGCTGTGATTTCCACAGAACTGTGCTAGGCCAACTTTCTTCTAAAGGACAAAATTTAATCATCAATACACGCATTGCTAAAACAACACCAACTTTAAATAATTTTCTAGTAATCCCCCATCCTACTATCTGTACACCCTACCATTTCTTAAAGAGAATTTCAAATCCTCTTAAAAAGACCTGTCTCCCCAAAAAATAAGTACAAATTTTTTTTACAAATGGTGGAGAGAGAAATCCACTCAAAATTTTACCATTCTGGGAAGCGGCTGTGGCTCAATCAGTGGGGCTCCCGTTTGCCATATGGGAGGCCCCGGGTTCGGTTCCCAGGGCCTCCTGGTGAAGGCAGGCCCGCCCGCACGGCGTGGTTGGCTGACCCAGCGAGCACAAGCAGCAAGGGGGGGATAAATGAATAAATAAATAAAAAAAATCTTTAAAAAAAAAAAAAAAAAATTTTACCATTCTAATACAACTTTTTTTCAGTTTTCCAAATACCCTCCATCTTTATTCATATGAATCCACAGTTTTAGAGTCACAGTTATTTGGTACCTCTGTTCTTTTAGCCATAGAGCATTTTCAATATAGCTACATAGAACCATTATTATTTATAGCTGCAACAAAGTCCATAAAGTAGATCATCATCATTTATTTAGTCATTTCTGTATATGGGGTCATTTAAATTGACTCCAAAGTTTTATTATTTATAATAATGGTATTGTGAACATCTTCACAGATACAGTTTTTTCTTTCTTGTGAATCATTAGGCAAGATCCTAGGGAGTGACATTCTGGGTCAAAGTGGATGACTATATATTTGGCATTTTTGATACACCTTATCAAATTATGTGTTTAACCTAACAGTAAGATTAAATAGTAAGGACTATTAAACACTTAAGTGTGATACTAAAAAAAAAAAGACATTATGGAATATTAAAAATACCCCCTTTTTTATGGCTGTGGGAGGAAAGGGCTTCTTAAAAGCAGTGAGATAAAGCAGATAGCCCTTTCAGCCCCCTGATTCCGCACTGTTTGGAGTAGCATGAGCAAACACCCCACTACAGCCCTTTCACCTGGTGATATAAGGAAAAAAGTAAAGACCTCTATGTTCTAGTAAAGGGTAAAAACCTTCATAACCCTATTTTTTATTATAACCAATTTTATCGAAACATATTCATAAACCATACAATCCCTCTAAAGTTTACAATCAATGACATTTGGTATAATCACAGAGTAGTATATTCATCACTTCAATCAATGTTAGAGCATTTTCATTACTCAAAAAAAAGAAGGAAAAAAAACACCCCAAAACAAACAAAAACCCTACTCCTTAGTAGTTACTTCTCAATCTCTCTATCCTTCTCCTGCCATACATAACTGCTAATCTATTTGTCTCTATAATTGTATTTATATTTTGTATAGATGGATAAGCAATATGCAGTACTTTATGTCTAGTTTCTTTCACTTAGCATACTTCCTTTTCTACCATGGATGGAAGATTATTTATATATTATTATACACTACTGTCCAGTTTGCTTTTGTTGCATTTTTGCCCAAATATCATCCTGATATTAACATCCTGTAACATTAATGTACAATTGTTCTGTTTCAGAGAAAAACATTCCTATATATGTACTATTAACCATAATCATTTTTCCACAAGAGGGTTTGCTATGCTATACAGTTCCATGTTTCACTTGTTAGCTTTCCTTCTAGTGATATACAGGACCTTAGACTTTACCTTTCAGCCACTATCACACCCGTATATTAGCGCTGCTAATTACAAACACTATGATGTGCTTTCACCATTTCTATTCATTTACAAACATTTAAAAACAACATTTTTACCCATTCTGCACAGATTAAACTTCAGGTTTCCATTCTCCAAACTCCTATTTTCTGGTGACCTATTTTCTAGCTATTAATTCCATGAATTTGCTCACTATATTTAGTTCATAATAGCAGAATCCTACAATACTTGTCCTATTATGTCTGGCTTGCTTCACTCAACATAATGCCCTCCAGGTTTGTCCATCATAACTCTATTTTAAAAGTGTATCTTTATCAGATTTCTAGGCACAATAGTACTTACTTCTGTCCAACGTGCACAATAATTCTTTTTCTCAAAGTAGTCTATGAACTGCCTCCTCTCTAGAAACATATGACTAGAAAGAATGAATAAGGGAGCAACCAGAAAATTGAATTCAATGAAACAAATAATGGAAACATTTCCTTACAATTTATTAACAGGAATAATGTCATCCAATCCTATTCAATCTATGACATCTTTACCTTTAAAATTTTTTATCTTTTTATTATTACTGTAACAATACATGCTACATTTTTTAATTCAAATACAAAAATGGGAGGCTTAGAGGCTCTCTCTGCCTAGAGAGTATGTCAAATATCGGTGTGTATTTCTGTCCTTCTCTCCCATTTCTCAGCAAACTCTGCTCTTTTCCCCCCGTTTCCCAATAAATTATTTTTACTGGCCTAAAAAAACAAAAAAATGGAGACTTGGAAAGTGATTTCCCCCGACCCTGCTCCCCCAAAAAAGCTACTGCTATGTATGATGGACATAGGAAAAAGTCCAGAAGAACACATAATTCAAATACTATTAGAAAATAAAATAGGATCCACTTTATACAGGCTTTTGCAACCTTTTTATGTACCTTTTATTTATTTATTTTTTTTTTTTTTTTATTTATTCATTTATCCCCCCCTTGCTGCTTGTGCTCGCTGGGTCAGCTAACCACGCCATGCGGGCGGGCTTGCCTTCACCAGGAGGCCCCAGGATCCGAACCCCGGGGCCTCCCATATGGTAAACGGGAGCCCTACTGATTGAGCCACAGCCGCTTCCCTTTATGTACCTTTTAAATACATACATTCCATTATGTAATATTTAAAGCATACAGAAAGTTATGGATACTCACTAGCTAGCTTGCCTTTGTCAAATCTTAACTTATGCCATATTTGCTTTAGATTCTTGAAAGTAAATTATAGATTTGAAGCCCCATATGTGTCCTCCTCCTTCATTCCTCGTCTTCCTTCCCCAGAGATATCCTGAGTAGGCTGTTTGTCCTTTGTATAAATTTTTATATTTTTATTACATAAATGTTCCAATAAAATTTATGTACCTACTTCTTCAATTCTAAGATGCATTTTCACATTACAATATCTCCAAAATTGGGATTTATCTAAAAGTCCATATTTAAAAAGAAAGCATTACATCAGTTTTATTTTATTTTATTTTATTTTATTTTTATTTTTTTCCTACATCACAGTTTAATGGGCAGGTCTTCTGTTTCTCATTATACATAAATCATGGTATATCTTTAACATTAATAGTGTCTTAGATTCTATGAACTATAGTAGAATTATTAGAACTGATGAAATATAAATGGCATCACACTGGACATTCTGCAACTTCATATTTTCATTCAATATTGTTTTGAGATTTGTCCATTTTGCTACACATATACAACATTTTTAAGTCTCTTAATTTATGGTGACACATGACCAGGTTAGGAGACATTAGGTACAGAAGAAGTCCTATGCTTGCTCAAAATGGTAACTGTTGGTCTTCAAAATGTGTGTACTTGACTAAAATAAAGAAAAAGGGGGGGAAGCAGATGTGGCTCAATGGATAGGGCTCCCGTTTACCATATGGGAGGCCCCAGGTTCGATTCCCGGGGCCTCCTGGTGAAGGCAAGCCAGCCCGTGCGGCGCGGTGAGCTGACACAGCAGGACGACCCAGCAGGGGGAGACAAGCAGACACAGAAAAACACACAGCAGATGGACACAGCGAGCACAAGGAGCAAGGGGGGATAAATAAATAAATAAATAAAATCTTAAAAAAAGAAAAGAAAAAGAAAATGGGGTAGGGTGGGGTGGGGTGGGGTGGGGTGGGTAACAGACAAGCTGGAAATAAGAAAAAAGGAAGGAGAGATGAGAAACAGAAGAAAGGATTCCCTGCTTGCTTGATTTGTAAGTAGCTGGGAACAGCAAACTTCTGAACAGGTAAACTTGATGACTCAGGAATAAAAATGGTGGCAGGAAGTACTGGGTTTCCTGGGCATCTGTGCCAAGCAGGCACGGAGAGCCCAGTCCCTGCCTTTGCTCAGCTGACTTCTCTAACTGGCTCAAGTCAGCTGAGTACCAGCAGCAAAAATAAGGGTGGCCACAGGGTGAAGAGCCAGAGAAGTGGCGTTTACACTGCCCACACTGCAGCCTCATTCCCCATTTCCTCCCATTCTGCTCCTGCCTTACCTCATCTCTCACTTCTCTCTCTCCCTTTTCACTTATCCTCTTTGCCACCATAACTTTAGTCAAGGAAATCCATTTCAAAGACCCAACATCGGGGAAGTGGCTATGGCTCAATTGGTTGGGCTCCCGTTTACCATATGGGAGGCCCCGGGTTCGATTCCTGGGGCCTCCTAGTGAAGGCAAGCTGGCCTGCACGGCGTCGTGAGCTGACACAGCAATATGACCCAGCAAAAGGAGACAAGTGGACACGGAAAAGCGCACAGCAAATGGACACAGCGAGCACAAGCAGCAAGAGGGAGATAAATATACAAATAAAAATAAATCCTTAAAAAAAAAAAAGACCCAGCATCTACCGTCTGTCTGTCTGTCTGCTCTCCTACACACACACACACACACACACACAGTGAAAAGCTACAGTTACCACACAACACTAGATTTTGCTCATGGTACATAAGAAATTTTTCATCACTGGTTTCTAAAGCCAAACTCCAGTTTTAGCATATTGAGGGTTAAAAAGGGCAAAAAATAATAGACCTAGAGTCCCTGCTAGCTTTCCCTTTCTCATTTCATCTGATTCAAAAACACCTTGGCTGTTTTTATTTTTTAAAAAGGGCCTCAGGGGGCTTTTCAGGGAATCAGACGATATATTGTGATTGCTCTTAAAATTGCTAATTAATTCTTATATCCGTATTTTTTTCTTTATATCCATTTAACCCTAAGATACTTGGGAAAAAAAAAAAAAGATTATTTATCTAATATCAGCTAACAGAGATATGTCCATATTTACTCATATTTGTTAAATTGTTATTGGATTTACCAATAAATGTAACAATCAAGGAAAATGTAGAGTTCCTAATTTAATTTATTACTATGCAAAATATATCTTTTTATCTTTTAGAAAGGTAGTATTTTAAACTCCAGTATATTCTATTTAATATAGGAGAACAGAACCAAATGGTCCCAAACCATTTTATTAGCCTTTCTTTTTCCAAAACATTACTGTAAACCATAAAATCTGCTGTTTTTTTTTTCCGCTCATTCTGCAACTAAAGTTTCTGTTACCTGCTGATGTATTTGAAGTTTGTTTGAACATAAATTATTGGAATTCTTTCAACTCTCAAATTTGATTAATTCACTTTCTGTCAAGTTACCCTAATAAACCTACAGCTTTCAAACTTTAGGATTATTGCTGCCAATTCTGTATAACTTGGTGTTTAATGCACATTCTGCTCTAATACCCTCCAAGGTGAAATTGCAAATATAAACCTTTTTTTATTTCAACTAATTAACTAGACATTGGGATGTGCTATGCCCTATAATCTGTAGTAATGTGAGTACATAAGTTTTGCCTACTTCATAGAAAGCATTCAGAAAGAACTTATTAAACTAAAATAATTTTTCTTTCAGTAAAGGACTTTCATTTGTTGAAAAAAAACTTCACTGAATGCCTACTATGTGCCAAGCATTATGTAGATCAGTACAGATATAATTATAAACAAGACAGACATAGCCCCTGCCCTCATGTACCTTACATGTCTAATAAAGAAGACAGACATTAACAAATAGCTACAACTAATTAGCTAAAAAATTAACTGCAAAATATGTGCCACACACAGCACTTGTCAGAGCACTTTTTGCTATCAATGCCTCAATTTCAAAAATACTGTACCCAGCAAAGTACTTTGTTGAGTTTATAGATCAGGTGCAATACAAAAGGTGGAGAGATGCAAAGTCATGCATCAAATTAAAATTGTACTAGATTGTTAAATGTTTAATCAATTTCAAAAACTTAAAACACATGAGTGCTTCCAAGCCTCAGCTTGGTGGTATAAAAGGTAAAGAGGCTACCATATAGCATAAAAGTGAAAACAAAGACCGTGAAAGCACTGAGATTCTCTTCTAAACCTGTATCACTTGTATGGTTCACCTTCCTTAGTCACAAATCAGGCAGGGGGCTCAGCTATCTGGAGGGACACATTCTTAGTTTCCAATTTGAATGGGTTCTCAAAACTGTTATCAACCTTTTACTTATCACTCATCAGCTCCCAAACCTTTGCCACTCCCTTTAAATCATACTCAACCCCATGTGCCACACTCAACAAATGACCTCTTCTAGCTTCCTGCTCCTCACCAAACCTACCTATATTTGCTCCCTTTTTTCTTTTTCCAGATTTATTTATTTATTTATCCCCCCTGCCCTCCCTTTCTTATTTCTCTCCAGGTCCTGAATAGGCGGCATCTCTGGCAAACTCCTCAGCATCAGCTATGCTCTGGATTCCCTCATCTCTGACCTGCTCGTGAACCTTATTCCATTAGTTAGCCCTTTGGTAACTTCACCTTCTTCCTTTCTACAGGCTTCTCCTCCTTAAACCACTCTAATCCTAAATAAATAAAATGCGATTAAACTCCTTGGCCCTAATCCTCCTCTAGCTACTTATGTCTCCGCTTGACTTTACTTCTTTGCTCCTCAGCCTAAACCCCCATCTCTAGCTCCCATTCTCAGCTCCACACACTACAATCAGGCTCCACTACCTGTACACCCAGGCCAATGAAAGCATGCTGGGTAAAGTTGTCAGTGAT
Source organism: Tolypeutes matacus (assembly GCA_026826555.1). Taxonomy (NCBI): domain Eukaryota; kingdom Metazoa; phylum Chordata; class Mammalia; order Cingulata; family Chlamyphoridae; genus Tolypeutes; species Tolypeutes matacus. The sequence goes on from JAKSZT010053792.1 coordinate 6,896,406, forward strand.
TTCTCACTTACTCATTTCAATGGACCCTCCTCAGTCTTTTTTAAAAATAGGAAATCTCAGCCACATTTGACTCTCCTGATTGGCGGCACCGCCATTCACCCAAACACCTAAGCAAAAATGTGTAAGTCCCTCCAGAGTCCTCCTGCTCCCACTTTTTCACCTCCTAATGCAGTCATAGATTCTTTTAATTAAAAATATATATATATATATACAGTATGAGCCTCTTATGAAATTTAAAAATACAGATAAGCATATAGAATAAAAGTAAAATAAAAGGAGCACAAGAAAAATAAAACATATGTCCACACAAATACATACACGCAAATGTTCACAGCAACACTACTGATAATAGCCAAAAAGTGCTAACAACCCAAATGTCCATCAAATGGTGAATGGAAAAACAAAATCTGGTATAACCATACACTGGACTATTAACTGCCAATAAAAAGGAATGCAATAATGATATACATTACAACATGGATGAACCCTCAAGCCTTATGCTAAGTGAAATAAGCCAGACACAAGAGATCACGTATTATATGATTCTATTTACATAAAATGTCCAGAAAAGGGCAGAAGGTGACAGAAAGAAGACTGTAAATGGGTACGAGGGATCTTATTTGGAGGCCGGAAATGCTCCAAAACTGGATCAGCAAACTTACTAAAAGTCTTTGAATTTTACATTTAAAATGGATACAATTTATGACATGAAAATTACATCTCATTAAAGTTGTTTATTTTTTTATTTTACTTTATTTTTTTAATTGACTTTTTCTTTTGGTGTACAGTTCTGTGACAGAAAGCAGATCATTGGTTGCCAGGGACCAGGGTGAGGGGGGAAGAAAAATGACTGCGAAGGAGCACAATGGAACTTTTCTGTGGGGATGGAAATGCTCTATATTTGATTGTCATGGTGGTTACATGACTACATACATTTGTCAGAACTCAAATTGTGTACTTAAAATTGTTCTATTTTATTGTATATAAATTATCCCTCAATAAAGCTAACTTTTAAAAATTAAAAAATTTTTAAGCCTTTTAAAATGTGTCCTTGTTAAGACTCCTAAATCTACACTTTTTTCCTGCAATTTCTAAGGTGAGTCAACCCCATACACAAGAATCTACTTGTAATGACACAAATCCTTCTCCACCAATGACAGTACTTAGCAAAATTGTTTTATTTTCAAAAATTTTATCAAAACAATATAAAACTTAAGTAAATTCTGGTATTACCATTTAAATATCAAAATGGCACTGTTGGGAGCTGATGTGGCTCAAACAGCTGGGCGCCCACCTCCCACATGGGAGGTCCTGCATTCGGTTCCCAGTGCCACCTAAAGACGACACGCAGACAACGAGCAGACAGACAAGGGAGCTGTTTGTCTCAGGTCGAGGAATGGCACTGTTCTGACAATCACAAATAGCAGTGTGTCTCTGATTCCACGTGCATAGCTATCTCAATTACTCTCAAAAATAAAGATTCTTTGGCAACCTCCCTAGTGAGCACTGGTCTGCCTTAGAGACACTGTACTCATATAGAAATCACCAGGCAAGGACTTCCTCTTTTCTTTATTCTCGTAGGATTGAAATTTTTATTTTTCTTTATCCCCACCCCTATACCTAGCATCAAAAAATACAGTACTCAAAGCTGACTCCTTCAAAATATTTATTTATATAAATGGAATTGCTGTCACCAAAAGGCTCACTTCTTAATCTATATTCAAACAAATTTTATAATATTAACTTGCCGAATTCTAGTAATCAAAACTACATATACAGATTGCAAGCCTTTAAGTGTTAAGGCGGTTTCAATTATCCTGTTAGGAGTAGGGTTCTGAGTTTTTTCTAATGCCTACCTAAAAGTATGCCACAAGATAGTGTATTAATGTATTTTTCCTGTTGTTCCGTGTACATTTTCCAGAATTATGGAATGATCATACTATAATTTAAGGGAGGGGTTGACAAGTAGTTTCTGTTCACTTTAATTATTTGACTTAGAAAAGATGACCAATTTTGACAGTTCTACTAACTCACTGACTGGCTTTCCAAAAAATTAAGGGTATGGAAAGCTCAATGGAGTAATTATCCAAAGATTAATGACCAATAATTAATTTATCCTCTTAACTGACCCTAAATAATGGGGATTATATTTCCTTGTCATTTTTCCATAACCCAGTCTCAGCTGCCAACAGAATTCTAAGACATCAAGATGAATTAAAGGAAGAAGGCAGATTAATTGGATTAAGCATACTTTTATCAGATTTTTTTTCTAAAAAAGAAAGAATCTGTCCCCTCCTTATATTAGAGAAGTTGTGGGTTTACAAAAAGTCATGCATAAAATACAGGATTCCCATCTACCAACCCGATTATTAAAAACTTGCATTGGTGTGGAACATTTGTTACAATTGAACACATATTTATAATTGGACTATTAACTATAGCCCAAGGTTTAATTTAGAGTTCACCGTTTTGTAGTGTACTTTCATGGATTTTTTTTTTAATTTTTATTCTGTTACTATATATACAATCTAATATTTCCCTTTTAAATCATATTCAGATATCTATTTCAGTGCTGTTAATTACATTCACAATGTTGTGCTACCATCACCAAAATCCATTACCAAAACATTGCCATCATTCCAAATAGGAACCCCACACATTTTAAGCCTTAACTTCCCATTCCCTACCCCAATCCCATCCCCTGGTAACCTATATTCTAGATTCTGACTCTGTGTTTCTGCTTATTCTAATTGTTTCAAATCAGTGAGATCATACAATATTTGTCCTTTTGTGTCTGGCTTATTTCACTCAACATGATGTCTTCCAAGGTTCATCCTTGGATGACATCACATGTATCAGGACTTCATTTCTTTTTTGGCTGAATAATATTCCATTTTGTGTGTATATAGCACATTTTACTTATCCATTCAGCAGTTGATGGACACTTGGGTTGTTTCCATCTTTTGGTGATTGTGAATAATGCCACTATGTACATTGGTGTGCAAATAAGAGGCTGCCTTTTAAGTGGATTAAAATTTTTTTCCTACTCAAAATTACAATAAACAGCTACCTCAAACACAAAACTATAATAGCAACACACAACAAATGACCACTAAATTACAGAAAACAGTATGTTGTAAATAACCAAATAAGTCAATACCAAAAATTTACATTGCTATTTTGTAATTCCTGACCTTTGTTATTATCAAATCTCTTTCTTTCTGGTGTGTTGCCATGGGGCTTAAAAGATTATATGGCTTGTGTTTCTGAACGTGAGAGGAAACCCTATAATTGAACTTCACTTTTCCTCTCCTCCCCATAATCTTTAGAAATCAAATTTACTAGTCATCCAACCAGTACTTTAGTTCATCATAGTAAGCACAACCAACAGTAGACAACACTTTCAAAATATTACTTTAAACCCTTACATTTATTTTAACACAGACCTTGTAAATGAAGACAAATTACATTAAAAGACAAAACAGTTACTGGAAGGGTAGGAGTGTCTGGGCTTACCAAAAAAGAGGCAGATACCCTCTTCTTGTACAGCTATCAATTCCCTTTCATCCACCCCCTGATTTTACTGGTTCTTCCTCCGGGGTCACTGCACTTGTGCAGCTTCAGCCGGGCTTCGATCCCAGGAAAGCGATCCAGGACCTGAAGTCCTGGGAGATTAGAACCCAGCATGTGAGTCTGGCACAGCCACATGCAGGGGCAGCTGCCAACTGCTCACAAGACGACGGTGCTTGACACGCCCAGAGTGCCTTACGCTTTTTTTTTTTTAAGATTTTATTTATTTATTCATTTATCCGCCCCTTGCTGCTTGTGCTCGCTGGGTCAGCTAACCACGCCGTGTGGGCGGGCTTGCCTCCACCAGGAGGTCCCGGGAACCGAACCCGGGGCCTCCCATATGGTAAACGGGAGCCCTACTGATTGAGCCACAGCCGCTTCCCATGCCTTATGCTTTTAAGATCACTTTTACATTCTGGTCTCTTACTCGAGTTTCCCTGCTACGCTGTGTGGCAGGAAACCAAGGCAACCAGACAGCCAGTTAAGATCTGAATTAAGATAGAGGCCATTCCCAGCTAGGAAGCACCTCAAAATGATGACATTTCCTCTCCCTGCCAACCCTTAGATGTCTAATGTGAATGTGAAAAAAGAAAAACCCAAGTGATGCTTCTTAACAAACTGTACAATATTTCACTCTAATCCTATTCAACAAAGAACTTAATTTCATTTATTCCAGTTTTCTGGAGCCTTTCCTAGACGATAGTTTAAGAGTACAGCCTACACGTAAAAGAGTTAACTTTTCGTTATGAATTGTTGAACAAAGTAGCTGACTCAGTTACTAAACTCTGAAGGCTGATCTGTAAGATAACATCATCCGCTCCTTTGACAGGTTTTCCACCACCGTCAATACCTCAGATTTAAATTTTTTTTTTATTCCTCCACACCCCACACCCCCAGGGCTCCCTCATCTGTTTACTTGTTGTTTTTGCTCACTGTCTGCTCATTTTTTTGTTGTTTTTTGTTTTCTTGTTGTCTGCTCATTTCTTCTTTAGGAGGCACCAGGAACCCAACCTGGGACCTCCCATGTGTGAGGCGGGTGTCCAAATGCTTGAGCCACATCCATTCCCTGCTCGGTTTTTTTGGTTTTGCTCACTGTTTGCTCGTTGTCTTGCTTGTGGTCTGCTCGTTGTTTGCCCATTGTCTGCTCATTGTTTGTCTTCTTTAGGAGGCACAAGGAACAGAACCCAGGACCGCCCATGTGGGAGGTGGGTGCCCAACTGCCTGAGCCACATCCACTCCCCTCAGATTTAAATTTGACATACATAACTTAGTTGACATAATTCTAAGCTATCCTCACAGTCTCCTGGTCTAGAACATTTTGAAATAAGACTTCTAGATTGGCTTAACTACATTACGAATGAAAGAAAGAGTAACCTGCCAATAGTCTTAGGTAGTGTTAAATTAATGGGAAAAAATAAAATACGTCCTAGGATTAAATTTTGGAAAGATTTAAGACAGAGATAATAAAAAACACAATTCTGACCTTTGTAAAGATGCAAATCTTAAGAGAAAACTAAATGCCAAAAAAAAATTTTTTAAGGAATGAAGTTTTTATTGCTTAAATATGATTTCAACAGAAACTAACTGAACTACCTAGGGGCAGCCCCCAGGGTCTGCTCAAGAGAATTTCTGGGTTTTTATTAGGACATATAGAGACATCATGCTTGTTCCCAAACTCTACCTCTGGCTTCAGCTTCGCTCTTAGGCTCCAGGTTGGATTTCTGGTTACCCATCAAAGCTGGAGTCAGGCTTTCCCTGTCAACTCCTCTTCCTGATGTGCCACCACTACTGTCAATGGCACTACACAGGATGTTCTACATAATTTGTGGACCCCAATGCAAAATGAAAATGTGGGGCCCCCTGTTCAAAAATGACTAAGAATTTCAAGGCAGAGACAGCAGAGCTTACACCAAATGCACAGGTGCAAGCACGAAGCCAGTCCCTCTACCAGGCTCCAGATGTAGGCATCATCTGCTTCCATGTTCTCCAGCACAGCCCATAGTCCATTATTTGCCAGAATTCCTCCCCAGTCTTTATTCAATTCCTCCTCCAACATGCTTCACATCTGTTCCTTCCTTCCCATTTCTACTCCTGTCCCTCCACATCACATCCCAGGTTTTAGCTAGGGACTTTATAATTTGTGTCCCTCCTCTCCAACTCACTCATCTTTCTGAAGTACTACTTCAGTCATCTGACCCTCCTCTTCAGAAACCCTCAGTATCTCCCCATTGCCTGTCTTTTAAATGTCCAAACTTCTTAACTCTGCATTCAAGTCTTCCATTCTCTGGCTCCAACACTCTTTCCCAGCCTTATCTTCTGCTACTTTCCTCTATGTATCCGCGGCTCTAGCCAAACCAAACTCCTTGCCATTCACTTAATATACCCAGTGTGTAAAGAACTTGGGTCCGGCAGCCAGAGACGTAAGTTCAAACCCAGCTCTCTACTTACTAGCCTCAGTGCCCATCTAAAACATGGGGTCATGAAAACAGTTACCTCACAGAACTACTGGATAGATAAAACAAGATAGCACAGATTAAAGTATACAGGAAAGCACAGTAGAAACATTATGAGAACTGCTTCCTAGCCCTTGCCCAGGCCTCATGCCCTCACCTGAACTATGCTTCTCTGCTGAGGAAAGTCTATCCATCCTTTAGGGCCTACTCAAAAGCTACTTCCATGAAGCCTTCCCTAATCAGCTCATTTTGCCTTCTTCTAAAATCCTATATTTTATTTGGACTGCATTTAGCATTTCGGGCATACTGCCTTTGAGTTATTTATGTACATATCATTTGTCTCTCTCATAAATCTCTCAAGAGCATGAAGTAAGTCAAATTCATTTTTGTTTCTTGTATAAGTCTGGTACACAGTTTGTGCTCATTAAATAAATAATTTTTAAATCCTATTTTTTAAAAAATAAAGCTCTTTCCAACAGAATTGGCCTGGGTCCAGGGAAGCTTATGAGACACAAGTAATGGTAAGGGAACAGCACCTAAACAGAATGAGACAGGGCTTCTCTTGCAAGACTCAGGCCTCTGAAGGACAAGAGGTCATAAACTCCCCAAGACTCCAGATGGCTATTTTCCATCTCCATCCCCCTCCGGAAGGAAGGACTTCATCTACATCTGGGCTGAGAGTGCAGAGGAAGGCAACAAGGATGTGTGCCCTTCCCACCAGGGTGTGGCAGATGAGTATCTAAGGCCTAGGATAGCCTCAGGCCTTCCTAGCATTCCCATCTTTGGTGTCCAAGGTTTACTCTGGTGTACTCACTGCAATATGTGTTCTTGTTTTTCCAGATATTAATATATAATTGTCAAGTTATTGGTTGTTCAAAGGGCTCCAAAACTGGGAAAACACACAGCAATGAAATAAGATTTAAAACTAATTTTTAAAAATATCATTGGCATTTATCAAACTAGCAAATATTTATCAAAATAAAACCCAACATTGTTAGGCTTTCAGGAAGCCAATACATTGCTGGTGACACCATAAACTGGTTCAGATTTTCTGGAGAGCAATCTGGCAATGTGTAACAAGAGTTATAAAATTGCTCATACCCTTTGATCCAGTAATCTTACTTTTGGACATATACCCCAAGGAAGCCATCTGAAAGGGGAAAAAAACAGTTTGTCCAAAGGAGTATTCAGATATGCTACTTACATTACATAACACTGCCTGTGACTCAGACGCCCAGCAAAGGAGAACTGATTGAGTAACCTGAGGTCAAGAATATAGTAGAATACCACACTTTCTAAACACATTCAGCAAGCGCACTCTGTGATACACAAAAATGTACCTGAAAAAGAATGTTAACTGAGAAAACAGAAAACAAAAGTAAATATTTACATAGAAATCTATAATTCCTTATGAGTTATTCTGAAATCCCAAACCCAAAGTTGTTTTATAAGATGGCTATCAACACTCACTTGGAAACAAAATCTGATCTGAACTGTCATAAGGCAATTTATGGTCTCTATTTATCCCACTTACTCTCAATAGCCTTACATTTTGCTGCAGAAATATCAATGTGTTTAATTACAATGCTGCCTCAGACTGCTCAAGGGGTGTTAAAAATATATAATTGTAGACAAAAGGTTACTTTTTAAAAGTCCAAAAAAATCTGGACTCCAAAACTTATATGGCCCCAAAGGCTACAGAAAAGGAACTGTGGCTCTGCACTGCTTACATCTATACATATATAAAAACATACGAATTTAGTTTGAATTTAAAGTGCAAGAGATAAAGTTCAGTGTTCTTGACTTTGTTGAGAAAGTACTTGAAAAAAAGTGTCTTATTTCAGGAAAGCTAACTTCCTTATAATGCAACATCTGTGAGAATGAGTGAAAAAGACAACCGTAGCTATAACCAAATTCTTATCCAAATAATTACACACCAATAAAACTTATTACAATTTCATTTTACTTAGATTCAAATCGATTTCTATAGAAGATTTCACAGCATTTCTGGAGAAGGGTTTCGTTTCAATCCTACTGATCATCACTTACAGGCACAAGTCTATTGAAAGAAATAAGCTCTTGCTACATAAGCACACCTAATTTTCCAACTATCACTCTCGTGTTTAATAAAAGTTCTCCCAGGTGGCCCTTAAATAGACTCATCTAAAATTTAAATCATTTAAAGACATTACTTTAAATCTTTTAGTTTAAATGACCATTGAACTTAACTATTTTTTTATACAGGCAAAGACCCTCTGAGAATTTTTTCTGGTGACAAGCAACAAAATGTGGGGAAAATGATCTATTTGCCTTTGTTCCCCATCCAAGTAGCCTGTGAACCAGAAATATTTATTTATTTATTATTATTATTTTTTTTTAAGATTTTATTTATTTATTCATTTATCCCCCCCTTGCTGCTTGTGCTCACTGGGTCAGCTAACCACGCCGTGCAGGAGGGCTTGCCTTCACCAGGAGGCCCCGGGAACCGAACCCCGGGCCTCCCATATGGTAAACGGGAGCCCCACTGATTGAGCCACAGCCGCTTCCCAGAAATATTTAAGAACCACAAGAATAAGATTTAGATTAGAAATGATCATTCTGGATTTAATGTTTCCTATGTAATTATGCATAAAAACACAAATATGAGTCTATTATCTCTTAAATCTGACTCTTCTCTCCCCTTCCCCTGGAAAAAGAAAATCAATAAACATTGAATATGCTGTTTCAAGGCTGGGAGTCTGGTATTAGCAACACATGATCTAGCTCTTAACGATCGTGCATTTGATTTTAACTATCTCTATTTCCATCCAAAGACAAAATGTGGCCAAGAATCTGATCTTATTTAAAACCAGATTCCCTTACCAGTTCTGGCCTATTCCACAAAACATTTTTCTCTGAGTAGAAAGAGACAAAACATAACACCTACAACTAAAAATCTACATATCTATCACTTATTTCAAAAAAACAGTTCAATCTTGGGGTAAATTCAGTAACACAATCATTAAAGTTAATATTTCCAGTAGAAAGATTAGAAGCTGCAGACAAGCCAAAAGAATATAAGAAACCCAAAATCACAGCAGTCAGGAGTTACTTCCTGAGGGGGTTCTGCTGTCAAAATTGAGGTCATATTACCTCAGGACAATAGTAACTTTCTGCCCCAGTAAAACTTCAGCAGAATGTCTTTGTTTAAACAACCATTAACAAATGTGAATCCTTTGAGACTGCACCATTTGAAATTGTAAAATGAAGTCGAAACTAATAAAACGGATAATTAACCAAGGTGAAAAGCTTTTTATTATTAAAAACAATCACCAGGGGGCTGATGTGGCTCAGTGGTTGAGCACCAGTTTCCCACATACCAGGTCCCAGATTCAGTCCCCAGCCCTGGTACGTCAAAAAACAAAACAAAACAAAACCACCAGACTGATCCTCTCAACTCAGCATTAATACCTACCTACCTGGAAAAATCAACAAACATCTCTATTTCATTAGTAGTTTTCTATTTTATACAACATATCTCAGAAATGGTTTTTGGATGCAGTCTTAGCACATCACAAGAATAAATTTTGGCTTTCTGAACATATGCAGAAGACTGTTGATGCAATGTAATCTTTAGCAAAAAAAAAAAAAATGGGTACTAGCCCAAATGGAGACCAATACACCTTTCCCTGATCTTAATCCATCAATTTAACCACTGACCTTTCATTTATATTTAACTATTGAATGATGGAAAAACATACCTTGAATTGAATGTAATACTCTTTAGATCAGTGATTCTCAAGTTGGGGACTGAAAAGGGGAGGGATACAGTTCTCATCAAGAGGAGCCCGTCAGAAGTTCCAGAGGGGCACATTCAATTCAAAAAACATTTTCAGGGTCCGATGTAGCTCAACTGGTTGGGCATCTGTCTCCCATATGGAGGGACCCAGGTTCGATCCCTGGGACCTCCCGGTAAAAAAAAAAAAAAAAGAAAAAAAAACATGTTCAATATTAGAATTTTATACTAAAAAAAAATCCTAATTAGTTCCATAAAAAGTAAAGTTTGCCAAAATCTTGGCTGGTAATAACAGAAGCATGACTTTATCTTCTGAATATCAGTGATTCTCACTCAAAAGGAAGATAAACTACCCTTGGAGGTGTGTGGGTATGTATCAAATTTTCAAGAACCAGGAGATTTTTATGTTCACTCAAAAAGAACAAAGGTTAAAAGAGGGCTAAAAACATTGTTTTAACCCATATACGTTATTTCAAATCTGTATTTCAGATCTGTCTCCATAATTAAAGATTGGTGAAATGAAAAAGACTCCTCACTTGGGAATTTGACATTAGGCAAGGCATTTCCTCAGTTCTTTTGTTTCTTTTTCCTGTATGCAAGGCGGGGGAATTACTTTTGCTGTTAATGAAATTAACAATTAATTTAGCTAAGGTCTGATCATCGCATTTGGTCCTTGTCTGCCTGAAAGCACTGCCTTCTTCGCATCACTCCAGTCAGACAGGTTGGTTCTCTGTGCTGTGGGTCAGTGCAGTTCCCGGGCTTGCTGGAGTTTCCCATTCTGAACCACTGCCAATAAAAACAGCCAAGGTTCCTAAGTGGGTGGCACCCAACTAAGCAGGTGCTCAGGGCCGTGGCAAGCTTACTCTGAGTTGTGTTTGGAGTTTAGTTTGTTTTTGTTAAGGTTTGTTTATTTAATTTGAATATGAGATCAGATTTCTGGTTGGGTTGTGATAATTCTAAATGGGGTTTCATTCCAAAAAACAACCTCACCAGATTTCTGATAACTCAGGTAGGAGGTAGAAGACTAGAGTTTGACATTCTGGAGAACACGTAGGTAAATATGCAGAAGATAGTTTCAAGAGGAAAAAAAAAAAAAAGGGCAGGACTCTGCCTTTCAAGACAACTTTAACAGAAGCTCAAATTTTTACCCAGCTAAAAAAGATGCTCTTAAAATTTAACTTAATGAATGTAAACACGGATATCACATGACCTAGCCCTAAACTGTGCAAGTCATAACTTCCTTATCTACAGATGGAAGTAGTGACATATTACAAGGCTCAAATATGGCTCAAGTCATTCACAAAATGCTAGATTGGAATAGGTTGAAATTAGGTTTTCCGTCTTCCACTTTAAGCTGAATTCATAACTGACTTGAATTCATTTTTTTTTTTTTTAATTCCAAAATGCAGCTACCACCCAAATCATTCCAAGTACATAAAAAATGTGAAAACAGTTACATAAAATCACTGTTATATTCCAGGGTTGTTAAAAAGAATAAAATGGCCAACCATTATATCGGGATCTTAAAAGGAATAACAACTACAATGAAGCGAGGAGAGGCACACACAAAGGTACAGGCAAAAGACATTAAGACAAGTTTGGGAAAGTGCAAGACCTTCAGTTTGGCTGAAGCACAAAGAGCAAGAAGAAAGAGAGCTGAGGGCAAGGCTGGTGGGTCAGGCAAGGGCCAGAGCTTGCAGGCCTTTCGTGTAAGGAGTTGGATGTATTCCTATAAGTAATAGACATCACTGATGGCTTTTAAATAGGAAAATAATATGGTCAAATGTTTTAGAAAGTTGACTAGGGTATAGCATTGAAGTCAGGGAGGCCATTAAAGGATTACAGCAATAATTGAGGCCAAAAGTAATGACTTAAATTAAGACTCTGCAGTGGAGGAGAAGACAGAATCTATTTATTTATTTACTTATTTATTTTATTTATCCCCCCCACCCCATTGTTTTGTATTCTCTGTCTGCTCTCTGTATTAATTGGGTGTTCTCTCTGTCTCCTTGTCTTCTCTTTAGGAGGCACTGAGAACTGAACCTGGGACCTCCCATGTGGGAGAGAGGCACTCAATTGCTTGAGCCACCTCTGCTCCCTGCTTTGTTGTGTCTCTCATTGTGTCTTCTTGTTGTGTCATCTTGTGTCAGCTCGCCATACCAGCCCATTGTGCCAGCTCACTGTCTTGCTCGTCTTCTCTAGGAGGCACAGGAAACCGAACCTGACCTCCCATGTGGTAGGTGGGAGCTCAATCACTTGAGCCACCTCCACTTCCCGGGAATTTATTTATGAGGCACTAGGGAGGTAAATGCAAAAGGACTTCCAGAACACTTATGAGAGGCAAGCATGTACACTTCCAGCAGCCTCTGGGCTGCTTTCCCCAGCCTCTGGGGCCAATGGGCTGAAGTAGTGGACATGGAAGGGATGAAATAGCAGCTAACTGGCTCTCAGGCCCAGTAAACTCTAGCCACAGACCAGGACCTTCTGTGGCAGTTGCTTAATTGACATGCACCATCGCTGCTCTCCATGTTCTGAAGTGAAGAGCAGGACAATCTGCACTTCCAGAGCCTGCTGGGGTCAGTGGCCAAGCCTCTTCAGGGCCCACTGTCCCAACAGCAGTTACAGGGCAGAAAAGAGAAGGGGGTTGACAACAACGAAATACAAAAATTCATTTCAAAAATAGCGGATGTGCTTTTTGCACTTTCCTGGAAATCAGATGCACCTGCATGTTCTGAAGTTAATGAAGGCAATGAAGATCATTATGTAGTCGCCACCTTTACAGCAGTTCATGGAGATACGTATTATGGACCGAAGAGAGCTGTTTTTCCATGATATTGAGCATGGTGATACAGTGTTTGGAAGAACTAGTTCCATTTGGGAATTTGGATTTTTCATGGTATTGATCTGTTTAGGTAGTGGCATCATGAGAGATATATCCCACTTAGAAATGACATCCATTAAGAGATGTGCCTCCTCATAGTAATCACAGGGATCCTTTATTGTATTACCAAGTTGGTGACATCATTCGAGCTGGAATCAAGGATTTTAGCAGATATGAAAAGCTTGCGGTATCTCCATACAGTACATCTCTTCCACCACAACTATCTAGTGTAATTAATTCTGAAGAACTTCCTTTGTACTACAGGAGGAGTGTTGAACCAAACAGTAATCCTTTGGAGTCCTATGAAAACAAAATCCCGTGTTCCTTGGGATTTGTTAATCCAGGAACACTTGAATTCCTTCTAGGGAAACTAGGAAAAGGTGAATCTAATCCACCATCTATAATGAGAGGCCTACAAAGCAAAAATTTCTCTGACGACGACTTTGCTTCTGCATTAAGAAAGAAACAGTCTGCATCTTGGGCTTTAAAATGTGTGAAGATTGGAATTGATTATTTTAAGGCAGGACATCGTGTGGATGGTATGAATGAATGCAATAATGTCGGGAAATAGACAAACAAATGTGCAAGCTTGGGTAGCTCACGGAGCATTCTATGCAACGAAAGGAAGTCCGAACAAAGCAACAGAAGGTGTTGAGCTTGCACTGGAAAACTGTCTAAGTCACAGATATGCAAGAAAATACCTCTGCCAGACACTTATAGTTCGAAGAAGAAGAAAAGTTTTTAAATGCTGAAAATTACTATAAGAAAGCTTTGGACGAGACTTTTAAAGATGCAGAGGACACATTGCAGAAATTTCACAAATATATGCAGAAATCTTTGGAATTAAGAGAAAAACAAGCAGAAACAGAAGAAAAGCATAAAACTAAGAAAACAGAAACAAGTGCAGAAAAGTTGTGTAAGCTCTTAAAAGAGAAGAAGAGGTTAAAAAAGAAAAAAAAAATCTTCCTCTTCAAGTGTTTCTTCTGCTGATGAATCAGTTTCTTCTTCATCATCCTCTTCTGGTCACAGAAGACAAAAGAAACGGAAGAGAAACCATTCAGAGTCTTTTCGTATTTCCAAAAGGCATTCATCTAAGGCATGTTCAAGTCGGACAGATCAGAATAGAAAAGAGGAGTGCTATCCACTTCCAGCCAATACTTCAGCATCTTTCCTTCACCAAAAACAAGAAGTGGAAAAACTATTGGAAAAGCAAAATAGGTTACCATATCAAAAGACACAGGTAAAAAAGAAAGACAGATACCTTCTCTCTTCATCTTTAGTTGAAATTTCGGATGATTTTGGAGGTAGGTCTGATGATCTACGAGATCTGCACGATAGCTATAAAACTCAGGTAGTAGCAAAACAAAAAAGTCATGTTAATCAGAAAGCCATTTTTCTAATAGAGACCCCTCAGATGCCCTCAGTAGGAATTCAGGTGACAAGATAAAAGTTTATGGTTATAGAAGATTTGAAAAAGATATAGAGGGCAGAAAAGAGCAGTACAGAAGATGGAAGCCAGGTTCAGTGAGGTATTCCACTTCACCAGCAAGCTCAGACTACCCTTGGAAGTCAATTAACAAGTATAAAAAATATATACTTATCCTGGTTCACGTGACTTTAGTAGACATGACCAAAGATATCAACTAAATACAAATCAAGGAGAATATGGAAGGAAGGACAATCATGGGGAGGATATTAAAACAGAGGTTCCAGAAGAAGATGGACTAAATAGCAAAGAGCAATCAGAAAGTGGAGTTAAAAAAATTTTACCTCAAAATTTGCTCAATATATTTAACCAGAGAGCTAAATTTGAGAAAGAAAAAGGAAATAAGCCAAAAAATTACTATGTCAAGGACATCAACACCATTACAATAGAAAAATTTTTTAAAAATTGTCTTAAGTCATAATAGTCCAGTTCAAAAAGTCTCTGCTCCTAAAATTATTATTATTGTTTTTTGTTTTTTGTTTTTACCGGGAGGTCCCAGAGATCAAACCCGGGTCCCTCCATATGGGAGATGGACACCCAACCATTTGAGCCACATCCGTCCCCCCTAAAATTATTTTATATGTAGAGACTGCAGAGAACAAATGCCTTTAAGCATTTCTCAGATTATTTTGGTTCTAGATCCCCTTTTCACAGCCTGATTTTTAGACTGTTCATGTGTGTATGTACAGTGTTTCTTTGACTGACAATTTAAACTTCTTCACCTAAAGATAATTCTCTGAAAGTATTGTTTCTTCACTGTATAATGATGTATGAGAATTCCTGGATGTACCTTATCCTTCCTACTGGTTATTAAATTTGTGCATTGAATATTTGGAAAAAGAAAAAAAAAAGAGGACTTGTGATTAAACACAACAGTTAAGGAAGTGTGAGAAATAAGAAATTAAGATGAATTCCAGGTTTCTGACTTAAGCCACCAGAGGTGTCATACACTGAAAGAGAAGGCAGAGGGAGGGATATGAACTGTGTGCAAGTGGGCTGTTATTTTTGGTGGTGGTGGAAGATTGTAGGTGGTAGCTAAAAAGACGAATTCACTATAGTTGCATATGAGATACCTATATGTACATTACTTTCCAGGAATAGTAAATATTGGTCTTGAAAATAGAGTAGAGATTTGGAAATACCACCCTTAAGATGGTGGTGAGCATATGAGAAACCCAAGGAGAACAGAACAGTGAAGCAAGGACACAGCCCAAGAATGAGCCTCATGGGTTCAATAAGGATCCAAAAATATATATATATATGGCAAATCCCACTCAATGGGAGAAAATATTTGGAAACCACATATCCAATAAAGGTTTGATTTCCATGCTACATAAAGAGATCAGGGGGGCAGGTGTGGCTCAAATGGTTGGGCGTCCGTCTGCCATATGGAGGGACCTGGGTTCGATCCCCAGGACCTCCCAGTAAAATAAAAAATATATATATAGAAGGCGCATGGTCTGCCAGGCTCTGTGTGCCAGTGAGCCGCCAGGCCCCGGGAGCCATGCAGCAAGATGATGACATAACAGGGGAGAGACAAGACGAGATGCTCTGAAAGCCAGGAACCAAGGTGGCACAGGTGGCAGAACACCTCTCTCCTACATCGGAGGTCTCCAGGATCAAATCCTGGTGAAGACTGGAGGAGGATGAGAAGAGATGGCAGGAAACAGATACAAAGAATTGCCCAGCGAATGGACACAAAACAGCAAATGGGGGGGGGGGGGTAAATGGAAAAAGTAAATAAATAAATCTTTAAAAAAAAAAGAGATCATACAACTCAACAATAAAAATGCAAGCAATCCAATTTAGAAATGGACAAAAGACTTAAATAGACATTTCTCCAAAACGGGAATACAAATGATGAAAAACCACACGAAAATATGTTCACTATCACTAGCTATTAGGGAAATGCAAATCAAAACTACAATGAGATATCATCTCACACCTCATAGAATGGCCATTATTAAAAAAGAGTAAATAATAAGTGCTGGAAAGGATGTGGAGAAATAGGAACACTCCTTCACTGTTGGTGGGAATGTAAAATGATGCAGCCTCTGTGGAAGACAGTTTTTGTGGTTCCTCAGGAAACTAAGTATAGGATTGCCCTATGATCCAGCAATCCCTCTACTAGGAATATATCCAGAAGAACTGAAAACCATGGCACGAACAGACATTTGCACACTGATTTTCATAGTGTCATTATTCACAATTGCCAAAAGATGGAAACAACCCAAGTGTCCATCAACCAATGAATGGATAAACAAAATATGATATATACATACAATAGAGTACTATGCTGCTATAAGAAGAAATGAAATTGACACATCTGATAACATGGATGAATCTTGAAGACATTATGCTGAGTGAAATAAGCCAGACACAAAAGGACAATATTGTATGGTCTCACTAATATGAGCTAAACACAAATAGACACATAGAGTTAAAATCTAGAGTGTAGGTTAATAGGAGATAGGATGAGGGCTGGGATGCTTAACGTATGTAGAATTTTTATTTAACTTGACTGTAAGAGTGTGGAAATGGATAGAGTTGAGGGTAACACATTATAATGAGTATAACTAACATAGCTGGGTTATAAATGGGATTGGAACTGAAAGGGGTAGTCCAGGGAAGTAAATGACAATTGAAGAAAGCTAGAGAATAATCTAGGGACTGAATAAAATAGTGAACCCGGAGGTGGATGAGGATTGTAGTTAACAGTACAAATATAAGAATGTTCTTCATTTGTTCTACTAGAACAAATGTACATCACTATTTCAAGGTGGTAGGAATATGGTGATGCATGGGAAAAATACAATCAAGTAATTTAAGTACTATAGTTAACAGCAATATTGTAATAATCTTGCATCAGTGTCAAAGAAGGTACTATATCAACGTTAACGGTCAATAACAGGGGGCATGAAATTTTTTCTTTTGGATTTCCTGAGGCAATGATTGCACAACTCTGTGATGAAAGTGAGAGCCACTGAGTATACACTTTGGATAGATTGTACAAGGCATGAGACCATATAACACAGTGATCCATGTGGTAGAAGAGGGATTGTAGTTAACAGTACAAATATGAGAGTGTTCTGTCATGAACTATAACAAATGTACAATGCTAATACATGGTGTTAATAATAGGGGGGTATATGGCAGTTTGAGAATATTTATGAATCCAAAAAAGAGAAAGATTATGTTTATAAACTAATCTAGTCCTCTGGGTGTATTACCCTTTGATGGTATTAAATTCAGTTGAGGGGCCTTTGATTAGATTACCTGTTAAGATTGCTTTTAGGGTTTTTGATTCATCTATGCCAGTAAGGCATGACTCAGGTTAAATTCCCAACCCCTTGCTGGGTCTGATATAAACAAACACACACAGACAGACACAGGAAGAAAGAGCTGTCTCATTTTTTATCCTGTCATGTGACAGAAAGGAGAAGCTCAAACAGCTGAGGCCCAGGGGAGAGATGAGCCATTTGCCTGATAGTTTATAGCTGAGACTGGGAAAAGCACGAACGGCCAACACTGATATAGGAGGCCCGGAAAGAAACAAGCCCTGTGCCAGGACTGAGAGGACTAAAGCAGAGGTTCTTAACCTTTTTCCTTCCACGGACCCCTTTACCAGTCAGGTGAAAACCACAGACCCCTTACTAAGTCCACACTATACTGTACTGTGTATTATTTACTAAATATATCACACCTGCATCAACACGTCCCCACAAGAATAACGTGGTGTTTTTTTTATTTCAATTCAAGCTCATGGACCCCTTGATAAAGAACCCCAAAGGATCACTTAAGCATGAAGCCTCGAGAGGCTGGGCCCATGGAGCTCAAGAAGAAAGGGTGAGCCCAGAGGGGAAGGCAGAGACCAGTCAGAGATGGGTAGCCATCTTGTTTCAAAACATGACAGCTGACTTTGGTAAGAAAGCACCTCTTATGGCGCCTTGAGGTGGACATTTTACGGCCTTGGAACTGTAAGATTTTACCCCAAATAAACCCCCTTTATAAAAGCCAACAGATTTCTGGTACTTTCCACCAGCACCCCTTTGGCAGACTAAGACAGGGGGTATGCAAAAAAATATACCAACTGTACCTTACAGACCATAGTTAGTGGTAATAGTCTAATGATATTCTTTCATAATCTGTAACAAATGTTCCACAACAATGTAAAGTGTTGGTGGAGGGGCATTGTATGGGACTTCTGCATATTATGCATGATTGTTTTGTAAGTTCACAACTTCTCTAATAAAAAAATATATATTAAAAAACGATATGGCAAATCACATCAAGATCCCAGAGTAAAATTAATTGTAAAAGACTGTAATCTATAAATAAAGACCCTTCAAAACCTCTACTAAAATAGTTCTGTTATTCTTTTATTTTTGGTTTATTTGGTTCTTTGGGCAAATAATTCTATTGATAAAAATCTCATGATAAAACACCACAGGTACACTAATCTTGTATTTAATTAAAATTCATTATACACCATTCACTATTCAGTCTTGCTCTGAATCTAGAAATATTCTGGAAATTATATATGAAATGGTCACCCATATTCATGTCTTTATTTTTCCAAAACCTTGGAACCATTTTTATGGTCCACCCATTATTTCACAAGGTAGTATATATGCATTTTCTAGAAGTATACGATTGGATGTTTTAAGATAGAGGAGAATGAAGGAAATTCAAGCATAATGGCTGCCAGTAGTGAGTTCTGTTAGTTTCTTTTCAACCTCTCTTCCAGTGTAAATAATAATCAGATATTTTTCTTATAGAGAAAGATGTATAAGACCGTGAAGCAGATTACTTGCTCACTGCAGCCAGATCAACAAAGCACTATACTAAAAACTTTCCTAGGATATAGGAATGGCTAGTCACACAGGCAATTAAAAAAAAAAAAAAAAGATTGAAAAAAGCCCTTAATATGAAGACCAGACACAGCCAGCCAAAACCTCTTATAGTAAATTCATGTTGTAGCATAAAACTGCACTGGGTAGGCATCAGTATAATTGTAAATGAGAAAACTTAAAAAAAAAAAAAAAAAAAAAAAAACTTCAGGAAGCACTAGTGACTTGATGTTTCAAAGGTCCTAGGCAAAACTATATTGAGAGGTGCTGTAGGATGCATTCATACTTAAATGCTACTGAAAATCTTATTTCATGGTTACAGCTGTCTAAAGAACTTCCCCATACAGGGAAGGCAGGGCTGCATTAAAGACTTTAGCCAAAAGAGTATCCCTTCTAGAAGTTTTTTGATAAGCCTACTTTCCTTTTAAATTACTAAAGTTTTAATTTCTTCACTTACACTTTAAATCTCCAAGAGAGAGGTATGATGTGCGGTATTTCCCAAACTTATTTGACCACAGACCTCTACTTTCAAGAAAGGCTATTATGGAACACATTTTGGGAATTACTGAAAGAAGTAAGGTTCTTATTGACCAAGCCTCTGGACCACAAAGACATAATTTCTTCAAAAGAAATCATTAACTACCCTAAATATTGATTCTGAATACATAGTTGTTCTAAATAGATATATATATATTTAAATACCATTAAAAGTGATGAGCACACAACTATGTGATTATAGCAAATACCATTGATTATACAAATCGGATGAATTGTATGCTTTATTAATATGCATCAATAAAATTTGTTTAAAAATATATTTTTTTCTTCCTCCAGGAAGAAAGGCGAGTAAACTACATTAATACCCTGGACAAGACCCCAGAGATTGTCCATGGTCATTAGTTCCGGGCAAGAACAAAAATGAGCTTCCAAAATGCAGCAGAGTTATAGAAAAGTTGTGATTTCTATGGAGAAACATCATTCCAGTTAAGTATAGTATCTGTCTTAGTTTCCTCAAAAGTGCCTGTTCCCCTCCACCCAGGCAAAAAACATGCACATGTAAACAGGTAAAAAGTGAACTGAAAGCAGACAACTCAAGCTCAGCTTGCTCCTGACTCACATTATTGACACAGCAGGATATGTGAGGCATATCTTAGTGCAACGTCAATGGAACAGGATGGGGCTGTGATACTCTCAGCATTTTAAATTGGTTTTACGAACTTTGTGTTCGGTTCCTCTTTCCAAAGCCCTAGTTTCATAAACTAAGATTTACGATCATAGTGAAAAAGTCCATCACACACTTCCATAGCCCCCATCTGCTGAAATTTCCTTAGAGTAAGCTTGAATCCTGCTACACTACAAATGCCTTAAGAGGTATTCTAATTGTCAATTTACTTATTTGTATCCCAGAGCAAACTGCAAATTCCCTGGGAGCAGCTGACCCTGTCTATGTCAGTCATATCTCCCATGCCTAGTAGAGAGCCCAGCAAGGTGATGTTGGGCATTTGGTAAATATTTTTTGAATAAGGATTAACATTAAGATGTGTAAAATCACTCACTGTGAATGAATTTCTCAGGCCCTTCTCTGAAAATTTTTGTTTGGATCATCAGTTATATAAAGAGTTAAGAGTGTCCTGATGAGGAAAACTGAGCCTAAGACAGGACCAGATCAAGATGGCAGAGTAAGACACTTCAGGGCTCCAATCCCCAACAAAAGCTTTGAACAACCAGCAAGAATTAGGATAGATATCTTTCTCAAAGCTCCAGAAAACAGTTAAAGGACTGCAGTAACAGGATGAGCAGCGAATCAAGAAAAAGGCCACTTAAAAGTGGTGGCGGGAAGCGGCTGTGGCTCAATCAGTGGGGCTCCCGTTTACCATATGGGAGGCCCCAGGTTCGGTTCCCGGGGCCTCCTGGTGAGGGCAGGCCCGCCCGCGCAGCGTGGTTGGCTGACCCAGCGAGCCCAAGCAGCAAGCGGGGGGATAAATGAATAAATAAATAAAATCTTTAAAAAAAAAAAAAAAAAGTGGTGGAACCTCCTGGCACCCTGGCTGGCCCCTCCCTCACTCCTCCTTGGATCGGCACTAGCCAGCCCACACTCCCAGGGCATGGATCCCTGGTCTGGGTTCCAGAGGGAGCAGAGTAACCTTTATGCACATACTGGGAGCATGTATATCTGGCCCAATCTGTCTGATGGTGGCCTGAGAGACTTGCCATCCCAGAACTTGCTCTGCATGTAGAAAGCAGATCATAGAACTCTCCTATGGAACACTCTCAGAGAGCAGTCAAGATATGCTATATGGAGCAAGAGATTGCTGGCTATAGGACCACAATGTAGTGAGAGTAGGACCATAGAAAACTGTTTCCTAGAGAACAGAGAATATTTGTATGCATATAAATAGAGGAATTCCTAGGGCCACATGCACATACCCAAGCCAAGAAAAGATGCGTGCACAGAAAGTATCAGGGCAGCCACCTATGTGTTGGCCTGGAGCTTTTCTCTAAATAAGCCCTGAAGGAGAGTACTCCACAGGTCAATACGCAAAGATTGGGAAATGTGGTTTTTTTCCTCCTTTTATTTTCCCTTGTTTTGTTTTGTTTTGTTTTTGTTAGCTCCTAGCATTCAAGGATAGCTCTGTCATCACACTACCTGGATACAAGCTTAAGAACAGATGCCTCATGTCTAATTTTCAGCGATAACAAATTAAAATATCAAAATGTCCAGGTTTCAACAAAAGATTACAAAACACACAAAGAAACAGGAAAGGATGGCCCCGGCAAATGAGACCATTTAAAATTTAGACAATCTGGAGGACCACATCTGGGACATTCCAGACAAAGACTTTTTTTTAAAATGTACCTAAATATGCTCAGAGAGCTAAAGGAAAAAAATGAACAAAGATCTAAAACAAATCAGAAAATATGATAGATGAACACAAAGAGACTATCAATAGAAAGATGGAAATTATGAAAAGAAACCAAACAGAGCTGAAGACCGCAGTAATAGAAATTAAAAATTCCAAGGAGGGGTTCAACAGCAGATTGGAGCTGGCTGATGAAAGAATCAGTGAACTTGAAGATAAGGCTATTGAAATCACCCAGTCTGAGGATCAAAAAGAAGAAAGAAGAAAAGTGAACAAAATCTCTGGAACCTATGGGATACCATAAAGCAAGCCAACATATAGTTTATGGAAGTCCCAGAAGGAGATGAGAGCTTCCCGCAATTTAATGAATGACATGAATATACACATCCAAGATGCTCAATGAGGATAAACCCAAATATAAGGCAACAAAAAGAGACACTGAGGAGAGACAATAAGAGACACAGCAGACCAGGGAGCTAAGGTGGCGCAAGAGATTGAGTGCCTCTCTCTTACTCTGGTAGGTCCCAGGATTGGTTCCCGGTGCCTCTAAAGAGAAGACAAGCAGACACAGAAGAACACACAGCAAATAGACTCAGAGAGCAGACAATGAACGCAAAACGGGGGCAAGGGGGGAGATGGGATGAATAAATAAATACATCTTAAAAAAAAAAAAAAAAAAAAACAGATATACTCATACTATGACATATTACAATCAAACTGTTAATTGCCAAAGATAGAGAATTCTAAAAGCCACAAGACAGAAGCAACATGTCATACAAAGGAGCCTCAATAAGATTAATTGCCTATTTCTCATTTAAAATCGTGAAGCAAAAAGGTGATAGGCTGACATATTTAAAGTCCTGAAAGGAAAAAACAAAAAAACCTGCCAACCAAAAATTCCTTATCTAGCAAAACTGTCTTTCAAAGCTGAGGGAGACACTGCTGGTCAACCAAGAAGACAGCCTAAGATGCTCCAGGATGCCATTCCCCCCATAAAATCTTTGAAAAACTAGCAAACACTAGCAGAGTCATCTCCCTAAAAACTCTAGAAAACAGTTAAAGGATTGCAATAATTGGGTGAGTGCCAAATCAAGAAAATGTAGCTTTAAACACAGAAGCTCATGGCGTCCAAGCTTGCATCCCCCCGCCCAATCCCTGGCACAGAGTGGAGTTGCCTGCACTACCTTATTGGTCCCTAGCTGTATTCCACAAGAAGCAGAGTAACCCCTGTGTGCATACTAAGGTGGTTGTATGTCGTGCCAAGCTACAGGGTAACAGCCTGAAAAGCTGAACCAGGAAACCCATCTATGAGTGAAATGGTAAAAGACTGAGAGCTTCCCTCTAAGATCAGAAACAAGACACAGATGTCCATTGTCACCACTGTTATTCAACATTGTACTGGTAGTTCCAGCCAGAACAATCAGGCAAAAAAAAAAGAAATAAAAGGCATATAAATTGGAAAGGAAGATGCCATGATCCTATATATAAAAATGCCCCCAAAAATCTACAAGATAACTAACTACTCGAGCTAATAAATGAATTCAGCAAAGTGGGGAAGAACAAGATCAACACAGAAAAATCAGTGGTATTTCTATTCACCAGCAATAATAACCCCCCAAAAAAATTAAGAAAGCAATTACATTTACAAAAGCAACTAAAAGAATCAAATATCTAGGAATAAACTTAAGCAAGGATTTAAAGGGCTTGTGCATGGAAAACTACAAAACATTGCTAAATGAAATCAAAGAAGACCTAAATAAATGGAAGAACATTCCACGTTCATGGATTGGAAGACTAAGTATCATTAAGATGTCAATTCTATCCAAAGCAATTTACAGATTCACTGCAATCCCAATCAAAATCCCAAGAGCCCTTAGCGTATATGGAACTTTGCATCCAAAATTCTTCCCATGAGCATTATCAACTGAAGCCTTCAAAGGTATGAGCTATGAGCATAGTAATAGCCAGGGACAATTCTCACTCCAAATCAGAAAATCTTAAAAAGTGGAACGTCATTCTAATTCAATCTTCCAAATGTTCAGGATTACCTAGCAGTCTTGCAAAATGTCTTTCCTTTGCTTATTTGATCACTGCCTCCTAATAAAGTGGCCACTTTAATTATCAAGATGGAAATAATAAAATCAGGGAAACAGATGTAGCTCAAGTGATCGGGCTCCCATCTACCAGGGTGCAGGGTTCGATTCCCGGGGCCTCCTGGTAAAAGACAAGCTGGTCTGCATGGCAAGCTGGCCTGAGCAGAGAGCTGACCCATGCAGGTGCTGGTCCACGCGGGGTGCTGGCCCACACAGGAGAGCTGACACAGCAAGATGACACAACAAAAGAGACACAGAGGAGAGACAATAAGAGATGCAGCAGATAAGGGAGCTGAGGTGGCACAAGAGATTGAGCACCTCTCCCCCACTCTGGAAGGTCCCAGGATCAGTTCCCAGTGTTGCCTAAAGAAAAAACAGACAGACACAGAAGAGCACACAGAGAGCAGACAGCGAGTGCAAAAACAACAAGGGGGGGGGGAGAAATAAGTACATAAAATAGATCTTTTTTTAAAAAAAAAATCATTTAAAAAAATAAAATAAAATCATAATGATGTTTAATCACAACAGCTTTCTTTGTAGAAATGGAAAAGCCAATCATCAAATTTATATGAAAGGGTAAGAGTCCCTAAATAGCCAAAAACCTTCTTGAAAAAGAATGGCATTGCATGTCTCACTTCTCTGAAACTTATTACAAAGGCACTGTAATCAAAACAGCATGGTAGGAAGCGGATGTGGCTCAAGCAGTTGGATACCCACCTACTACATGGCAGGTCCTGGGTTCCATTCCTGGTGGCTCCTAAAGAAGATGAGCAAGACAGCATGCTGACACAACAAGCTGATGCAACAAGATGATGCAATAAAGAGACACAACAAGGAAATACAATGAGAGACACAAAAGTGGAAGTGGAGGTGCCTCAAGCCGTTGGGCGCCTACCTCCCACATGGGAGGTCCAGGGTTTGGTTCCCAGTACCTCCTAAAAAGAAGATAAGCACACAAGGAACAGACACAGAGAGCAGATAATGAGCACAAACAAAGGGGGAGGGGAAGGGGAGAAATAAATGAATAAATCTTTAAACAATAAAAATAAATTAAAAAACAGCATGGTAAGGACAGACATATAGATCAATGGAACTGAATTGAGAGTTCAGAAACAAACTATAACATCGATGGCTGATTAATTTTTGACAAGGGTGCGGAGTCCACTCAATGGGGAAAGAACAGTCTCTTCGACAAATGGTGCTGGGAAAACTGGATATCCATATGCAAAATATAAATTTTGTATTTATACCAAACACAAAATTAATTCAAAATGGATCAAGGACCTAAATATAAGAACCAAAACTATAAAACTCCTAGAAGAAAACATAAGAGAAGTAGCTTCAGGACCTTGTATTAGGCAATGGTTTCTTAGACATTACACTAAAAGTACAAGTAGCAAAATAAAATAAATAAATAAATAGATAGATAAATAAATAAATAAATGGGACTTCATTAAAACTAAAAACTTTTGTGCAAAGGACTTCACCATGAAAGTTAAAAAAAAAAAATCTACAGGAATGGGAGAAAATATTTGGAAACCACATTTCCAACAAGGGTTTACTATCCAAAATATATAAGGAAATCGTACAACCCAACAACAAAAAGGCAACGCAATTATAAATGGGCAAAAGACTTGAATAGATGTTTCTCCAAAGAGCATATGCAAATGACATGAAAGCACATAAATAAATCTTTTTTAAAAATAGGGAAAATTGGATGTGTGATGGGGAATATATAGGAACTCTATTTTCTGCATGATTTTTCTATAAACCTAAAATTTCTCTAATTAAAAAAAAAAGAAAAGAAAAGTGAGGGGAAAGCGGCAGGGAAAAGAAAATAAAAGGTGAGGGGAAATATTAAGACATTCCAAAATAAACAAAAGCTGAGGGAGTTCATCCTACAAAAGATGCTAAAGAGAGTTCTGCAGGTTGAAAGGAAAGGACAATATACAATAGATGGAAGCAGCCATGAAGAAATTAAGAATTAGGTAAGGGTAACAACAGGGGTAAATATAAATGTCAGTACTACTGCAGTTTTGGTTTATAACTCTACTGTTTACTTCCTACAAGATCTAAAAGGCAAATGCATACAATATAATGCTAAATCAGTGGTTCTGGACTACTCATAATGTGTAAACATGTAATTAGGGACAAGAAATACATAGAAGGGGGGCACAAAAGGGGTATAGGAACATAGTTTGTGTATACTATTAAAGTTAAGTTAGTATCAAAGTAAATGAAATTGTTACAGATTTAGGATGTTAAATTTAAGCCCCATATCAAGAGAATATGCAAGCTCATAGAGACAGAAATTAGAGTACAAGTTGCCAGGGGCAAGGGACAGGGGGAATGGGGAGTTAATGCATAATAAGCATAGGGTTTATCCTTGTTTTTAGGAAATATACATGGCAGTATTAAGTGTTCAAGAAGCATGATGTATACAACCTATACTCTAATGTTCAGAACACAGATTGATAAAGAGATGGATGGATGAATGGATAGATCAAATAGATAGATAGACACACAGATTGACAGATGGACAGATGGACTGATGAATGGATAGAAAGAATGATACCGCAAACATGGCAAAATGGTAAAATTGGTGGATGTGGGTATCTGGGGGGATGGGATATGTTGGAGTTCTCTGTATGGGGTTTGTATTATTTTTGTGAATGTCCTGTAAGTTCAAAAGTATTTCAAAATAAAAAGTTTAAAATAAAAAAATATAAAATATAAAAAGTAGACATAAAACTTTCGGGATAGAGGTGAGAAGAAACTTCAACACTGATAATGTCATTTGTCTTGGTTCAAAAAACCTTAATTCCAACATTGCATCAAATCATAAAGCGTGTTATCTCATTTGAAATTAAAAAAAAAAAAAAAAAAAAGTGAACCTAAGACAGGCTCCTCTTCAGTTCTTCCTGGAAATGTGGTTCTGCTATGGATCAGACTAAAAGGAGCACACTCTGGACCATAAATGCCTAGTTCTTCAAAGAAAACCCCAGACTTTTGCTTGAATGCCATATTAAATTATCTTGTTTCTCCATGCAAGTATCTCTACACTTCAAAGCTCTAACTTCAATGAGATGTTAACAATTGGAAATTGTTTACTGACAATAAGATAAGACCAAGTCCAGGACCCTACTACCTGGTAGAATACTCATCCAGTCACTAATGCTTGCATTAATCAACAACATAAAGAATGTTAAATTATTAGCACAATGTTATCTAGCCAGTGCAATATGATCAATGGTTAAAAACTAAGATTCTGGACCATAACCCTGGTGTTAAACCTGGCTCTACTGCTTAAACTCTGCAAGACTGTTCCTAGATCTGAAAAGATATTAATAAAACCTTTCCCATGAGGTTGCAGTAAGGTTTATATAGGAATACATGCAAAGTGCTTAGCACTGGGCCTGCCACACAGGAAACACTCAAGAAAACCCAGGTTCCCATTCTACCACCACCTTCCTGTGTATCCTTAGGCTAATCGCTTACTATGATGAAGCTAATGAAAACATAGAGACAGGATTACTTGCCTGTAATGCCAGGATTATCAGTTATGAATGAGAGAATAGCAAATGGACAGAAACTCTGAAAAATAAAAACCTTACATGAACAAATTCCAGATATTTTTGGAGTTGTATTTGTAGATTGCAGGTTCTTTAGGTAGACTGATCGATCAATAGATATTGATCAGTCCTGGATACATTTTTTCCCTCTTCTCTTTAGACCATGATAAGGCCCAGAGAAGTGGTTTCAGGAGAAGTGAAGAGACCTTTACAAGGAGGAAAAGTAATTTACATGTACAACACAGGAAGGTGTTCCTTAGCTATGTTACAGGCTTACTTCATACTTTAAACCATTTAACTTACACTCCAAAGTAACTGTAATTTAATGCTGGTAGTAAAGCAAATTATGAGGAAAGGCTATAACTATATATTTAAAAGTCATCATATGTTCAATGCTTAAATCTGGATATCAGAATCGAAGCTATTCTTTAAATGTAAGAACGTCTCCTAAATATACCAATTACAAAGGAAAAAAAAAAAGAAAGATTGCATGTTTGATCATAGATGACTCAGCAATGGAATATCAAACAAAGCAGGTATTTTCCTCAAATACTTGAGTATCTGTTGTAGATTATATACTTTATTGAAAAACTTGTATCTATAATATAATAACTAGCTTAAAGGCTATCTTGTCACCATCTTTTTTTCCCCACGGGTAAAGTTAAATGTTTTCTTACTCGATCCTTAAAATTTATGAATTTTATCTGTATTACTTAGCGCCTGAGTAAGAGCCATTGTTCAACTTCAAGATGTGGGGCGGATATGGCTCAAATGGTTGGGCATCCGTCTCCCATATGGAGAGACCTGGGTTCAATCCCCGGGACCTCCCAGTAAAAAAAAAAAAAAAAAAAAAAAAATTCAAGATGTGTTATACAGTGACATTACAAGTGCATAGGGCCACTTTGGAAGAATGGAATAAAGGGCACTCAGAGCACACACAGGCTGCTTTTCAGTCCCACTTACCCCTTAGCTGGATACCCTTGTGCAAGGGTACAATCAGACATGGCTGTCACACAGATAAGACATCGAACTTCATATACTTGACTGGTATACTTGTGTAACTGTTTACATGATATACACCCCCACATACACAAATGTGACAAAGCGTTGTCAAGACTTTGAGTACATGGAGAAAGATGTTCATCAAAATCAAAAACAAGTTGTTTCAAAGAGTTCAAGAGACAAAACAGGTTCCTTTCCCTTTCTTTACCCTCAGCTCCCTGGTATTAGGCTACGGTAATTGGGGGTAAGGGGTGGGTAGAGGTTTTACCATTGCAAAACTCTGATCCCTGGCAAGCTATGATCTCTCTCCATCAGTCTCCCACTCTCTCTCCAAAGAAAATGGGAAGGAGGGAAAGAGGGAGGAAGAAAACAAATTTAAAACCCACAGACATCTATTGATCTACCCATCTGAGTCTGCAAAAAGAGTGGTAAACAAATGGCTGTTGTTGCTTTGACTACATTAAAAACTTTAATTAATTACTCCAGAGTACTTCCAGGCAAGAATATGCTAGTGCTACAGAAATTAGTCTTAAAATGTTAACTGTCACTTCTGCCTCCTTCTTGAGCTTTTCCCTTCGTGAACCCTTTTTGTCCTGCACAACACAGCAACTTCAATACCTTTTTAAGGATTAGCAATTCCAAGTTAAATATGGTGCCTTATTTAACAAGAAGACAGTGTCCAAGAATATCCATTGCAGCCTTGTTTATAATAAGTTTGGAAGCAACTTAAATTCCCATTAAAAAGAGAATGCACAAATAAATTATAACATATTGTACAATGGAAAACCATAGAAGAATATGAGCTACATGTATTATGTGGATAAATCACAAAGCTGAGTAGAAGAAAATCAAGTTACAGAATGAGACATACCATATACTATTTACATAAGGTTTTAAAACCTACAACACTCCCTTCTGCCTTAGAATATATAACAGTCCTGCATAACACTTGTATACACACTAAAGACCTAAGGAATATTCACACTAAAAAATTAGACAATTAAGATTTTTAAAATACTATTAATCATATAAAGTTCCCTAAATGGCAAGGAGGGAGTATGGTTTAGTAGTGGAAATAACCTGGCTCTTGAAGTCAGAATGTGGTGCTCCATCTCCATTTTGCTACTTACCAAGACACTTGATTTCAATGAGCCACAGCTTTCGCATTTAAATGGGGGCAGGATCAAGTGAAATAATATCTGTAAAAGTGTTAGACTGAGGGTTTAGACTTGTTTTCGGCCTCAGTTAAGAGAACAAGTAATAACGCTGGGGGGGAGGGAGGGAGGGGTGGGTGCCAGGTCTGCACCTTTTTCATCTAGTTTCTTTTATCTAAGAAAAAAATGTCGAAGAACACAACGACAGGCAGGAAGGGGCAATCCCTCACCTTCATCCCAGTCCCTGACCCGACTGCCTCCTGTGCTTTCTATATTTAACACAGAGTGGAAGAAGAAAAGAAAAAACAAAACACAAACAGTGGCTCTAGCGGGACTCCCTTCGCAACTCCCCTTGACCTTGGGATAAATCTCTCATCTTGCCACCCCCCTCTGCAAACCCGTTGGCAGATGAACAGCTCAACCGCCACGAAACAGATGGCAAGAAATGACAGTGCGATGGTGTTGAAGGGTGGCAGGCTCTGTTTGTTTTCAACAATTAAGAGGAAAGTCTACCGTGGACTCTCAGTGCCTACTAAAGCTGAAAGGAGGAAGAACTGGGCAAAGTTCTGCGACTTGATTCGGAACACAGTGCCTGCATCTGGGGTCAGTACAAAGACGGGCACACCGAGGCGCGGGGAGCAGCGGGCGCGCGGCTCCAGCTGGACAGACCAGCGCTCACCCCGCCGGCACCCGCCGACCCACGGAAGCACACAGCGGGCGCGCGCACACGCCGCACGCGGGATACGCGCCTCACCTGCCTTGAAGACCATCTTGTCATCGTCTTTGGACCCGAAGGTCTCCAGCATGGACACGAAGAGCACCCCGCAGGCGTTCTGGATGCCGAACACCGACCCGTTGCACCACATAGCAGCCAGCATCACCAGCCAGCCCCAGCCGCCCTCGGGGGGCTGAGGCGGCTCGGCGCCCACCGGCCCCGCCAGCTCCACCTCCACCTTCTCGGCGGCCGCCTCGGGGCCGTCCGAGGGTCCCGGGCCGGGCAGCTGAGCGGCTCCCATGGGCGCGGGGTGGGGGGGCTGCCCCTCGCTCGTCTCCCGCGCGGCGGCCGGATCCTCCAAGGAGGGCACCATGGCCCAAGGCGACCCCGTGGGCGCCGGGGTAACGCGGGAGGCGCGAGTTCCCGACCGGCGCGCGGGGAACCGGCAGAGCGCCGGGCGGACCAGCGCGGGAGGCCCAGGCGCAGGTGGTGGAGCCCCCCGCGGGCGGGCGGGTGGCGGAGGCGGACGCGAGGGTGGCCGCGGCGCACGTGCGCCTCAGGGCTCAGCGCTGGGACCTGGCAGCGCACAGCCCCACACCCCCTGCAGCCCGGGCACGGCGGCCAGTCTTAAAGGCACTCCCCCAACCCCTCGGCCCGCCAGGGGCGTGGCCGGCAGCGGGACGTGCCCCCAGGTCCTTCAGCCGATTGGGCGTCAGGAGAGATGAGGCGGGGCCCGGGCCGCTGGCGCGCTCCCGGGGCCGCCCCCCCTGGCGCTCTGCAGCGCCCCGCCCCGCGGCCCGCGGAGCCAGGTGCCTGCGGGAGCGCCCGGGTCTGCGCGCGCGCGAGTGCCATGGGGTTTCCCTTCGCAGAGCCTGCGACTGCAGGCCACCCGGCCTGGAGATTTTAAGAGTATGAGGTGTGTCTCCTCGAAGGGGCAGGCGGAGTCGGTCTTCAGGAAACCAGTACCGGCTCTTCTTTAGCCGTAGCTCACTGGCACAGAGTCCAGACCGAGCTAACATTGCCTCTTTGTTTTCTGGCATTCAAGGTTTGTTACCAAGTCTAATTTATATATGTTACATTATGCCACCTGCCTACTTTAGAACGAAGTCGGAAGGACCAGAGGCCTTATTTCATTACTTCAGTTCAGTTCTGCATTCATATAGTTTCCTACGAATACTTGGCATATTGAAAATGCTCATTTTGGAAAACAGAATGTAATACCAAAGGCTTCAACCAACAAATAGAGTTGACAGGCAGCTAAAGACGGAAAAAAAAAAAAAAAAAAAAAAAAAGTTTTTTAACCTACAGCACAGTTGTTTTCATTTTAAGCATAAAGTAAATCCTATGTTCAACTCCTCTGTCTTCCTGAAGCATGAAGTTCCAATGTATGTAAAAGAGAGAAGTTATACGCTATTTATGCAATATTGAGCAAGCTTCTTAATTTTCCGTCACTCAAAATTCTTCATTTTAATCAAAGTAAAAATAGTAAAAGCCATTTACCTTATGCCCCATCACTGTGATGGAGACTGCAGGTGTTACACAAATGAGTGTGATCCATCACATTTGTGCCTCTAAGATTTCAGAAACTAGTAGGAAAATCGAGTCCCAGGATGCAAGATGTGACCCAGATGTAACAGATGTAACAGAGAGAGGTGGGAGGGAAACATTAAATTCTCTTGGAAACGCTAGAGAAGAATTTCTATAGGAAGAACCTTTCAGCTGAGTCCTGAATCATACACAAAATTCCACAGGGCAAAGATAGGGGAAGAGCATTCCTGGTAGGAAAAAAACAGCTAAGCTAAGGAAAGCAAAGTGTGCTGGAGGAACAGGGAACATAACTCAAGGGTTATATGCCTCAGGGATGAGGTAAGAATGTTAATTAAAGAATAGGCACACACATATGCAAAGATAAATGTACAAGGCTATTATCCCAGTATTGTTGGAAACGGAAAAATTGGAACAAAAATGTGCGTCAGTAGAGGAATGATTAAATAGATGCTATGTAACCTCTAAAATTGATTATCTATATTTATTGACTTAGAAAGTTGTCCATAATATATTATTGAGCAAAGAAAGCACATTGAAAAAGAGTATAAATGGATTATGACCCAAAATATAAAATAAATGTCCATAAGTCCATAATGATGTAAATAAATGGTTGAATAAATAAATGGAAGAGAACAGACAACTCTTCCATGTAGAAGAATTCCAAATAATTTACGTAGATGTTCTACCTTCAAGGCGGTGAAGTAACTCCTCCTTCCCCGCCCCTCTTAAGTGTAGACTGCACATAGGCATAATGAATTCCTTACAAAACGTACAGTATGAAAGGGGGGAAAAAAAGAGTAACTTTAGAGTGCAGAAACCTGCCAAACACTACAAAGTCAATATCAACAGTGATAAGCCATGTTGATGGTATGTATCCCTGATATGACATGATGAAAATGGCACTTTTCATTGGTCTTCCTCCCCAAACTCATAACCCCAGTCTAATCATGAGAAAAACATCAGACAAATCTCAATTGAGAGACATTCTATGAAATACCTGCCCAGTACTCCTCAAAACTGTCACAGTCATCAAAAACAAGGAAACTCTGAGGAACTGTTCACAGCCAAGAGGAGCCTAAGGAGACATGACCGGGAAATGTAATGTGGTATCTTGGATGGGATCCTGCAACAGAAAAGGGACATTAGGTAAAAACAATGGAAGTCTGAATAAAGTATGGACTTTAGTTAATAACAATGTATCAATATTGGTTCATTAATTGTAACAAATGTATGAAACTAATGTAACATGTTAATAATAGGAGAAACCAGTATATGAGGGTTTATGGGAGCTTTCTGTACTATCTTCGCAATTTTTCTTGTAAATCTAAAACTCTTCTAAAAAATAAAGTTTATTTTAAAAAGAATACGTATATTATAACCCTATCCTTGTACAAATGTATATATGTATGCATAAGTGTATTAAACATGATACAGTTTACTTTTTTGTTTCATTTTGTTATATATTTGTACACTGAGCCTATGAAATGTTATTTTCAAATATAGTTTATAAAAATTCCTTCCTATTTATGTGTCAACTTTATTTCTAAACATTATGCAGTGTGTCCTATTTGCAGATTAAAGTTTGACACTTCTCAAAGAGCAGCTCTGACTTAAAGGGTTAAAAAGCTAATGCCGGAAGCGGCTGTGGCTCAATCAGTAGGGCTCCCGTTTACCATATGGGAGGCCCCGGGTTCGGTTCCTGGGGCCTCCTGGTGAAGGCAAGCCCACGCGAGCACAAGCAGCAAGGGGGGGATAAATGAATAAATAAATAAAATCTTTAAAAAAAAAAAAAAAAAGCTAATGCCCTCAAAGCTCTTAGCAAACAGCACATTCCTGGTAAATGTTAGTGGTTATTATCATTATTATTATTTTTGATGATGTCAATGTTTATTTCCAAAGACTCCCGACCACCACAATTCTATTGGAATAAAAAATTCAAAGGGATGTTTACCTTTTTATAAAACGCAACTTTTATTTAATCACAAAAAAATCTCAGGTCAGGAAGTTAAAAGGTAGAAACATTTAAATATAAGGACATAGACATCCTTGTCCTCAGCTATTATGTTATCTATTCCTTAAGAGAAACTTTTAATTTTCCACCAGCATACTCTTTCTACAGCTCACAATGCAGGATAGGTAGAGGCACCAATTATTAAAACCTGATGCAAAATCTCTCTTTCATTACTAAGTTGATCAGTTTAGCAAGATTGGCTCATTCCCTTCAGGGCAAAGTATTCTTCCAGTGTGAGTGAAGGATGTATGCAGAAGTTTGTGGGGTTTTTTGAGGTATCAGGGCCAGGGATTGAGCCCAGGACCTCATATGTGGGAAGCCTGCACTCAACCACTGAGACACATTAGCTCCCCAGAAGTTTTACCAATAAAAACTGAAGTTCCAGTCCAGAGACTGGCTTTGCCTTCATCTCCACTGTTTTCCTTTGCTTCACTCAAATTTCTAAGTTGGTAAAAGGAAAGAAGATATCAATATGAAATGAAATGTTACAATGAAAGCACTTTGTAAACTATAAAGTGCCTTATACAATGAAATTAAAGCATTGCTTTAGGTTTTTATACTCCATGAAAAAGAGAATTAATTCTGGAAATTTTTAAATCAGATTTTCTTGTTTGAATATTTTATAAAATAGAGTATTTAGTTCTAAATACAAATA
This sequence comes from Tolypeutes matacus, assembly GCA_026826555.1. NCBI lineage: Eukaryota > Metazoa > Chordata > Mammalia > Cingulata > Chlamyphoridae > Tolypeutes > Tolypeutes matacus. The sequence continues at coordinate 6,931,032 of JAKSZT010053792.1, forward strand.
AGCTACTGAATGAAGCAAAGTTTTGTTTGTCAGGAGAAACTACACTCCATTTCTATGTCTACATCTGCCACTAACTCACATTGTGTGATCGGATTGAGCTCTTGCCTCAGCTTCTTCATCTGAAAAGATTCAACTGTTTACAATTAACTACCTCATATAATGGCATATTCTTTAATGAGTTTGTTTTTTGAGGACTTTGAAATCATCAGATAAAAAGGATTTATAAAGTATTAAAAGGCATGATTGTTCATTAAGTCTAAATGACAACAGTACCTTACATTTATTAGATCTTCTCATCTGTAGCTTATATTAAGTGTATTATTTATTAACTAAAATATCCTTACTTGACTCCTTACTCGATTCAGAAATGTCAACTTTCCTATTTAGGACACTCTTGTTTTTTTAGCTAAACATTAACCCTTTTCCACTCTCCAAGAAATTTTCTCCATATAGCCTAGTCCAACATAGATGTTCATTAAATATTTAAGTTAAATTGAATATACTAAATAATAAAGTGCTAATATGTGGTCATGGATTTCCAGCTACAAAATAGGTAGATCTAATACATTATACAGGCTGCCTTGCTACCATCTTAATTAATGTTTTAAATCAAGTGACTGGCAGTAGTTTTGCAATTGCCTTAGTGACTATGGACAAATTCTAAAGCTTAATCTTTCTGTGTCTCCACTCTCCAAAGCATAAAACAGGAATAGTTCTATAATGCTGATTATTTTATATGAAGCTGGAGTATTACTGGACTGCTATAATAAAGGTTTTTTTATTTTTTTAAAGACAACTTAGAAACCTCATTGTAAATAATTTGGTTAAAAGCACAAGCACAAAAAGAAAAAAAAAAGCACAAGCACAGAGGTTCTTCAACATTGACTTGTAGAATAAATGTTGAGGAATTTGGTGCAAAAATCTGCATTTTAGAAATGCCACTGAATCAACTCTGTCTCCACTTCCTCACCTCTCTTTCAGAAATCCTCTCAACCTTCTCCTCCCCTGCTATTCCTCCCAAGCCTCCCAATAGTGTGAGTTCAAAAGCTGGACTTCTTGACATGCCTCTTTCCTGGTTCCCCAAAATACAATTTGGTCAACTCTAGCTCCGGAAGCTCTTTTAACTAACCCACTACAACCTATCCCCACTGCTGGTTCCCTGTTGGTTCCTTACCATTTCTCATGGGCGATCGCCATGTTTGTCTCTGCCAACAAACTCTGCCTCCACCAATCCTTTCTCCATCCTATCCTGACAAAACTTATTCTCCAGCCTTAAAACTTGCTCCTCACTTCAGGAACAGATCATAAATGTCTCCATGCCTCTCTGCAGAGCCCACTTCTGAAATTACCTCCTTTCCTCTTTTTTAAACAGTGAACGCCTAGTCTTTAAGAATCATTGATCCTTCTGATCCTTCTAGGCTTCTACAGTTTATTCATAACATTTTTCACACTTAGTACTTTCAGTCTTCTTAACTAGAGTAGGGATTTTCAGCAGGTCAGATGCTGTCTCATGAATCTTTGAATCACAATTACAAGGCACAGTGTAGGTGCACAACAAATATTTGTTGAACTAAATTGAATGGAATTCAAAAATAATTTATTTTTTTTTAAAGATTTTATTTATTTATTCATTTATCCCCCCCCTTGCTGCTTGTGCTCGCTGGGTCAGCCAACCACGCCGTGCGGGCGGGCTTGCCCTCACCAGGAGGCCCGGGGAACCGAACGGGGCCTCCCATATGGTAAACGGGAGCCCTACTGATTGAGCCACAGCCGCTTCCCAAAAATAATTTAAAGAATCACAAAGCATGAACTCAAGGACAAGTTTGGTACCATATTTTCAGATGGAAATTTTTCAATATTTTTTTAATCAGTGTGCGTTTGTTTTCCAATTACAAAAGTCATACATGCTCATTATAGCAAGGACCATAAATAAACAATAATTGTTAAACCATCTATTATTACACCACTCAAATAGCCTCTTCTAACATTTGATGTACAATATTTATCAAATTATAGCACCCATTTTGTAAATACATTTGTAGCCTATTTTCCCTATAAAATATGGTGTCGTTTCATCAAAAAAAAAATTAAGTGACTCTTTTAACTCTTAATTAAAATTGCTGCATCCAAGATGATGAGTGGAAAAATAAGAAAAAAAAGAAAAAAGAAATTAAAAAAACCAAGATGATGAGTGGAGCATAGAGAAGCCTAATGAGATAAAGATGTCCATCAAGCGCTAGAATCACCTACTAAATATCGGTTCAGTCGCAGGTCAGGTTCAAGCATCCATGTGACTTGAATTTGTATATCAGCAAAGTTACCTACCAATTACCAGATAATTACAGACTTTCAATATTGCTCACAAAGCCACAGGTCTACTGTACTTCCTTCCAGTCTTTTTTTTCCTATGCATTTTTTAAACAAAATAAGAATCATAGTAAAGTACAATTTTGTTTCCTGCATTTTTTTTACTTAACCCACAATATCATAATTTCCCATGAATTAAATCCTCTTAAAAAATCATTTTTAGTCGTGTAAAGCATTCTACTTTAGGCATCTACCACAACTTATTTAATCATTTCCCTATAAATTATTTCATATATAAATTATTTCAAGTTTTGTACTATTATAAATAATACTGCAATAAACATCCTTACACACAAATCTTTGCATCTTTGATAATTTTTTAGAAGATAATTCTAGACGTGGGACAGCTGCTACAAAGCATATGGATATCTGAAGCCCCTCGTCCCAATACATAGTATTAAATTTTAGAGCAAATTTATCAATTTACACTCCCACCAGCACTATATGAAAACGTCCATATTATTGAACCCCAGGCAGTACTGAATATTAATTTTTTTAAAATGTTGCCATTAAACCTTTGTCAATTTAGGTCTAAAATGAAATCTCATTGTTTATGTTTCAAATCTTGATTGTCATTGAGAAAGATATTTATTGACCCTTTGTATTTCCGTTTTTATAAGTTGACTCTTCATGGTCAGTCCCCACACTTTCCAACAGAGAAACTGATGTTTTACTTATCAATATTTATAGATATTTCTCCATACAGGTTCCATGCATTTCTCATAGTGATTAATCTCAGGCGTTTCATTTTTTTAATTGTTGTTACTGCTGAGGTTATTGTCACTGCTATTGTGAGTGAATTTTTTCCCACTAGATCTTCTAACAGGTTATTGCTAGTATACAATAAAAAGCAATTAATCTTAAAAAATATTTATCTGATTCACTCTGGTGGATTGTATTTTTAAGAAATCTCAAGAAATTCAAATTCAGTGCTTCAATTATAATTAAATGATAAGAAAAACTTATTTTTTAAAAATTTTCGTCTAACTTCAACAATAAAGCAAGCGCTACTAGTTTAAGATAATTGATACAAGTCTTTAAAAAAAACTTTTTATTATTTTCAGTTAACTTTAGATCCAAATTCTACATGTTAAATGGATAAATTTTAACTGTATATACACATTTAGCCATTTTACATTTCTAATTGAAAATAACTTTGACATTTCCACTTTTCTAATGCAACCACTTCTGATGCAATACCTTCTGTCCTCAAATATTTTGGTTTCTGTCTAAAATGTGTTTAAAAGCAAAAGATTGTGCATGGGTTTTAATCTGTGGATGTTCTGTCAGCCATCTGGATCTCTGTTTTTGTAGGACAGGGCAGACACTGGCCAGGAGGCTGCCTGGCCAGTGTCAGGCTGGAGTCTGGGCAACTTCAGCCTGGTGGGTGTGACGTGGGCCCAGAGTCTGCTCTTCAGACCTTTGTGTTCCAGAATCTAATTATTTCTTTGGGCCCTTAGGGAATGAGTCAAAGCAAACTCACAGACTAATTGAGAAGTCGGATATCGTTTTTAAACACAATTTCATGTACTGTCAGGCCGACTTGAATATTCTTATGGGTTGCTCAGTACCTTATTTTACCAGGGGGAAAAGTGTGTATGACAAAACAAAATACTATCAAAAGGCTGGTTAGGGGAGCCTAGGTCAGGTTTTAAAGGTTGAGAAGTCTTCAGAGAAAGTGTCTCCAAGCTCTGCTACCCTGATGCCCCTCAGTTCCACTATAGAAGATATAGGCTACCATGGCAAGAGCACTTGGAATCAGAAGGTAAGCTTCTGCCACATCACCACCTGCATGATCTTGGTCCAGTCCCTTGCTTTCACAGGGCCAAGTCCAGTGGTCAGTGCTGGACACCTACACAATTCCTTGGCTACTACACCAAATCAGTCTACCTCACATTTCCTCCTTCCATGTGCCAGCATTATCTCAGTCCTTCTCCAGTTTATCTTGTACATATTTTAGTATCAGTAAAGAGATTTGGGGAAACCTATTCTTTAGTCAGTATTGTCTTTGCAAATATTCTGGAATCAGAACCATGGATTAGATACAGAACCAACTTTATTTACAGGGGGTAACATTGCCCAGCCTTATCCCAAATGTTAGGAGTATGTCCTAGTGGTGGCCTGTGGCTCCCTGTGCTTTTCTCCACCTATACCCAGGTCCCTAAAGCACAGCTGTTCCACAGAGAGCTGTCAAGGGCAGTCTGTGGTCCTGGCCATCAGCACAGGCCTGCTAACATTTATTGACGTATACTGGACAGAATTAAATTAAATTGGCTGTCGTAAGAAGAAAAACATATTTGACAATTTATACTTAATAACATTAATCCCCTTCAATGTGATTCAGCAGAATTGAAAAGGGATTTGGAGGAAGGAGATTTGGGGTCCAGTCCTAGCTTGACCCCTGGCCCCAAAGACTGTAGACGAGATGAAGAGGGATAACGACCAGGGAGGCCCCCATGGGCTCACTGCAGAGGTGCCGATTGTTGTTGCTTAGTTATAAATATTCCTTGAAATTTTATGTGCATCGAATCATATGATATAACTTTTAAAGAAGGGATCTTATTGATAACTTCTTGCTCAATGTAAGAATTTTTTCTAAATAACCGTAGAAAAACAAAGAGCCTCCAGCATGCAAGAAAGTGTCTCTTTATGTAAAGCCCACATGGTGTCATGGAATCTGCATTGTTTAGTAATGTGGCTTAGTTATACCTCAGCCCCTCCTCAGCCCACTTCCTGAGAGACTCTGCAGTCCACAGGCTCAATATAAACAAAGACTGCCTCGGCGCTTGAAGGTGCAGGGTGCATCATGGAAACTTGTTCTCTTAAAACATTTAGGGAAGTGAATCCCTAAGGAGAGCTGTTTTCGTCTGCTAGGCTGCTGAAAGCAACATACCAGAAATGGGTTGGTTTTTACAATGGGGATTTATTGGCTTACAAGCGTTAAGTTCTGAGGCAGAGAAAAATGTCCAAATCAAGGCAACATCAGGCAACACTTTCTCCCCAGAGACCGGCTGCTGGTGATCCTGGACTCCTGTCTCACCTGGCAAGGCACTTCGGTGTCTGCTGGACTCTGCCTCTTTCTCCAGGCTTCCTCACCTTCAGCTTCCTGCTTTCAAGACTCTCTTTCCTTCTCTCCACATTTATCCTGTTTATAAAGGACTCCAGTACCAAGACCCATCTGGGCTACACCCTGCCTAACGCAGCCTAATCAAAAGTCCTACCTACCATAGGTTTACACCCACAGGAATGGATTAGCTTTAAGAACATGATTTTCTGGGGTCCATCCAGCTTCAAACCATCACAAGAACCTTCTGCAAACACAGGGAGACCTAAAACATCAGGGTGAAGGAATCTCAGGAATCACGGATTTCTGTTATTCAAAACATTTTTTATTGTGACACACAGAAATACATTTGTTGTCATAAGCCAGAATACACATACACATATACACACACAACACAAATTGGAACAAAAGTTAACAAAACAATTTTTACATTTCTAAGTGCAAGACAACACATTCTAATCTATTATATTTCATAAAAATAAAAATTTAAAAAACTTGCTGGTAAAAACTCTAAATTGATTTCACAGCCCACTAGTGGACTGCAATTTAAGGTTGAAAAACATTGATCCAGTCCAATGCTACCATCTTACAAATGAAGAAACTTAGCCTGGGAAAAATGAAATTATTTTCCCTTGGCTGTTCCATGGACACACATGGAGAAATGACCTGGCCTTCTGAATCTGAGCAGGACCTCCCTCCAGGACCTCCTTTAACTTCTTTAAAGGTTAAATATCTGTGTGGGAGGGTGTGGGAGGTATGGGGGAGTGGGGCATATGGGAATCCGTATATTTTTTGTATAACATTTATGTAATCTAAGTATCATTTAATTTTTTTTTAATTTAGAATTTTTTTTTAAAAGGTTAAATAAGCCCCTCCTAAATTTCACTACACAGGCCTGTTTCCTCAAGGAAGGAATCCATTCCTTTGAAATGTAATCAGAGAAGAAATCACCCCCTGCTTTCTGTTTAATCTGGAATTTAGGAGCATAACTTCAGGGTGGCTCCTGGTTTTATTAAGTACAAAAGATAAGAGAAATATGTTGAGACTATGTATGCAATGAGTTGTGTCGGCTTAGATACATAAAAAGATAATAAAATTGTTTTGTTAACTTTTCTGTCTTTGCATTCTCTTTAGCAGATTGCCTGTGCATGGCATTCTGTTTTCATGCTTATTCAATGACAAAACGTGTCTTCTCTCTCTTCAACCTCTGTGGAGAGGTTTCTGGGTTGGGAGCAGATTTTGTTTTTAACTATAATTTTCCCAACAATTTTGGGGAGGAGGACGGGATTGTCTGGCAGTGTTCTTGAATTGAGCAGACCGGCTGAAGATCGGTGGCCACAGTGATCAGGTAAGAGAGCCTGAGTTACAAAGTTTCCCTTCTAGCTCTCCACTCTTTTGGAATCCCAGCCAGACAAACCACCCTCTCCAAATAAGATTTTACTATTGAATAATCATAAGGAATTCTGGCTTGTTATGTCACGTAGCACACAGGAAGGAAAGTGGAAATGATAAAGAGACACAATTAAGGAATAATTGAGGACTTCGGTAAAAGACTGTTCACTGTTTACTGTGACACACACAGTATGATACTGTGACACACACAGTGTGAAGTTAACAAGATGGAGAGTAACTGCAGTAGTCACTTAGGATGACAAACAAGTTACTAGGCCGATAAATACCTAATCGGGAAAGGAAACCAAAGTACCATAAAATTCTACCTGTTTCCATATCAATGGAGGAAAACCAGCCCTTCTAGTTTGGATCTCCAGCAATGCAGAGGCCATTGAGAAACTGCCCAGGTACCCCCTCCCCCACCCCAGGGGCAAATAAAACGTTAGGAATGCAAGGGCCTTTCTCACCAGCCCATATCACTCGTCCAAAGGCTTCTTTTCCTGTGTTGTAGGAAGACCCCCCCATCCATCTGTCTCATGGGATCTAAACCCCTTCTCAATTAGAGTCAGAGTGGGCATCCCCATCCCCAAATCCTCAAGCTTGGGGAGTGAACAATGGACTAAAGTAGATATATTAATTCTACTATAGACTTATTGTTACTCTAGCAATGGAAGAACTTTTATCATTGATGTGAAGGCAGTGGCCACCTGAGGTTCTGAGAGAAGGGAGAGGGAAAAATAAGTGTAATATGGATGCATTTTTAGGACATTGGAATTGTCCTGCATGATGTTGCAATGACAAATACAGGCCATTATATATTTTGTCATAACTTATAAAATTGCACGGGACAGAGTGTAAACTATAATGTAAACTATAATCCCCAGTTAGTGGCAATGCTTCAATATGTGTTCATCAATTGTAACAAATGTACCACACTAATGAAGGATGCTGTTAATGTGGGAAAGTGTGGGAGGGGAAGAGAGAGGGGCATATGGGAATCCCCCATATATTTTTTAAAATCTTTTTTTCCCCTATATTTTTAATGTAACATTTATGTAATCTAAAGTTTCTTTGAAAGAAAGAATGAAAGAAAGGAAGGAAGGATGGGAGGGAGGGGGGGAGAAAGGAAGGAAGGAAAGAAGGAAGGAAGGAAGGAAGAAAAAGAGAGAGAGAGAAAGAGTAAGAGAGGAAGGGAGGAAGGGAGGAAGGGAGGAAGGGAGGAAGGAAGGAAGGAAGGAAGGAAGGAAGGAAGGAAGGAAGGAAGGAAGGAAGGAAGGAAGGAAGGAAAAAGTGAGCTGGGAGACATTGTAATGGTGAATAGAGTCTCCCATTGATTCCCATCAGCAGTTTGTTGAGACTTTCTAACATTCACTGGCATGGACCCAGGGACAGATCAGAATCACGATCTAGTCTTAGTATTTGTCTTGGCTCTTTTGCCGACTCTCCAGACCCAAGTTAGGGAAAAAGTGGTGGGATGGCAAGGACAAACTATTACTCAGATCTTAGCAGTAGCAACTAAGTTTTGGGACCACCTATGAAAGACAAAGAAGAAAAGAAATTAAAAACTACTGGGAAAAAAAAAAAAAAAAAACTACTGGATTAAGCACCGAACTGTATAGGTGAATGTGGTTAAAAGAGGAAACTTAGTTTAGGATGTACATATTACTAGAATGAAAATTAAAAGAGAAAACAGGACTTCCAACACAGTGAGCCCTACAGTAGACGATGGACTCTAACTCATAGTATAAGTATAAGAGCATTCTCTCATGAATTATGACAAATGTGTGATGCTAATACAAGGTGGTAATAATAGGTTGGTAAAGGATCAGGCCTGAACTAGTGGGATGAGGAGATAAGGAGAGAAGATGCTTGGGAATAGATGTCAGATTGAAATTTTGATATAGACTAGATTAGACCTATTAATCCCTAAATATAAGCCCAGTTACTGAAGCAGGTCTAGGTCTTCTAAGTGAAAACAACCATAAAGCTAAGGGTCTGGTCAGTCATCAGTAGGAGAAGCATGCTGGAATACAGTGGTTAGAGAAAATTAAAGTAGTTTCCGTTGGTGTCCCACAGAGGTTAGTCCATTCAATAAACTGGTAAAGATGCTAAGTCCATTCCCCTTGCCTAGAATGGATTTAGGAAAGGGCATGTGCTGCAGTTCTGACCAATGAGATGTGAAGGGAAGTTTTCTGGGAAAGCTTTCCTTGATCTTAAAAAGGGACATGCGAGAAAAAAAAAAAGAAAAAAAAAAAAAAAGCAACAGGAGGAAGGGCTGTTCCTTTCTATCTTTTCTGGCCTTTTGACTGCGTAAGATGTGATGCTGGACTAGCTCTTTGGTGACCTGAAGAGGAGTGGCTGACAGGCCACAGATGGTGGGGTTGCCTAGCCGCTGAATTATCTAAACCCCAAAAGTCCCCTGCCTAGAGAAGTTTTGTTATGTGAGATAATAAACTTAATCATTAAGCCAAAAAATAAAATAAAAATTTTTTAAAATTTAAAAAATAATAAGGTGGTATATGGGAAACAAAATACACCTAATGTAAATAATGGATGACAGAACTATTTAATAATCTTTCACTGATTGTAACAAAGGTAACTACTGTTCAAAAAAAGTACATTTTTTTTTAAAAAGTGCTATCACCAATAATAAGTGTTACACACCAAAGCAAGATGTTGGTGGTGGGTGGTATATGGGAATCCTGTGTTTTATGCATGATTGTTTTGTAAACTCACAACTTCTTTAATTAAAAAAAAAATTGAGAAGCAAATATGGGTCAGGAAGTTGGGCACCTGCCTACCACATGGGAGGTCCTGGGTATGGTTCCTGGTGCCTTCTAAAAAGAAGACGAGCAAAATAGCAAGCTGATGTGGTGAGCTGAGGCAACAAGATGACGCAACAAAGAGACACAATGAGAGACACGAGGTGCCTCAAGCGATTGGCACCTCCCTCCCACATGGGAGGTCCCGGGTTCAGTTCCCAGTGCCTCCTAAAAAGGAGATGAGCACACAACGAACAAAGAGAGCAGACAGTGACCACAAACAACAAGGTGGGTGGAGAAATAAATAAATAAAATAATCTTTAAAAAATAAAAACAGGGGGGCAGATGTGGCTCAAGTGGTTGGGCATCTGATTGCCATATGGAGGGACCTGGGTTCGAACCCCGGGACATGCCAGAAACCAGGAACTGAGGTGGGACAGGTGGCAGAGTCCCTCTATCTCACATCAGAGGTCCCTAGGATCGAATCCTGGTGAAGACTGGAGGAGAAGGATGAGAAGAGAAGGCAGGAAGCAGACACAGAGGATAGCCCAGCAAATGGACACAAGACAGTAAGCGGGGCGGGCGGGTGGGTGGGGGGAGGTTGCGGGGGAGATAAATAAATAAATAAATCTTAAAAAAAAAAAATTTGCTGTATTAGAACTCTGCTAAAGGAAATTATCCCTTCCTGGCCAATTTATGAAAAGAGCCAAGGAAGAAGGGAAACTGTATTTTATTGCAAGAAGACAGGATGTTTGAAGAGAGATTGTAGAAAGAGATGAAAGAGATTCTGGAGGAGTCAAATTATAGCAACAAGGGATTAGGAAAGTCCAGAAAGCTAAGAAGTAAGTAAAATTGAGAGATTTGGGGAATCTTGGTCATGGGAACTGGTGATACTGGTGATACTTATTCTGCAATTTCCTTGGAAATTTCTCACTTAGCTTCTGATGATAGATCAATACAGGATGTTAGTATTTAGGGTAAGCCTTGTTTCTTTTCCAACTTGTTGCTTTTATATTGCTCACCCACCCTTCAGCCCTTCACTAGTTTCATAAAAAAAATAATAGTTTAGAATTTTTTGAAATGAGGATTGTATTTCTTATTTCTGCTCTAACAGTTTACCACAAATTTAGTAGCTAGAAATGACACAAATTTATTCTCTTACTTTTCTGGAGGTCTGAAGTCTGAAATGAGTTTTTGTGGGGTTTTTTTTGTTTGTTTGTATTTTAGTTTTTTAATTTTTTAAAAAGATATTTAGATTACATAAATGTTACATAAAAAATATAGGGGATTCCCATATGCCCTGCTCCCCACACTACCCACATTTGCCCCCATTAAAAATATCCTCCCTTAGTGTGGTACATTCATTGCAATTGATAAAGACATTTTAGAGCATTGCTACTAAGCATGGATTATAGTTTACATTGTAGTTTACACTCGCTCCCACACAATTCTGTAGGTTATGGCAAGATATATAATGGCCTGTATCTGTGGTTGCAATGTCATTCAGGACAATTCCCAAGTCCCGAAAATGCCCCCGTATTATACCTGTTTTCCCTCTCTCTGACCTCAGAATCTCCAGTGGCCACTGCCTCCACATCAATGATATGTTTTTCCATTGCTAGAATCACAATAAGTCTATAGCAGAACACCAGCAAGTCCATTTTAGTCCATAGTTCATTCCCCAATCCTGAGGATTCTGGCATGGTGATACCCACTCCACCTCTAATTGAGGGGGGGCTTCAGTCCCGTACAGCTGATGGATGAGACTCTCTTGCTTGCAGTTGTAGGCTCTCTCAGTTCCTTGGTATGGTGGTTGTCCACCATCACCTCCTGGTTAATTGTCCTGGGTGAGTCCAATGCACTGGAGAGTAGGTGCTGCAACTCCATTGAGGCTCAGGGCCCAGCTGGAACATGGACAGTCCAAAGATTCAAGTCTCTTGGATGTACACCTACCAACTCCAGCACCAACTATAAGTTCAAATAGAAGGAATCTAAGAGCCATGTGTAGGGAAACCACAACTGAGTCCAATTCTGTCACACTGGTGATGAAATGAGTTTTAAGGTACTAAAATCAAGATGTTGGCAGGGTTGGTTCTTTCTGGAGGCTTCAGGAGAGAAGCCGCTCCTTGTCCCTTCCAACTTGTAGAATCCAGAGGGTGCCAGCATTCCTTTGTTGCTGGTTGCCTCACTCCAATTTCTTGCTTCTATCCTCTCATTAACTTTTTCTGACTCTGCCACTCCCAGCTGCTTCTTATAAGAACTCTTGCCATTACATTGGGCCCACATGGATAAACCAGGATAATCTCTCCATCTCAAAATACGTAACTTATTCACACCTGCAAAGTTCCTTTTACCAAGTACATAGTCATAGGTTCTGGGGATTAGGATGTGACATCACTGGATGATCACTTTTCTGCCTACCATGAGGATGATAAGAATTTCCTTTTCATGGTTAAAAATATGGTGGAAAAATATTCAAAACTGAGGCCACTGACCCAATAACTATAGGTTAGGACATGTGCTCTGAGTGAGCACAGTGGGGGGAAAAAAAATCCATGAACCAGGATTCAGGGAATCTGGGTTCTAGTCCTACCACCGCCATTAGTTAACTGTATGCTCTTTGGCAAGTCACTCTCCTTCTCTGGAAGTTCCTTGCCTGTGAAATAAACTCTCATTCTCTGCTGTGGGAAATTGCTGGGACTGCACTCTTGGACTGTTCTTTCTTCCTTGTGATAAAGGGCACAAATCTTTCCTAAAAGTTAGCAGTTCATTCATTGTACCTATGAAGCAAATTTTTCTCTGGGTAGCTGTGTTAGTCAGGGTTCTCTAGGGAAACAGAACTGACAGGAGATATCTGTAAATAGTATGAGATTTTATGAAATTGTCTCACATGACTGTGGGGATGCACAAGACCAAGTTCCATAGGGCAGGCTGCAAGCCAGGGACTCAGATGAAGGTCCTCCTTGAGTTCCCCAGGAGCTGCTGGCTGTCTGAAGTAGAGATGGGGATTCTCTCCCTGAATGCTGAAATCACTTCTCATTTTGAGGCCTTCCACTGAGAGGATGAGGTGTCACTCATTGCCAACAGCAGTCTCCTCAGTTGATTGTACCTGTAACCAGCCATCTATGCAAGCAACTCACTGAAGACTGAAGTTCATGAAATGCTCTTTTATTATAATTAGCCCAGTGCTAGCTTGACCAGACAACTGGACACCATTAGCAAGCCAAGTTGACACATTAGCCTAACCATCACAGTAGACAAATGGTCCAGGCTTCCAAACAAACTCTGGAGCACTTTATGCAGCACATCATAAAGTCTCTGTTATGGTGTTGGTCTACAGTTTGTGCCTATAAATCAAGTCCCTTAAGAAAGCACTGTTCTGAGGTTTGTTAAAGATAAGACTTGTAAACTCTATGTGAGTGCAACATTCAAGGCTTGTCCTGTCAAACAATATTTGAGACTATGATTTAAATACATTACATACACTCATTTATTCCACAAACGTTCATTGAGTACCTACTATATACAAAGCACGGTGCTAGGTTGGTTCCCAGAGAACTTGGTTCTTGAGTAAAAATAAAGGCTAACAACTACACCTACTAGATTAAGTGGAATGCTGAACATTACCAGTCAGCAAATAACTGAACAAATGCTTAGGAGGGCTTAGCTAAAGAAATAAGGAGCTCAAGTTCTCTGCCCTCAAGTAATACCACACAAATGTAATATAAGGCAACATATGAAACATGCCTTTTGAGCAGCTTTTTCTTTCTTAATTTGCAGTTTTCCTTTTGTATCTGTAATTTATACAAGTGCTAGCTTCCACCTCCATGCCTTTCTTGGTGCTGCATCTTCTGATAGAGGAATATGAAAGCAGAAGTTTTGGTCTTATCTTCAGAGTATTTTCCTGAATGGAACAGTCCCATTTAAAAAAAAAAAATGTCAATGTGGTTTTCCCCTGTATGATGGGATTTTGAGTGTTTCGCCTCTTTTATATTTATCTACATTTTAAATCTTTTCAATAATGAACATTTATTTACCATGTAATGAAATATATCAAAACATTTTAATGGAAAAATACACCCTTATCACTTACAATGAATTTAACCTCAAATTAATCTTTGTTAGACAAATTAGACTTACTAGTTGGAGTAATAATTGTAGTCATAAAACATTTATGAGATTGTAAAATTAAATTTTGACTCCTCTCTGACTCCTGGAACTTGGGAGCACTGTTAAGTGTCTCTGCACTATGGTTTCTGGCCACATTTCATTCTGGAATTTCTTCCCTGACCTGGCACAAATTAAGAGTGATGTGGGCTTTCATGTTCAAACAGCCTTTGAAAGTTTACTATTTATTATATATCCACAGATAGTCACTTTATGACATAAAAACTTGAGGGAGTTTACACCAGTGTAAATCTTTTGAAACTTCTAAGCCCCAAAACATGATAAGCTAATTAATCTCCAAATTAGAGACTAACCTGTCGTTGCAGCTTCCTGAAGGTCAACAGGAGAGAGGCAGAAGCTAACATAAGCACCAGCATAAGGTTATAATTTAACCAGTCTTCCCACTGGAGATGACCACATTCCTGAAGAGAAAAGGAAATATTTGTTCAACAGTTTAATCTGTTTTCTTCCTTGAGGGGATTTGAAGAGATTTATAATTGGGAGGCAGAAATATAATGTTCTAACTCCTGCCACTTACATTAACAAATTTCAGGATGGAGCCCAACTCATGAATAAAGTGTATCCAAGGTAGTCTTATGATACTGTTGCATCCATTTACTTAACCACAGAGAGATTAAGTCACCCGAGGTTATATGGTTATGAGAACAACTTAGAACATCAAGTTCCCAGTCTCTAAGATAACCAAGAAGCCCTGTCCCTGTCTGCATTTTACTGAATCACAGAGATCCCTTTTAAAAGTTGTCAGCCCTGGCATTGTCCAGTTCTCATGTGTTATAGCTTATTGTTTCTGTGCCTACGGCTTCCTGCTTCTATTCATTCATTCAACAGCCCTTTTGAGCACCTATTCCAAGCTAGCCACTGTCCTAGGTATTGGAAGAATAACCAACTGTGCCATTTCTAAGCCACTTTCACAAACATTGTGTCATTTGACCGTGTAATGTGAGCTATTCAAAGTTAAGCACTGAGTCTCATTCATCCTTGCATCACTTGGGACTTAATTTGGGATCTGCTCAATGCATTTTGTTGAATGGATGAATAAATAAATGCAGGAGAGAATGAATGACTATATAAAGCTCCATATCCCTGGTCTATGCTTTTTTTTTTTTTTTGGTTTGTTTTCATAGGATTGTCAAACATTCACTCTTCTTAACTATTTTTTTTAACTTGGGAAAGCTTTTTGGTACCTACTCATTTTTTTCTCTCCTGTAGAGCAACAGTTACTGATGACATCCAGAGGCACCACCCTGGTTCCCTGGAAGTCCCTAAACCTGTCATCTTGTTCCTTTGTTGAGGACCTGAGCTTTGGTTGCTAAGGGTCTCCAGGTGAGCGGACACAGTGACATACCCCACTCTGGCCTCTGCAACCAACTCTTTATGAAACCTTGGTAATTGGACCATGATACACATTTTATTACTCCTACTACTATCTGCAGAAAAAATTTATTTGGCATAGAAATATGTTTAACT
Organism: Tolypeutes matacus; assembly: GCA_026826555.1. NCBI lineage: Eukaryota > Metazoa > Chordata > Mammalia > Cingulata > Chlamyphoridae > Tolypeutes > Tolypeutes matacus. The sequence continues at coordinate 6,946,272 of JAKSZT010053792.1, forward strand.
AGGCTTTCCTGGTTGGATTAGAAACTAAGACAGCACAAGCCAAGAAAACTAGAAAATAGCAATGAGAACCATAAGTGAAGCAGATATGTATATAGTGAATGCTGGTCGACAAGCAGTCAGGAAATGGATGGCATCAGGGATGACTAATAAATATCTCAAGCCAGTATGACCCACTAGCCTCACAAACAGAAAGGCCTTTTTTAATTTTTAAAAGGGTTATCAGTACCTTCCAGATCCCTCCAAATGTTTAAAACCTCTCAGAGCATCCCCTTGAAAACAGCTCTGAGCACAGATAAGACACCAAGAAAACAAGGCCCGCCTTCCCCGCCTAAAGTGTTGATGGCTCAGTTCCTTCAGGCACTGTTCAATTATCAACCACGTACTTGTAGGGATCTTTTGGGGATAGAGTGGTTAAAAAAAAAAAAGAAGGATGGAAGGAAGGGAAGGAGGGAGGGAGAGGAGAAGGGAGGAAGGATGGAAGGAGGGGAGGGAGGGAGGGAGAGAGAGACTAGGGCTCTGCCAGGTAGGGACTTAGAGAGGAAGGTCAGAGAAGGAGATGACACTGCAGCTGAGCCCTGAAGGAAGGAGTAGGAGGCCTGTGGAGACTAGGGATGGTGGGGAAGGGAGGGAGGCTGCATTCCAGGCAGAGCAACAGCAAATGTTGTATTTTTTTTTTAATTCTTTTTTTTTTTTACTTTATTTTGTACATTTAAAAATTGAAAATATAAACAATTAAAAACTAAAAAGTAAACACAGATGAATAAATATGTATATTCCTCAATTAAATGTAATGGATACATATAAAAAATTTTTTTAATCAAACAATATGTTACACAATATATTTGGTTCATAGTAACACATTCATACAGTATTTGTCCTTTTGTGTCTGGCTTGCTTCGCTCAACATAATGTCCTCCAGGTTCATCCATGTTGTCATATGCTTTATGACTTCATTTCTTCTTACAGCTGCATAATATTCCATCGTGTGAAGAGACCACAGTTTGTTTATCCATTCATCTGTTGATGGACACCTGGGTTGTTTCCAGATTTGGCAATGGTGAATAATGTGGCTATGAACATCAGTGTGCAGATGTCTGTTCCTGTCACTGCTCTCAGTTCTTCTGGGTATATTCCCAGTAGTGGTATTGCTGGGTCACCTGGCAAGTCTATATTCAACTTCTTTAGGAACTGCCAAACAGTCCTCCACAGTGGCTGTACCATCCTGCATTCCCACCAACAGTGAAGAAGTGTTCCTATCTCTCCACATCCTCTCCAACACTTGTAGTTCTCTGTCTTTTTAATAGTAGACATTCTGATAGGTATGAAATGATATCTCATTGTAGTTTTGATTTGCATTTCCCTAATCATGAGGATGTTGAGCATATCTTCATGTGTGTGGTTTTTTTCTGTTTTTTTTTTTTTTGTTTTGTTTGTTTGTTTTTTTAACCGGGAGGTACTGGGGATCAAACCCAGGTCCCTTCATATGGGAGACAGACGCCCAACCACTTGAGCCACATCCATTCCCTTTTGCCCATTTTTTAATTGGGTCATTTGTCTTTTTATTGTTGAGCTGTAACATCTCTTTATATACCCTGGATAATAAACCCTTATCAGATATGTGATTTCCAAATATTTTTTCCCATTGAGTTGGCTGCCTTTTTACCCTTTTGACAAAGTCCTGTGAGGTGCAAAAGTGTTTAATTTTGAGGAGTCTCGTTTATCTTTTCTTTTGTTGCACGTGCTTTGCGTGTAAGGTCCAAGAAACTAGTACCTACTACAAGGTCTTGAAGATGTTTCCCCACATTTACTTCTGGTAGTTTTATGGTCCCAGCTTTTATATTTAGGCCTTTGATCCATTTTGAGTTGATTCTTATATAGGGGGTGAGATATGGGGTCCTTTTTCATTCTTTTGGTTATAGATATCCAGTTCTCCCAACACCACTTGTTGAAGAGACTGTTTTTTTCCCGTTAGCGTGGGCTTGGTAAGTTTGTCAAAAACCAGTTGAGTGTATAAGTGAGGGTTTATTTCTGGGTTCTCAATTCTATTCCACTGATTGATGTGTCTATCTTTATGCCAGTACCATGCTGTTTTGACCACTGTAGCTTTGTAATATGTTTCAAGGTCAGGCAGTGAAATTCCTCCCACATTGCTCTTCTTTTTTAGAATGCTTTTGGCTATTAAGGTGCACTTACCCTTCCAGATGAATTTGGTAATTGCCTTCTCTAATTCTGTAAAGTAAGCTGTTGGGATTTTGATTGGTATTGCATTGAATCTATAAATCAGTTTGGGCAAGATTGACATCTTCACAATATTTATTCTTCCAATCCATGAACACGGAATATCTTTCCTTTTTTTTTTTTTTAGGTCTTTCAAAATTTCTTTTAGCATTGTTTTGTAGTTTTCTGCATATAGGTCCTGTACTTCTTTGGTTAAATTAACTCCAAGATATTTGAGTCTTTTTGTTGCTATTGAAAATTGATTTTTTTTCCCCTGATTTCCTCCTCAGGTTGTTCAGTAATAGTGTACAAAACATTACTGATTTTTGCATGTTCATCTTGTATCCTGCCACTTTGCTTAACTCATTTATTAGTTCAAGTAGCTTTGTCATGGATACTTCAGGATTTTCTAAGTACAGGATCATGTCATCCACCAACAGTGAGTTTTACTTCCTCTTTTCCTATTTGGACGCCTTTAATTTTTTTTTTTTTTTTTCTTGTCTAATTGCCCTAGCTAGAACTTCTAGTACAATGTCGAATAACACTGGTGACAGTGGGCATCATTGTCTTGTTCCCGATCTTAGAGGGAAAGCTTTCAGCCTTTCCCCATTGAGCATGATGTTGGCTGTGGGTTTTTCATATATGCCTTTTATCATATTGAGGAATTTTCCTTTATTCCTATCTTTTGAAGTGTTTTTATCAAAAAAGGATGTTGGATTTTGTCGAGTGCCTTTTCTGCATCTATTGAGATGATCATGTGTTTTTTTTTTTCATTCAGTTGGTTAATATGGTGTATTACATTGATTGATTTTCTTATGTTGAACCAGCCTTGCATACCAGGAAAAAATCCCACTTGGTCGTGGTATGTAAGTCTTTTGATATGCTGTTGGATTTGATTTGCAAATATTTTGTTGAGAATTTTTTCATCTATGTTCATTAGGGAGATTGGTCTGTAATTTTTTCTTTTCTTGTAGAATCTTTTTCTGGCTTTGGTATTAGGGTGATGATGGTTTCATAAAATGTGTTGGGTAATTTTCCCTCCTCTGCAATTTTTTAGAAGAGGTTAAAGAGGATTGGTGTTAATTCTTTTCAAAATGCTTGGTAGTTGGAAGAGATGTGTTAGGGAAGAAAAAAAATAAATAAATAAACAAAATGCTTGGTAGAATTCACCTGTGAAGCCACAGGTGAAAAGTCTGGTCCTGGACTTTTCTATGCTGGGAGATTTTGATGATAGATTCAATCTCCTTAAATGTGATTGATTTGTTAAGTTCTTGTATTTCTTGTATCATCAGTGTAGGTTGGTTGTGCATTTCTAGAAATTTGTCCATTTCATCTAGGTTGTCTAGTATGTTGGCCTATAGTTTCTCATAATATCCTCTTATGATTTTTTTATTTCTGTGGGGTCATTTGTAACTTTCCCCTTTTCATTTCTGATTGTATTTATTTGCGTATTCTCTCTTTTTTTCTTTGTTAGTCTAGCTAGAGGTTTGTATATTTTATCAATCTTCTCAAAGAACCAGCTTTTGGTTTTGTAGATTTTCTCTATTGTTTTTCTGTTCTCATTTTTATTTATTTCTGCTCTAATCTTTATTATTTCTTTCCTTCTGCTTGCTTTGGGATTGGTTTGCTGTTCTTTTTCTAGTTTTTCTAGTTGTTCAGTAAATCTTTGAGTTTAGCTCTTTCTTGTTTTTTAACATAGGCATTTAGGGCTATAAATTTCCCTCTCAAGACTGCCTTCACTGTATCCCAAAAGTTTTGATACGTTGTGTTCTCATTTTTATTTGTATCAATATATTTACTGATTTCACTTGCAATTTCTTCTTTGACCCACTGATTAGTTAGGAGTGTGTTGTTCAGTCTGCACATATTTGCGAATTTACTTTTTTCCTTTCTATTATTGATTTCTAGTTTCATTCCATTACGATCTGAGAAGGTGCTTTGTATAATTTCAATCTTTTTATATTTATTGAGAGCTGAATTGTGACCTAACATGTGGTCTATCCTGGAGAAAGATCCATGGGCACTTGAGAAGAATGTATAACCCACTGAGTTTGGATGCAGTGCTCTGTATATGTCTGTTAGGTCTAATTTGTTTATCATATTGTTCAAGTTCTCTGTTTCCTTTTTTTTTTTTTTAAGATTTATTTTTATTTATATGTTCCCCCCACCTGCTGCTTGTGCTCGCTGTGTCCATTTGCTTTTGCGTTTTTCTGTGTCTGCTTGTCTCCCTTTGTTGCCTCATCTTGCTGCACCAGCTCACCGCGCCACGCGGACGGGCTTGCCTGCACCAGGAGGCCCCGCGAATTGAACCCAGGGCCTCCCATATGGTAAACGGGAGCCCAACCAATTGAGCCACAGCTGCTTCCCATCTGTTTCCTTGTTGATCTTATTTCTAGTTTTTCTATCTAATGACGTGAGTGGAGTGTTGAAGTCTCCAATGATTATTGTAGAAATGTCTATTTCTCCCTTCAGTTTTGCCAGAGTTTGTCTCATATATTTTGGGGCACCCTGGTTAGGTGCATAGATATTTATGACTGTTATATCTTCCTGGTGGATTGTCCCTTTTATTAATTAATGGCCTTAGTATCTCTTATAACTTTTTTTGCATTTCAAGTTGTGTTATCTGATATTAGTATAGCTACCCCTGCTCTTTTCTGGTTACTATTCACGTGGAGTATCTTTTCCCAGCCTTTCACTTTCAGCTGGTTTGTATCCCTGGGTCTAAGGTGAGTTTCTTGTAAGCAGCATATGGATGGCTCATGTTTTTTTTAATCCATTCTATCACCCTGTATCTTTTTTTTTTTTAAGATTTATTTATTTACTTTATCCATTTTAAACCCCCTCTTCCCCATTTGCTGTTTTGTGTCCATTCGCTGAGCAACTCTCTGTGTCTGTTTCCTGCCATCTCTTCTCATCCTTCTCCTCCAGGATTCGATCCTGAAGGCCTCCAATGTAGAAGAGAGGTGTTCTGCCGCCTGCGCCACCTCAGTTCCTGGTTTTCGGAGCTTTGGGAGCATCTCATCTTGTCTCTCCCCTGCGTCTCTCTCCTGTTGTGTCATCATCTTGCTGCATGGCTCCCGGGGCCTGGCAGCTCACCAGCACACAGAGCCTGGCAGCCCATGCGGCTTCTATATATATATATATTTTTTTATTTTACCGGGAGGTCCTGGAGATTGAACCCAGGTCCCTCCATATGGCAGACAGACGCCCAACCATTTGAGCCACATCCGCCCCCCCAGCCTGTATCTTTTGATTGGGGAGTTAAATCCATTCACATTCAATGATATTACTGTAAATGCACTATTTACTTCCTCCATTTTATTCTTTGGTTTTCATATGTCATCTTGTTTTTGTCTCTCTTTTTACTCTTTTGGTTATCCTTTCTGCTATTCTTTGTTCTATACTCTCCTCCAAGCCTCTCTCTCCTGTCTTTTTCTTTCAGGTCTAAGGCTTCCTTTAATATTTCCTGCAAAGGTGGATTCTTTTTTGCAAACTCTCTTAGTTTCTGTTTGTTTGTGAATATTTTATACTCACCTTCATATCTGAAGGACAGGTTTGCTGGATAAAGGATTCTTGGCTAGCAGTTTTTCTCTTTCAGTTTCCTAATTGTATCATACCACTGTCTTCTCGCCTCCATGGTTTCTGAAGAGAAATCTGCACTAAGTCTTCTGGACGTCCCTTGTAAGAGATCGTTTGCTTCTCTCTTGCTGCTCTGAGAATTTTCTCTTTATCTTTGACATTTGACATTCTGAGTTGTATGTGTCTTGGTGTAGGTCTATTTGGATTTATTCTGATTGGGGTACAGTGTGCTTCTTGGACATGTAATTCATTTCTTTCACGAGAGTTGGGAAATTTTCAGCTATGGTTTCCTCAAATACTCTGCCCCTTTTCCCTTCTCTTCCCCTTCTGGAACTCCCATGACACGTATGTTGTTGCATTTTGTGTTGTCATTCAACGCATTGAGCCCCTGCTCAATTTTTTCCAGTCTTTTCTCTCTCTGTTCTTTTCTCTCTTCAATTTTAGCTACTCTGTCTTCAGTATCACTTATTCTTTCTTTAATCATTTCGAGTCTGCTGTTGTATGCATCAAATGTATTTTTTACTTCACCTATTGTGTCTTTCATTCCCATGAACTCCGTTACTTTTCTGTTCAGGATTTCAAATTCTTCTTTGTGTTTACTCAATGACTTCTTGATGTCATTTATCTCTTTAACTATATTGTCTTTCATCTCATTAATTTGATTTTGGAAATTTGTGCTCATCTCGCTGATTAGTTCTCTCAAATCCTGCATCTCTTCTGGGACTTTGCTGTATTCCTTTTCTTGGGCCATGTCTTCTATTTTCTTAGTATGGCTCGTAATTTTTTGCTGGTGTTTAGGCATCTGGTTAGGATGTAGTTTACTTAGATGCTCAATCTCTTTCTGTTTTATAGGAATTTAGTGGCAGGAGACTGTGAGTTACCACAGCTCTTTGATTTTTGGCTCGACCTGGATTGTTAGGATTGTCCTGTTAGTATTATAGCCACCAGCCATATGCAGCTATTGGGCACTTGAAATGTGGAACTGAAACTTATATTTTATTTAATTGCCGAGTGCAATGGAGAGCTGTAGAAGGAGTGGAGTGACAGGATCTTACATGTTTTTATCTGTGCCACATGTGGTGGCAAGAATAAAATGAAAGCAAAATGGCCTGAGTGGCACAAAAGTTATCCCCAATCCAGAGGACCATCCTCTTTGCTTTACTTATTTGAACACCATGTTAGAGGTTTAGCCATGCCAATATATAGTTTTGTTTTATTCAACACTTCATTTTTAGTATAGATTGTGCCAGGGTTTACCCTTATCATTCTACCTTTTCATGAATGCTTTCTTTATGCAGGTTGTCAAAAACACCTGCAAGTGTTTTGACAACAGACTTCGAAGACCTCCCTATCTCAGTGCATCTACCTGGTTGTTTCTGTCTCCTAGACATGCATTCCATCTGCACACACTGCTTCCACAACATCTTTCACTGCCAACACAAATAAATGTGCCTTTAGATTTTGATCAGGAGTTAGAATGTATTCCTTCACTCAGTACATATTTATGTGCACTAGAGATATGAAAAACAGAATGTAACCCCAATCCTTGTCCTTAGTCAAGTTGGATGGAATCTGTTGCCCTCTGTGTCAGCATTCCTTCTCCACATAAGTGTATTATGTGGAGATTTGTATATTTTATAGAGAGTGGACGCTAGAACTACTGGGCAAGCTGTCATGTAGGGAGAGAGAAAGCATGTGGTTGGGGCAGCTCACACCTGGTACACACACCCCAGAACCATCATGCATGAAAGAACAGGTGAAAATTAAGATCAAGGGCAACCTTAGTGGAGAAAAGAAGACAGGACAAGGTAATGGTTACAAGCACGGACTTTGGCATCATCCAGGCCAGGCCTTGGGGGCCTGTTCTGCTACTCACTAGTTAAATTATTTAACCTCTTTCAGCCCTAATTTCTCATCTGTAAAATGGGGGTAATGGTACCTACCGCACTGAGTTGTTATAAAGACTAAATGAAGTGGAAGGTAAAGCGCCTGGCTTTTGGTGAGTTTTCAATATTTGGTGGCTACTATTGTCCCCAGAGAATAACAGGACACCTGTATGTGGAGGGGAGGAAAGATGGTCCCACCATTTGGCTTTGGAGGCATAAGAGAGTGTATGGGCTGCCCAAGAGTGGTCCCACAAAGCCACCTATGCCACCGTGTGCCTACGCAAGCCTTCAGGTCAGAGGGAGGACGGGGAGGGGATTGGCACCATTGGGAAGGCCATCCTCTCAGTCCCGGTTCTCCTTCCCCTGCCCAGGTTGCCACCAGCTGCTGCTCATCGATAACAGCCACCTAGAAGATGGATTCTTGATCCACAAAGTGGCAGTTGGCTCTCAGCTCACATGGCCCACGTCATTCATCCAGCTGCACTGACCCCTAACCTGGGCCTGGAGGCACCCAGCATGGCCCAAACCAGTTGACTGTGTAGTCCTTACACTTGCTACAATTTGTTATCAAGTGTCTGCAACTGGCACGGTCAGAAGCCCTGCCCTCACCCTGTGTGGATCTGGCACAGAAGATAACACAGAAGCAAACGGACAAGTGCCTCGAGAGGGACAAACAGAGCACTGGCGTTTAGAGGAGGGAGGAGTGACTGCATCCCACTGAGGGGACTGGGGGCAGCTCCAGTGAAGCAGGTTACCTTTGACTGAGTGGGAAGGGAGGGTGTGTAGACGACAAAGACCATTTTTCAGGTAGCTTAGCTAACGAAAATGGAGAGCAAAAAAAGGCATTTGCTAGAAAGAAAGGCTAAAATGTAAATATAAATCAATTTATAAAGATGAAAGATTAGTCTTTCATCTTTATAAATTATATAGGTCTGAGGAAGGAACACTAAGGGGTTTGGAGTCTTTTGGAATAATGAAATTGTCCTAAAAATTTTTTAGATGAACGTACAACATTGTGATTATACATTTTGGATAGAATAGCCAGAAACAGCAGCTATGAACAGTGGGGGAAGCATTGAGAGATTGAGAGGTGAGGAATTTTCTTGTTTGCCTGGTTTTTCTTTTCTTCCTTTTTTTGCTCATTATTAGTATTGAAATAATGAAAATGCTCTAATAATGATTGAAGTGATGAATGCATAACTATGTAATTACAGAAAATGCCATTGATTGTACACTTTGGATGAATTGTATGCTTTACTAATATGTATCAATAAAATTGATTTTTTAAAAGTAGTTAAAATGGCTAATTTTATGTCATATATTTATTACTATAGTTAAAAGGAAGAGCAAGGACTGACAAACTCCGACAAAGTGGGGGAGACAATGAGACTGGAGGCCCCCTGGGGGGCAAAGAGAAAGGGCAGAGGAGTGAGGATGCGGTAGCTAGGAAGAGGAAGGAGGCCATGGATGGTGGTTTGGGGTTGCCGGGCTGGCAAGGGGACTCACTCCCACTTTGGTAGCTGTCATGGCAGGGAGAATGAAGAGGGTTGGTAGATTTGAGGAAGGCCCCGTGGAGGTAGATTCAGTGGGACTTGGGGCTGGTGGGGGCTCAGGGTTGTGCACAGTGGGGACAAAGGTAACTCTAGAGAGCCAGTGTAGCTTAGTAGCTGAACGCCTGCTTCCCATGTTCAATGTCCCGGGTTCAGTCCCTGGAACCTCCTAAAAAAAAAAAAGGTGACTCCAAAGCTTCACAATGGGTAGATGAGCAACCATCTTCCTACTGATTTCCTTGCTCTACCATCCCCCAGAGATGGAAGAGGACGCTGTCTGAGAATTTTGGTGATTAAGAATCTTGATGTCTTCTCCGGAAATTCGTGGAGGTAGAAACCACACCGCAAAGTGATGAGTGAATTTGTGGTGAGGAGATGGAGGTGATGGGAAGAGATGAGGTCTTCAGAAGCTTAGGAATGCAGTTGATAAGCTGCAGCTCAGGCAGTGCTGGTGACTGCTGTGTTAGGAGGAGGCGTTGCCACATTTTTCAGATGGCAATGTGGGCTGGCTGCTAAAGACTTTATCTTGGACTCAGAAAAATTAATATTATTCTCATTCTTTCGCTTTCGCTCGTTACATTAAGTCAAACCACATCTCTCCATTGTCATTCTGAGTCTGCCAGACAGTGAAATAGACTTGGAGGCTTGAAGGTGTGTGTGTGTGTGTGTGTGTTGGGGGGATGGAGGGTTGAACACTCAGAGCCTGGGCCTCTCATCCCAACGAAGCCCTTGGGAAGGCTGTGCTGTTGATTTCTCAGAGGGTGGCTCCCACCCCCACCTGGCCCCACTCTCCCCGTGCCATGCTCATCTCCTGGTGGTGTGGCAGTAATGGCGGCGGCCCTGAGGATGTCCCGGGCCTGGGTCTCCTCCAGTCAGCAAGGGCTGCAGCTCCAGGGTACACTGGTTAAACGAGGTAGGAGATCTCCCCTCTATTTCTAGGTCACAGACAGCCAAGGTTGCTCCTACTACTCGTTCCTGCTAGTAAGGACCCATCTCCTCATGTTGTGTTATGTCTGACTCCGAGGGCAATTTGTTGTTGTCATTGCTTTTTGTTTCTAAGTGCGGGCCCTTCGCCTACATTCCTGGCACAGAAACAAAGAGCTGGTTGAAAGTAATACCCTGTCATAGTGGAGCCCAGGAGATCAAAGCCAGATGATCAGGGTGAGCCTGAGAAGCACTTTCCTTCCAGCATAATTTTGATGCTCCTCTCCATTCATTCAGACTCCTCTTAGCCAAAACAGAAGCCTCTTGCTATATGTGCAGCCTGATGCCAAGAGAGAACTCATGCCTATTTATTAAAGCTTTACAAAGAATAGAGTTGAGTAGGATGAAAATTAAGAACAGAATCAAATCAAAGTCTTAGGTATGTTACCATGCATACTGCCACCCACCCAGCCCAGGTGTGCTGATTGAGAGAGAAGGGAGAAAGGGCTGGACAGGAAGAACCAGGGAAACTGTTGGAAGGGAAGCTTTCTTTGCTAAGGGTCCCTCTAGTCCATCCCTCTGTTATAGCCAGTGATTTGATAACATTTGAAGGCCAGTACTAGCAGATGGGAGTACTGGGAGTACAAAAGAAAGGTCGATCTTTCCCCTCCCTCCCTCCCTCCTTCCTTCCTTCCTTCCTATGTGTTAAGCACATACTGTATGCTGGACATTATTCAAGTAAGGCCCTGGGGACATAAAGAATAAAACACAATTCCTGTTCTTAGGGAGTGTTAAAGATAGTTAAAGGATTAATGCCTGTACAAAGTACATAGAGGAGAGAGTGACAAATGCTGCCTGGGAATGTTGGGACAGCATCAGAGAGGAGGTGATAACTCAGGTAACTCTGGATGAGTAGAGGTTTGCTAAGTACAAAGAAGAGCATGTACAAAAGTAGAGCTATAAAGAACATATTTTGTTCAGAACACTCTAAGAAGCTGAAGGCTGGTATAATTTAAGCAGCAGTAGGGTATGGGGCCAGAAAGACAGTCTATAAAGAGCCTTTTTGGGGAGTGGACGTAGCTCAGTGGTTGAGTGGTTGAGCGTCTGCTTCACATGTGTGATGTCCTGGGTTCAAGAAGCCCTGGCACCTCCTAAAAAAGAACTTTTTTTTCTACAAAGCAGGACATTTGGATTTTTAAAAAAAATTTTATTGTGGCAATATATATACAGCATAACATTTCCCATTTCAACCACTTTCAAGTATACAATTCATTGGTGTTAATTACATTCACAACATTGTACTGCCATCACCATCTACTACCAAAACTTTTCCATCACACCAAACAGAATTTCTGTACTCAATAAGCATTAACTCCCTATTCCCCACCACCAGCCCTTCCCCTGATAACCTATAATTTTATTTCTGTCTCTGTGAATTTGCATATTGTACTTATTTCATATGTTTTAGTTTGTTAAAAGCTGCGAAAAGCAATATACCAGAAATGGGCTGGCTTTTACAATGGGCATTTATTGGCTTGTAAACTTATGGAGACTGAGAAAAATGTCCAAATCAAAGCATCAGGTGATGCTTTCTGTAACCCCAAAGACTGGCTGTGGGTAATCCTGGACTTCTCTGTCACATGGGAAGGCACGTGGCAGCATCTGCCTGTCTCCACCTTCTCCTCTGGGCTCCGTTGCTTTCAACTTCTGGCTTCTTGGTCTGTGGCTTTCTCTCTCAGCTTTTGTGTGTCTTTTCTCTCTCTCAATCTCTCCATATTCATCCCATTTATAAAGGACTCCAGTAAGAAGATTAAGACCCACCCTGGGGAAATGGATGTGGCAAAAGCAATTGGGCTCTCATCTACCACATAGTAGGTCCAGGGTTCAATTCCTGGGGCTTCCTGGTGAAAGGCAAGCTGGCCTGAGCAGTGAGCTGGCCTGAGCAGAGAGCTGGCCTACGCGGAGTACTGGCCCGCGTAGAGTTGGCCCACATAAAGAGTTGGCCCACGCAGGCAGCTGGTGCAACAAGATGATGCAACAAAAAGAGACACAGAAAAAAAAAAAAAAAAAAGAGACACATGGAGAGACAATAAGAGATGCAGCAGACCAGGGAGCTGAGGTGGTGGAAGAGATCGAGCACCTCTCTCCCACTCCGGAAGGTCCCAGGATTGGTTCCCAGTACTGCCTAAAGAGAAGACAAGCAGACACAGAAGAACACACAGTGAATGGACACAGAGAGTGAGTGCAAAAACAACCAGGGGGCAGGAGCGGAGAAATAAATAAATTAAATTAATCTTAAAAAAAAAAAAAAAAAGACCCACCCTGGATCATGCCCTACTGAAGCAACCTAATCAAAAGAAGGTCCCACCTACACCCACAGGAATGGATTATCTTTAAGAACAGTATTCTCTGGGGTCCACAAAAGCCTCAAACTACCACATCATATAAATGAGAACATACAATATTTGTCCTTTCATGTCTGCCTTATTTCACTCAATATAATGTCTTCAAGGTTCATGCATGTTGTAGCATGTAATAGCACTTCGTTCCTCTTTACAGCTGAATAAGAAGACGTTTGGATGGAGCTCATATGGCTAGAGCTTTGCTGGGAGTCATTAAGTCGGAGAGCTATTTGGTAAGATTTTCACTTTAAAATGACAGGCTTCATTAAAGGCTGGGAGACTGATTAGAAGGCAGTTGCCTCCAGATAGGGGATGATAGGCAGAGGGTATGGAGAGGAGAAGACAACTGGCAGGACGGAGGAGGAACGAGGGTGTGAGGGAGAGCAGAAGGCAAACTCTGAGATCCCTGGCTGAACATCTGGGCAGTAATGCTCTTGACAGAGATGGGGAGTAAAAGGTAGGCAGCCCCATGATCCATATGTTCACTTCAAACCTGTTTAATGTACTAGGTGCTCTCCTGGAGAAGATAGCCAGGAGGCACTGACAAGAGGAGGCTGTAGAGCTGGAGGTAGGGGCTGGGGAATTTTAGCCCAGGGTTTGGCCTTGAGGTGGGAAACACACCTTAGGTGGGAACTCAAAATGGACACTATCAGACATCAGAGGAGTTAGGTGTGAAATTATGAGCAACAGGCTAAAAGGAACTTAGAGGAGTTGGAGATTCAAGAGATTCAATGAACAGCGAAAGCTTTAAGGAACATGTATAGAACCAGACTCTCAAGCATATACCAGATTCAACAAGTATATACCTGACTCTCCCACACTGGACAAACATCATCTGTGAAGATGAAGAGAATCCCTCAGGTGGAAAGCAACTAAAATCCTCCCTGTCCTGTCCTCTTTTTTTGACTCTATCTACTGCCTCTCAGCTTCATCTCTACTCCAAATCCAACCATCTGGCCACAAAGGGACTCCAGACCATGTGGACAGGTTAGTCCTCTTCTGAACAGCTCAGTTGCTACAAGCTGCAAAGAAAAAGCAATTTATATTCTTTGTTTATTTTTTCACCATTGTGAAATAAGAGATATGAAAATAAAAGAAAAATTGGGATACAATGAAAAGGAGAGAGAAGAACAAAGGAAACTATGTAGAGTTTCAGAAACCACTGTTAACTTTGTGGTGTATTCCCTTGCAGTCTTTTCTCTATGTAGATAGGGGTTTTGCTTATTATTACTTTTGTTTGTTTGGTACAGATATATATACATATAATGATTCACTTAAAATGATACATGTTCTTATTCATGTTTCATAAAATATAACTTTTAGGGGATGTATAAATTGTTCTTATTGAAAATATTCATTTCTTTAAGTAGGTTTTAATAAGTCATCGTAAAAAAAAATTAGAAATGCAAAAAAGGGTAGACATAGAAAGTAAATGTCCCCCCATCCCTGTCTCCCAGCTACCCAGTTCTCCTCAACCATAATACCAGTTCCAGTCTGTTGTATATTCTTCTAGAGACATTCTGTATATATGCAAACATGCATTTACAAATAAATGTTCTTCCTTCTTCCCCTCCTAATGGTAGCATACTATACTCACTGTCTGTACCTTGTTTTTTTTCACTTAACAGTAGATTTGGAGCCTGTTACAGTTTACCAAATTAGAGCAGGCTTTTTTTTTTTCCATTGGAAAAACAATTTCTTAGCAGGCAACAGACAGTTGGTCTCCCAGGGGCAGCCAGAACTTCCCTTAAGCCAAAGCAACAGGAAGCAAGTGCCCTACCTACCAGGTCTATACAAAGAGCCAGGAATGCCAAGTCTGAGATTTCCATCTCCTGCCACAGCCCACAGGGTCAAGGGACTCAGAAGCCCAGGAGACCAGAATGTCTTTTAATAAGTCCAGAGAAAATGAGGCTGGAAGAGTGATATTTGCTTCAGAAATAAGTTTGTTTTTCTGTCTCACATTCCCTGGCTTGTGCAAGTTCACATGCTCCAGGAAATCTCCCCAACCCCATCCCCTCACAGGTCCCCACCCTCACCCCACCCCCACTGCTCAGGCTCCCCAATGGGCAAGAGCAGATAGGCTGCTCCAAGTATGGTGTGACAAGGGTCAAAAGGCCCCCTGCCCACAAACATCTCCCCAACTACTTGCCCTGAACTTTTTCTCCAAGTTTCCTTGAAATTTCCTAGTTAGAGGCACAGTCTTCTGCCCTCAACCTATGCTGCTAGCATTTTAGGGTATCATGCTTTGAACACTCAGAAAGGCACCTAAGGGTTGGTATAACAACATTGAGAAAACAAATTTTTAAAAATACAAAAACAAAAAAACATTAATCACACTTAAGCAATATGAAGGGTCCTGAAAAGGTTTGTCAGGAGCAGATTTTCCTATTTGCCTCTCCCTGCCACCCTGCATATGGGAAGGGCGGGTTTCCCATGTTTATAGTGTTGAGGGGACCCAGGCTGTGTGGCTCTTGGTCTCAAGGAGAATGCAATCTGCCACATACCAGGCACCATGCTAGATGCTAGGGATAAGGTGAGTAAGATGAATAAAGATGAATAAAGCAGGAGTTCATGGACCAGATGGTGTGACAAGACGTTACATGAAAAGTCAAATAGTAATGCAAAAGTTGTCACTGGGGGGTGAAGAATGAGTGACAAAATCATACGATAGTTTGCAAACTATGGGTCTTGATTCATCGGTGGATCATGAAAGCAAATTTAGTGGGTAGTGGGTACAACCAGAATCTTTTTTTAAATGGAGTAGAAGAGAATGGAAAATATTAAAGCATGTGACACATATTTTGAGTATTATTTTGTGAAAACTTTTTTTTCAGTTATATATCAGATTGACTGTTCTGGTCCATGTTATGAAATGTATTTCTTACTGTAGATCACAGACATAAAGCTTGAAAACAACTGATTCACAGGAAGGAGTGAAAAGGGTAAATGTGAGTAGCCAGGGGAAAATGTTCCTCAAAAGTAAGAGACTTAGAACATAGTAGGTGCTCCAAAAATGCCCATTGAGGCTGCACATGCTGCATGACTTTAAGAGAAGTCCTAATGAAGCACTCTTGGCTCCACAGCCCTGGATAAGTGAGGGGATTTTCTTGGGATCCAAGTGGGAACTGCTCAGGCAATGTATCTTAAATCTGTAATCCATCTACTTTGCTGCTCCAAGTTCCCTACCACCACTTTAATCCATGCTCTGGTCTGGTCCAATACAAACATCCCAAATTGGTATTCCCTCTTCTATTCCAACCCTCTGCATCAGCCAGGCATGTGTTCAGCTGTAACAGGAATCCCTATTTCAGTGGTTTTGATGTTTCTTATGTAACAAAAAATCTGGGGGTGGGCAGACTAGAGCTGCTCAATCTGCTCAAGGATGTCATCTGAAAACCAACTCCCTTCTATCAGCCTGCTCTACATCCTTGGAATGAGGCTTTCAGCTTCATGGTTGCAAGATGGCTGCTAAACCTCCAGACATTGAGTTCTTCTCCCATACAGGAAAAAAAGAAGAATAGGTGTACAAAGACACAAAACTTTTTATAGTAGAAACCTTCCCTGAGGTTACTGAAGCTCACTCAGCAGACTTCCATTTCTATCTCATTAATCACTTGGCCCCCCTATTGCCAGAGGAGCCAGGTAATTTGCATTTATGGCTGGACACCCTTGATGCCTTGAACCAAAATCAGGATTTTGTTAGCAAAGAATTGGTATCTAGAAGAATCTGCCACATTCCTCCAATATAGTTCCTGCTTCAAACCCTTCAATGGTTCCCCACTGCTCTTAAGAGCAAATATGAAATCTTAAAATTGCTTAAAAGAGTGAGGCATGATCTGGGTCCTTATTAAACATGGGCTACCTCTGGTTCCAAAATCTTGCTCACAGCCCTCCAGTCACACTGGCCTCTCAGTTACTGGCACAGCTCAGCTCTGTTCCAGGCTCTGGGCCTTTGCATGCACTGCTCCTTCTGCCTAGAACTCTGTTACCCCTTCTTCCTATCCAGCCCCCCCACCCCACCCACACACACACATATAGCTCCCTGTCTGCTTGCTGTCTGCTCATTCCTTCTTTAGGAGGCACCAGGAACTGAACCCAGGACCTCCCATGTGGGAGGCGGGTGCCCAACTGCTTGAGCCACATCCGCTCCTACTTGGTTATTGCTCACTGTCTGCTTGTTGTTTGCTCATTGTCTTGCTCATTGTTTTTTCTCATTGTCTGCTAGTTGTTTGTCTTCTTTAGGAGGAGGGAACCAAACCCATGTGGGAGGTGGGCAACCAACTGCCTGAGCCATATCCGTTCCTCTCCCTGCTTCTTAAGTGACCGGCTCCTTCTTGTCCCACAGGTCTCAGCTCACATATCATCCCTCAGAGGTGCCTCCCTGACCACACAGTAGAAAGGATGTGGCTCCCTGATATTCTCTACCCCAGGCTGTAATAAACCTTATCATGTTTGTACTTATTTTGATTGTTTACTCTTTTTTCCCCCAATTTTATTGCGGTAACATGCACGACATAACATTTCTCATCTTAGCCACTTTCAAGTATACAATTCAGTGGTGTAAATTATATTCACAGTGTTGTGCCGCCATCACCACCATCTACTACCAAAACTTTTCCATCACTAAACAGAATTTCTGTACCCATTAAGCATTAACCCCACCCCACCCCTGCCCCTGATGCCCTGTAGTCTTCTTCCTGTCTCTATGAATTTGCTTATTCTAATTATTTCATCTAAGTGAGATCATATAATATTTGCCTTTTGTGTTGGGCTGATTTCACTCAACATGATGTCTTCCAGCTTCCTCCATGTTGTGGTGTGTATCAGAACTTCATTCCTTTTTATGGCTGTATAGCATTCCATTGAATGTCTATATCACATTTTGTTTATTCATTCATCTGTTGATGGACGCTTGGTGTTTGCCTTTGTGATTGTGGTTTTGTTTGTTTGTCCCAGTAAAAGGCCATAAGCTGCACCAGGGCAGGAGCATGTCTGTCTTGTTCATAGTTGTGTCCTGGCCCAGCACACCACAGGCCTTCAATACATAACTTCTGAAAGAATGAATGGGATCTGTTATCTGGTATTTTCTGTTGGTAAACTTTATTTTTAACTATGTGTCGAAGTACACATAACTATGTGCCTTTCTACATAGGGGCGGGTAGCAGTTGGATACAATCACTGCCCCCAAACACACCCTGAATAGTAATCCTTGCTCCTGGGGCTCAGGGGGGACACCCTCCTTCTTCCTTTAAGCCACTTACTGCCTTTCGTTGCCCTCACTGGCGTGGAATAAAGATGATCATCTGAGGAGTTTGCTTGTTAGTGGTTCTCGTACCAGTTTTGTGGGGGAGGAGTTTGGAAATAATTGTGCAACTTAAAATTGGTCAGAATTTAGTCACCCTCAGTAGGCTACAGCAGATCCTCTTCTAATGGCTTCAAACTCCACCTAGTTCACTAAATCAACATCCAAATGCGTTCAAACCCTTATGAGTTCCCTTTATAACAATCCAACCACAAAAGTGGAAGCAAGCCACAGAAACCAAGCTACTTTTTAAAGTTTTAGCAGAGGGGAAGATTATTCCAACCATCACATATCACAAAGGCTGCACTGTTCAACAAAAGACTTCCAAATGGAAATTGGAATCTGCTCCATGCCTCTAACATCGAGCCAGAAGTACAAAGAGTCTGTTATAGTCCCCGTGTTTTATGTGAAACCTTGAGAATCAAGCACTGATTGCCTTGCCTCGGCTGGCCATAAACATCTCCTGGTCTGAAAAACCCATGCCTGCCATACTGATGGAACAATGAAATATTATTTCAAGATATCTAATTTATGCAAAGGCAGACAGATCAACTAATCAAAAATAAAGATATAACAAGAGTTACTGGACTTCCATTAATAAAATCTATTTTAAAAGTTATTCGTGGTTTCTGCCCCAAAGGTTTCTGGCCCTCAACACATGTTTAAGAAGAGCATACCTTATGTTTGCATGTTTCTGCTAAATGAATAAAACATGGACAGAGGTGGCCAACAGTCTCAAGAATTAGATGAGGGCTTTGCCTCTACAAGAAATCCAAATATTAGCTTTCACATTTTTCTCATTTTATAACCATAGGTGTGCCTTATTTTAACAGACCACGTGTTCCTGGAAGGTTGTATGCAAACAATATTTTTGGAAATGGAATCATCTAAAACCTAAGGGCACCAAATATTTTTGGGTTCCTTAAGCTGAATTTTGTTTGCAATATTAATAAATCTGTTTGTAATTAAAATATTTGCTTTCTAATTTTTCTGTCTTTGTAAAAGTGGCTTTTAGGGGCATAGATTTGTTTGTTTTAAAGACTCTGGAAATTCATCGCTATTAAAATAGTAAATAGCTGACAAAATAGAAATGGCATGATATAAAACACTGAAGGAAAGTAAATCACTGGAATGGAAATGTCTTAACTTAGTTTTGCTCAAGAAGTAATAACATGGCAAGGACTCTGAAACTGGAATTACAGCCCTCTTACTTTTTAGTGTCCTTATCTTCCTTCTTAAGCCTTCTTCCCTCCCTGCTCTTCCTCAGGTCCCTAAATGTCAAACGGGTAAGTCTGCTGTTCCTGACCCTCCTGCTCTGCCCCAAATACAGAAGTTATGCCCGTCCCTTTCTCCTCCCTTTGAAATTCCCATTTCTACAAGGCACCTTTTCCTGTCACCACTATATTGGGCTTTAACAAAAAGCATCTGAGAAACTAGTTCACATTAATGTTGCAAACACCGATGGCAATTTTCTATGACATTTCTACTTTTCCCAAGGACTTCATTTTTAAAAGCCCACTCAGAGGCATCAATATTTTAGCTCAAAGGAACCATTGCTTTGTGAGTGGATTCTAGAAAATACTTCCATTTTACATGTAAATATCTCTGCTCTTTCCTCAAGCCCCACTCCAATGAGAGTAAAGAAAAAAGATATATAGCCAAAATGACAAAGAAAATAAGAAAGAAGTCAATAGAAAATAGGAAATGTCAAAAACAGGTTTAGAAAACAGAAAGCAAATGCAAGAACCAGCAGAGCTGAGATATCTGAGTACAAAAGTCCTTTAGAGGAAATAGCAACTCAGAAGCAGGTCACTTTGTGCTTCACAGTCCTGGAAAGGCCCAGGAGTTAGCAGTTCTAAGTACTGAAGAAGGCAAGGATGAGACAGAGGCTGAAGACAGGAGGGTTGGTTAAAATCTGTAGAGGCAGCAGAGACCCTCAGACCCCCTCTCTTCATTCCACACTGCTAGGAGGATGAGCTCCCTTACCTCAGTAGGAAGTTTCCATTCTGTGGAGAGGTTGATCTGGAGAATCTCCAAACTCAGAAACACCTGACACAAAGAAGGTGCGGTGAAAGTGCCAAAATTAAAATTGGGATTAATAGAAAGTCTGCATGGTGAGTGGCAAGACCCACGTAGTTCTGTAGTGCCCACTTGGCTCTCGGAATGCTGGCAGCCCTATGTAAAACCTATCCCTCACCTCCACCCAACCTCATTCTGATCCCCTCAACCCTGCGACATATTGTAGTTTCCAAAGATGGCGGCTCCAATATATGCTCTTCTTCCAATGTGATGTTGACACTCTTCCATCAAGAGGTGAGTTTTTTTTATGTTCCCTTCCTTTGAACTGTTTTGACCCATAGAGTATGGTGGAAGTGATACTATTTAAGTTCTGAGGCTAGGTCATAAAAGGCAATACAGCTTCCACCTGACTCTTTCCATTGTGGTACATGTGCCTTGAGAGCCCGGAGCTAATACATAATTACAACTATTCTGAAGCCACCATACTGGAGAGACCACATGGAGAAAAAGAGCCCCAGCTGTTTCTGCCTCCAACTGTTTGACTTTCCAAGGATCACTTTTGACTGGGCAAATCTTCAGATGATTCCAATTTCCAGCCGTCCAGCCACCCCAGATGACATTGAGTGGAGCAGAGTTGCCAAGCCCTGCCCAAACTACAAAATACATGTTCCGTCTTAAGTCATGAAATTTTGGGGGAATATATTATGCATTATAATTAACTGGAACAAACTCCTACTCACTTCCCCACCATATTGGAAGATTCTTCTCTGAAACTGGCCTCAGAGGAAAGACCTGCATTACTGGTAACAAAACAGCTGGGTCTCTTTCCAATTACCATGCAGTGAAACCCACCAGTTGAAAAGCTCCTTCCATGCATATAGAGCTAACAGTCCACTTTTTAGTGCCTCCATTCCAATATGAACACATAATCAAGGATCAACAGTCATTTGAGGAAAATATTTAACATGAAAGGCAACAACCAAAACAAACAAACAAACAAACAAAAAGGAATTTTGAAGAAACAAGGAAGATGCATGGAGTAGAAGTAAACTTCAGCCAAATGTATCTCAAAGAGATAAGATAGTGTATCCATAAAACACAAACAGAATTCTGTTTTTAAAGGGGAAACATTAGAGAACAAGAAAGAACTCTTGAAAATTAAAAATAAGATAGTTAAAATTAAAATTTCCACAAAAATATTGAAAAATGATGTTGAGATATTTTTTGGAAGTAGAATCAAAGGCAAAAAAGTTGAAAATAGGAGAGAAAATGTAAAACTTAGGAGTTCTAATATTGTAATAATAGGAGTTCTGAAAAAGAGTACGGAGGAAAAAAAGGGACAATATTATAAACTAAATAATATTAATAATATTGAAATTTTCTAGAACTGAAAAACATGAGTTTCCACATTGAAAGGGCCATTAGGTGCCCAGAACAATGAAAAAGAAAAAAATCCACACTGAGACACATCATTAAGAAATTTCATAACACTGGGGATAAAAAGATGCTAAAATCTCTCATAGAGAAAAAACAGGTCCCAAGGCATTTGGAATAAGAAGGGCATTAAATTTCTCCATAGCAATACTAGAATCTACAAGATAGTGAGCAATACCTTCAAAATTCTGAGGGAAGAATATTTTAAACTTTGAATTCTATACCCAAACTATCAATCAAATGTAATGATAGAATAAGTTATTTTCAGACATACAAGTTCTCAACAATTGGTTCCCATGCATACTGTCTCTGGAAGATACAAGATGTGTTCCACCAAAACAAGGGAAAGAACCAAGACAAAGGGAGCCAGGAAAAATTCAGGATACAACCCAAGAGAGAAGGAAAGAGGGTAAGCATCATGTAGAAAATGTAGAGAGCAACCACCAAGAACTGAAAAAGACTGGATGGGCTTGGGCCCAGGGGAAGGGAAACTAATTTAGCTGATATATTTGTCCATGTGGAAAATAGTATTGAAGGGCTTCACAATCCTGGTGGAGGAATTTGGAAGAAGTAGTGAAAGTGACATAGAAATAGGCACAATTATCAGCTCAGAAAAAAGCAAAAAATTTTGCAAGTAAGGAAATGCACACTACTAATCTCAACAGAGGATAAATTTTACCTGGTCATAATAAAGCAAACACTGTAACTGGTTTAGCTAACATTGTGATTTTAACTTTATTGAAAGAATGGAGGGAGAGGGAAGGAGGCGGGGCTGGAGTGCCAGCTAAATTCTCATATATCATAATAGAAAGTCAGCCTATAAGGGCTAAAATTCATAAAGCAAGATATAGATGTAAAGCCATGTTATTTTGGGAACATGGAGCTAAATATCAGAAGAAATTGTGAAAGGAGTTGACAGTGGTTGTCTCTGGGGAGTGGGCTCAGGAGAAGAAAGGGGTTTAGAAGGAACTGTAGTTTTCAGTATCATCTGAGGTTGTAAACTCTGTACATGTCATACTTTACTTTTTTAAAGGTGCATCTAAGAAGTATGACAAGCTTTAGGGAAATTTTCATGGACAAGGAAGCCTTTTCAGTGACATCAAGTCATACATATGTGTCTCTGCTCATATTTATTCATTTATTTTAACACCACTATGTTCAAAGAAGGAGTTAAGTTGGCTTCCAAGATGCATATAATAAAAGAAGATTAAATGCAATTAAAATAAGCAAACAAGGAGAAAATAGAGAAGATAAATAAGAAGCCAGAGGCAACTTAGGAACAAACACAAACATAATAAACCCTCACTGCCTATCCTTGTTTGAGGGGAAGCACACATTTGGTCTGAGCTTTCTAGCATCCAATGCCAAGGGGAATTCATATCATGTGATTCGCATTATCCATAAGATAAAAAACAAACTGGTTCTGACTTCAGGAATGGTAACACGAGAAGTTCCCCAAACCCACTCTCCAAAAACAAACAAACAAACAAAAAACCTACTCCCCAGAAAAACAAAAAAGCTGGTGATACCTATTCTTTTTTAAAGATTTATTTTATTTATTTATTCCCTGCTCGCCCCCCCCCCCCCCCTTTTGTTGTGCGCACTGTCTGCTGTGTGTTCTTCTGTGTCTGCTTGTCTTCTCTTTAGGCAGTACCGGGAACTGATCCTGGGACCTTCCAGAGTGGAGGGAGGCTGCTCAATCTCTTGCACCACCTCAGCTCCCTGATCTGCTGCATCTCTCATTGTCTCTTTTCAGTGTCTCTTTTTGTTGTGTCATCTTGTTGTGTCAGCTCACTGAGCAGACCAGCTCTGCTTTTCACCAGAAGGCCCTGGGAATCGAAACCTAGACCTCCTATTTTGTAGACGGGAGCCCAATCACTTGAGCCACATCCGCTTCCCTGGCGATACCTATTAAAACAACAACAAAACACACACACACACACACACACAACTATTTTAATTTCTGGAGTTGTTTCAAGAGCATACAGTAAAAGAAAAATATTGAAGAAAATCTACTAAATCTTGGTAAGAACAGCACAACTTGCTTCCTTCCTGACAGCTCAGCCTGATAGAAGATTCAGTGTGGATCTTTAAGGGGCTCACTCTCTCCTTAACTCCCAATCAAAGGTTATTGTATCTCAAAGGTTACTGCAAACCACCAGCATTTTTCATCCAAGTTGAGTTAAAGAGAATAAATTTGTATGAGTGTGGCCAAGAGACTAGGGTTCCCTTTCTCCATCCAGTTTGCACCCATAAAGACAGAGGGTCTGCCCAGATGTGGCAGACCAGGAATACTGGGTCCCCTGCTGATCTTGCTCCAAATCACTTGTGGGAAGAGGTTCCATACTGGAAGAGGAAAGCCAAAAAGACCAGAGACTATCATCCACCCAGCACCCAGAGAAGTGGCTCAGAGACATTGCCCAGTGGTAGAGGGAGTCCATAAGAGCTCCAAATCTCTCCTCACAGAAAGCAAACTTTATTTGAAATAGCGTCTGGGAAAGTTCAGGTGTAAAGGTGCTCTCAAAAACAATAGCTCTTCTTAATTAGGAAAAAAACCTACACCATAGACCAGCTAGTCTACCAGAGAGAACCAGGGAAAGAGATACCTAAGACTTCCTGAGGTTAGAGCAAATCTCATCAACTGGTCTCAAAAGCTACTCCTGCCCAAAATCAATTGCTTCAAGATTGCTGAACAATTTATGCCCAGAGCATTGTCAAAAACAATAGAGGAATCAGCAGGTAATTAGCGGGCTAAGTATAATGCCAAATGAGGCAGACAGTTTAACAGAGAGATCAGGGAAAGAGACAAAGAGCCAAAACCACTATCTTCCAGGGTGACTGTGTGCACTCCCGAGGCTGTGCCTTAAGAAGAGCTATACCAAAGGCTTCACACAGAGGGGGAAGGCAACTACTTTAAAATAAGCACAAAACAGGGGGGCGGCTGTGGCTCGATCAGTGGGGCTCCCGTTTACCATATGGGAGGCCCCGGGTTCGGTTCCCGGGGCCTCCTGGTGGGGGCGGGCCCGCCCGCGCGGCGTGGTTGGCTGACCCGGAGAGCACAAGCAGCAAGGGGGGGATAAATGAATAAATAAAAATAAAATCTTTAAAAAAAAAAAAAAAAAAAAAAAATAAGCACAAAACAAAAACAAAAACTATCCCTGGAGGGGGGAAGGGGAATCAGTATCCAGAGTTGCTACAATATATTACCTGAAATGTCCAGTTTTCAACAAAATATGAGACATGCAAAGAAACAGGAAAGGATGACCCATGCCCTGTAAAAAGCAAGCAACAGAAATTGCCTCTGAGAATTGAGGCAGATGTCAGATTTAACAAAGAATTCAAAGTAGCCATTATAAATATGTTTGAAAGAAAAAACAATCTATGCTTAAAGAAGTTAAGGAAGGTATAAAGACAATGACTCATCATATAAGAATATCATTAGATAGAAATTATAGAAAAGAAAAAAATAGAAATCCTGGAGCTAAAAATTATAATGACCAAATGAAACATTTATTAGAGGAGCTCAACAGTAAATTTGAACTAGCTAAAGAAAGAATCATCAAATTGAAGAAAGATTGTTAGCTATTATGCAATCTACAGAAAAGAGAGGAAATAGAATAAAAATAAATAAACAAACAGAACCTCAGAGAAATGTGAGACCAATTTAAGAGCACCAACATAAGGGAAATGGCACCCCAGAAGAGAAGAAAGAGAAAGGAGAAAAAAAATTCAAAGAAATAATGGCTGAAATCTTACAAATATGCTGAAAAACACAATCTACACATCCTAGAAACTCAATGAACACATCATAGTAAATATTCTGAGAGGTAAAGACAAAGAGAAAATCCTATAAGAGGCAAGAGAAAACCAACGCATCACGGATAAGGGAAGCCCAATAAGCTTAACAAATTTATTATTTGTGTGTGTGTGTGTATTTTGTAAACTTTATTTTCTACATTTCATAATTGAAATATAAACAATTAAATATTTGAAAATACACAGTTGAATGAAAACAAACGTTTCTCAATTAAATGTACTGGATACATATAATTTTTTTTTAATCATACAGTATGTTACAAAATATATTTGGTTCAGAGCAACGCAATCACACAGTATTTGTCCTTTTGTGTCTGGCTTGCTTCGCTCAACATAATGTCCTCCAGGTTCATCCATGTTGTCATATGTTTTATGATTTCATTTCTTCTTACAGCTGCATAATATTCCATCGTGTGAATAGATCACAGTTTGTTTATCCATTTGTCTGTTGATAGACACCTAGGTTATCTCCAACTTTTAGCAATTGTGAATAATGCTGCTATGAATGCCAGTGTGCAGGTGTCTGTTCGTGTCACTGCTCTCAGTTCTTCTGGGTATATATCTAGTAGTGGTATTGAAGCGTCACATGGCAAGTCTATATTAAGCTTCTTTAGGAATGTCCAAACAGTCCTCCACAGTGGCTGTCCCATTCTGCATTCCCACCAACAGTGAAGAAGTGTTCCTATCTCTCCACAACCTCTCCAACACTTGTAGTTCTCTGTCTTTTTAATACTGGCCATTCTGCCACTATTAAATGATAACTCATTGTAATTTTGATTTGCGTTTCCTTAATCATGAGTGATGTTGAGCATTTTTTCATGTGTTTTTTTGCCATTTGTATTTCTTCTTTGGACAAATGTGTATTCAAGTCTTTTACCCATGTTTTAATATGGTTGTTTGTCTTTTTATTGTTGAATTGTAACATCTCTTTATATATCCCGTATTTTAAACCGTTATCAGACATCTGATTACTAATATATTTTCTCCCATTGAGTTGACTGCCTTTTAACTCTTTTGACAAAATCTTGTGAGGCCCAAAAGTGTTTAGTTTTGAGGAGGTCCCATTTATCTATTTTTCCTTTTGTTGCATGTCCTATGAGTGTAAGGTCCAAGAAACAACTATCTACTACAAGGTCTTGAAGATGTTTCCCTACATTTTCTTCTAGTAGTTTTATGGTCTTGGCTTTAATATTTAGGTCTTTGATCCATTTTGAGTTGACTCTTGTATAGGGAGAGAGATAGGGGCCATCTTTCATTCTTTTGGTTATAGATATCCAGTTCTCCCAGCACCATTTGTTGGAGAGACTGTTTTGTCCTGTTAACACGGACTTGGTAGGTTTGTCAAAAACCAGTTGGCCATATAGGTAAGGGTTTATTTCTGGATTCTCAATTCTATTTCACTGATTGATGTGTCTACCTTTCTGCCAGTACCATGCTGTTTTGACCACTGTAGCTTTGTAATATGCTTCAAGGTCAGATAGTGAAATTCCACCTGTGTCGCTCTTCTTTTTTAGAATGTTTTTGGCTATTTGGGTGCACTTTCCCTTCCAAAAAATTTGGATGGTAATTGTATTTTCTAATTCTGTAAAGTAGACTGTGTAATTTTGATTGGTATTGCATTGAATCTATAAATCAGTGTGGGTAGGATTGATATATTCATGATATTTATTCTTCCAAACCATGAAAACAGAATGTCTTTCCATTTGTTTAGTTCTTTTTTATTTCTTTTAGCATTGTTTTGTAGTTTCTGCATATAGGTCCTGAACTGCTTTGGTTAACTTAATTCCTAGGTATTTGAGTCTTTTTGTTGCTCTTTTTTTTTTTTAAAGATTTTATTTATTCATTCATTCATCCCCCCCTGCTGCTTGTGATCGCCGGGTCAGCCAACCACGCCGTGCGGGCGGGCCTGCCCCCACCAGGAGGCCCCGGGAACCGAACCCGGGGCCTCCCATATGGTAAACGGGAGCCCCACTGATTGAGCCACAGCCGCTTCCCTTTTTGTTGCTCTTGTAAGCGGAATTTTCTCCCTCATTTCCTCCTCAGATATTTCAGTACTAATATACAAAAACATTACTGATTTTTGCATGTTGATCTTGTATCCTGCCAATTTGCTGAACTCATTTATTAGGTCAAATAGCTTTGTCATGGATACTTCAGGATTTTCTAATACAGAATCATATAATCCACAAACAGTGAGTTTTACTTCCTCTTTTCCTATTTGGATGCCTTTAATATTTTTTTCTTGTCTATTGCCCTAGCTAGAACTTCTAGTACAATATTGAATAACAATGGTGACAGTGGGCATCCTTGTCTTGTTCCTGACCTTAGAGGGAAAGCTTTCAACCTTTCCCAATTAGGTACAATGTTGGCTGTGGGTTTTTCATATATGCCTTTTATCATATTGAGGAATTTCCCTTCTATTCCTATCTTTTGAAGTGTTTTTATCAAAAAAGGATGCTGGATTTTGTCAAATTCCTTTTCTGCATCGATTGAATGATTATGTGTTTTTTTCCCTTCAATTTGTTAATGTGGTGTATTATGTTGATTGATTTTCTTATGTTGAACCAGCCTTGCATACCAGGAGTAAATCTCACTTGCTCGTGATGTATAAGACTTTTGATATACTGTTGGATTCGATTTGCAAGTGTTTTGTTGAAAAATTTGGCATCTACGTTAGAGAGATTGGTCTGTAATTTTCTCTTCTGGTAGTATCTTTATCTGGCTTTGGTATTAGTGTGATGTTGGCTTCATAAAATGTGTTGGGTAATTTTCCTTCTCTTCAAATTTTTGGAAGAGTTTAACTTCCTTTTTTCCTGTTTGTTCGTTTTGTTTTTAGGTACCGGGAACTGGGTATTGAAACTGGGGCCTCATATATGGGAAGCCGGCACTCAGCCACTGAGCCATGTCGGCCTCACTGAGTTGGCTTTTCAATTTGTCTTGTTTGTTTTTGTTTTTTCAGGAGACACAAAGACCTCCCATGTGGGAGGCGGGAGCTCTACCTCTTGAGCCACATCCACTCCCAGAACAGTTTAAACAGGATTCGTGTTAATTCTTTTCGAAATGTTTCGTAGAATTCACGTGTGAAGCCATCTGGTCCTGGACTTTTCTTTCTTGGGAGATTTTTGATGACAGATTCAATCTTTTAAAACATGATTGGTTTGTTAAGTTCTTGTATTTCTTTTAGTGTCAGTGTAGGTTGTTTGTGCCTTTCTAGGAATTTGTGTCATTTTATCTAGGTTGTCCAGTTTCTTGGCATACAGTTTCTCATAATGTCCTCTTATGATTCTTTTTATTTCTGTGGGGTCAGTTGTAACTTCTCCCCTTTCATTTCAGATTGTATTTATCTGCATCTTCTCTCTTTTTTTCTTTGTTAGTCTAGTTATGGGTTTGTCAATTTTATTGATCTTCTCAAAGAACCAGCTTTTGGTCTTCTTGATTTTCTCTATTGTTTTTTTGTTGTTGTTGTTGTTGTTCTCAATTTCATTTATTTCTGCTCTAATCTTTATTATTTCTTTCCTTCCTCTTGCTTTGGGAAAGGTTTGCTGCTTCTTTTTCTAGTTTCTTTAGTTATTCATTTAAATCTTTGAGTTTAGCTCTTTCTTGTTTTTTAATATAGGCATTTAGGGCTATAAATTTCTCTCTCATGATTGCATTCAGGGAAACAGATATGTGTTAAGCAATTGAGCTCCCATCTACCATATAGGAGGCCCAAGGTTCAATTCCCAGGGCCTCCTGGTGAAAGACAAGCTGGCCCGTTCAACAAGCTGGCCTGAGTGGAGTGCTGGCCCATGCAGGAGTGCTGACCTGCATGGAGTGCTGGCCTACGTGGAGAGCTGGAGCAGCAAGATAATGCAACAAAAAGAGACACAGAGGAGAAACAATAAGAGACACAGCAGACCAGGGAATGAGGTGGTTCAAGGGACTGCAGAAGGTCCCTGGATCAGTTCCCACTGCTGCCTAAAGAGAAGATAAGCAGACACAGAAGAGGGAGCAAGCAGTGAGTGCAAAAAACAATGGGTTTGTGTGTGTGAAATAAATATATAAATAAATATTTTTTTTAAAAAAAAGACTGCTTTCGCTGTATCCCATAGGTTTTGATAAATTGTGTTCTCATTTTCATTTGTCTCAATATATTTACTGATTTCACTTGCAATTTCTTCTTTGACTCACTGGTTATTTAAGAGTGTGTTGTTCAGTCTCCACACATTTGTGAATTTACTTTTTTCCTCTGTATTATTATTTTTTTTTTTTAGATTTTCAGGAATTTTATGCATGAACATTTTACTGGTACACTTTGATTAACAGAGAGTTAAAGAATTTCTTTTAATTTTATATCACTTTTAAACACTTTTTGTCCAACCTATAATATATAATGCTACCACAATACCTTCTTCAACTTGCCATATGCATTCAACTTTTGTTCTACATACTTCCATTCTGATTTTATGAAAACCAGCCATCTTATCTTAGGACAAAATACATTTCCCTGAACAAACTTATCAAATTTCAGTTAGCACTCCTACAAACTTTTACTCATTTAAGTTTCACATCTTTCGTTTCATTCTGTGAAAAAAATAAGCAATTCATTTTAATTTAAGCAAGAACTATTTTTAATGAAGAGATTTGAAGTAATTTCATTAGTCAAGATGTACAATTTTCATCGCTTTAAAGATTTAATATACACAAGGCAAATTTACCTTATTAGCAGTCATACATATTAATACAAGTGCTTATTTGATTTTTGGCCATTTGAATAGAGCTCTTTTAAGAATATTATTTAATATTACCATCCGGAGGTATTAAGATATACACTGAACAAACAGACAAACACAAAAAGAGTTAAGACATACCGACAGAAACAAAGTTCATAAACTTGACTCATAATTCTTACTGCTTTGGTATGGCTATTTTTAGGCTTTTCATTATTTTATATCTTTGAATTTTACTGCTTTTAAGATTTAAATGCTTTAACTAGCAATCAGCAACAGTTAAGAATATTTGAGCATTATAACTGCAGTTAAGCTTTAATGCAGCAGTTTAGACAGATATTTAACACATATATTTCGATCATTGCTTTTTAGGAGTACATTTAGACTTAGGAGTTAGCTAAAAAGCTTACTTGTAAGAGGTGAGCAATTGTAGGTTTGTTAAGATTATTAGGGACAGCTGGGTGCTGAAATTTTTGACAAGATGAGAAGGATCAGAGGAACAGGATCTGAGAGGATATTTGGTCTGGGTGAGGTCAGAGAGGGAGAAGGGGATGTGAATGTGCATAATGCTTTCTGTCTGGGCCACTTTCTGGAGAGAGAGGACAGGAACTGGAGAAGGAGTCTGGAGAGTGGGGATTTGGGCTCGAGAGCTGGTGATGGGTGGGGAGAAGGGAGCAGGGCACAGGGAGAGGTGTGGGGGAAGGGAAGGGGGATGGAGCAAGTTCAGGGGGCTGTGATGAGGCATACACAGGTGGAGGAGGGATGTGATCAGAGGGATCAGAGTTGAAAGAAGGGTTTTCTGTGTGCAGGCAGGGATGGGTGGGGAAGGGAGGCAAGCTCTAGCCCCAGGCACCTGTATGGTGAGGGGTGAAAGTTGGGGGAGCCTGGTCTGTCAGATTGAAGTGAAAATTTTCAGAGGTTGTAGGGAGTGAGGGAGGAGAAGGAAAGTTTCTGAGAGGATTTTTGGTATAAAAGAAGGATCTAAAAAGAGGAACAGGATTGGCAAAGGGAGAGACGATTACAAAGGAAGAGAAATGCCTGAACGTAAGGAATTTCTGACCACTTGCTGGTGTACTGGATGAAATTCTCTAAGCTTCAGAGAATTTGAAAATTGAAAGTGCCTTCTCCAGCCATTGACTTTCATTGCCCAATTTGTATTATGGCCACACCGAGGTCAAGCTTTTTAGGTCTGATGTCTCCTTCTGGGTTCAGAGTTTTAAGGTTATGAAGGAGACAACCCAGAGGTGTGGTGTTTTTTTGGGGGGGCGTGGGGCGCGGAATTGAATTCCCCATTTTAGGTGGTGTGGGTGAGACTAAGGATCTCTAAAAAGGAAAGAACGGAGGAGATTCCGAATGAGACAGGCATCCCGGAATCAGACGGAAATCACCCAAGGAAATGGGAGACTGCGCTTGGAGCTTAACGTCTCCGGAGCCAAGGGGTCTCTTCCCACTAGGACGCAGGCATACCACCCGCTGTGGCCCTTGGGGATGGTGAGGATCACTGACCTAGTGCTAGGGGTTTTTTGGCGGGTTGTCCTGGACAACTGGAAAGGAGAGAGAGAGAGCAGGATCCTCCGGCGGAGAAATCCTTGACTCACACTGCTATGATTCGGTGCCGGTGTTGGATGGGTTCTCGGCAGCGGCAGGGCGGAGGTTCCTCACCAACCAGTCAGTCTCAGCAATCCCAGACCCAGGTGTTTCTGCACCAAATTTTAGAGAAAAAAGGGTGCTCACTAGGATGCAGAGACTGATGATTGCAGGCAGAAAGTTTACTGGGTAGCTCTCCCAGTGGAGGGGGTCTGAAGAATAGTCTTCAGCTCCCCTGCCAGAGTCTGAAGAGAGACCTCCTCTGTATTATTGATTTCCAGTTTCATTCCATTATGATCTGAGAAGGTGCCTTGTATAATTTCAATCTTTTTATATTTATTGAGAGCTGCATTGTGCCCTAACATGTGGTCTATCTTGGAGAAAGATCCATTGGCACTTGAGAAGAATGTATAACCCACTGAGTTTGGATGCAGTGTTCTGTATATCTCTGTTACGTCTAACTCGTTTAACATACTGTTCAAGTTCTCTGTTCCCTTGATAGTCTTCTGTCTAGTTGTTCTATCTAATAATGTGAGTGGGATGTTGAAGTCTCCAACGATTATTGTAGAAATGTCTATTTCTCCCTTCAGTTTTGCCAGAGTTTGTCTCATGTATTGTGGGACACCCTGGGAAGGTGCATAGATATCTATGACTGTTATATCTTTCTGGTGGATTGTCCCTTTTATTAATATATAATGGCCTTTTGTATCTCTTATAATTCTTTTGCATTTAAAGTCTGTTTTGTCTGATATTAGTATATCTACCTCTGCTCTTTTTGGTTACTATTTGCATGTAGTATCTTTTTCCAACCTTTCACTTTCAGCCGGTTTGTATCCCTGGGTCTAAGGTGAGTTTCTTGTAAGCAGCATATGGATGGCTCATGTTTTTTTTATCCATTCTGTCACCTGTATCTTTTTTTTTTTTTTTATTTATTTATTCATTTATCCCCCCCTTGCTGCCCGTGCTCGCCAGGTCAGCCAACCACGCCATGCGGCGGGCCTGCCCTCACCAGGAGGCCCCGGGAACCGAACCCGGGGCCTCCCACATGGCAAACGGGAGCCCCACTGATTGAGCCACAGCCGCCTCCCAACCTGTATCTTTTGATTGGGGAGTTTAACCCATTCACATTCAATGATATTACTGTAAATGCACTATTTACTTCTTCCATTTTCTTCTTTGGTTTTCATATGTCATCTTGTTTTTGTCTCTCTTTTTACTCTTTTGGTTATCCTTTCTGCTATTCTTTCTTCTATACTCTCCTCCAGGCCTCTCTCTCTTGTCTTTTTCTTTCAAGTTCTAAGGTTTCCTTTAAAATTTCCTGCAAAGGTGGATTCTTTTTTGCAAACTCTCTTAGTTTTTGTTTGTTTGTGAATATTTTATACTCACCTTCATATTTGAAGGACAGTTTTGCTGGATAAAGAATTCTCAGCTGACACTTTTTCTTTCAGTATCCTAACTGACAGTGGTATGAACCACTGTCTTCTCGCCTCCATGGTTTCCGAAGAGAAATCTGTGCTAAGTCTTACTGAGTGTCCTTTGTACCTGATAGTTTGCTTCTTTCTTGTGCTATGAGAATTTTCTCTTTATCTTTGACATTTGACATTCTGAGTAGTGTGTGTCTTGGAGTAGGCCTATTCAGATTTATTCTGATTGGCATTTGGTGTGCTTCTTAGACACGGAAGGTCATTTCTTTTGTGAGAGTTGGGAAATTTTCAGCTATTATTTCCTCAAATACTCTTTCTGCCCCTTTTTCCTTCTCTTCTCCTTCTGGAACTCCCATGACACGTATGTTGATATGTTTCGTGTTGTCATTCAACTCTGAGCCTCTGCAATTTTTTCCATTCTTTTTTCTCTTCAATTTCAGCTCTTCTGTCTTCTGTATCACTTATTCTTTCTTCTATCATTTTGGGTCTGCTGTTGAATGTCTCTAATGTGTTTTTTTTTTTTTTTTCCAAAGATTTTATTTATTTATTCATTTATCCCCCCCTTGCTGCTTGTGCTCGCTGGGTCAGCCAACCACGCCATGCGGGTGGGCTTGCCTTCACCAGGAGGCCCCGGGAACCAAACCCGGGGCCTCCCATATGGTAAACGGGAGCCCCACTGATTGAGCCACAGCCGTCTCCCTCTAATGTGTTTTTTTATCTCACCTCTCGTGCCTTTCTTTTCCATGAGGTCTGTTACTTTTCTCTTCAGGATTTCAAATTCTTCTTTGTGCTCATTCCATGTTTTCTTCATGTCATTTATATCTTTAGCCATATTGTCTTTCAACTCATTAATTTGATTTTGGAAATGTGTACATATCTCACTAATTATTTCTCTCAAATCCTGTGTCTCTTCTGGGGCTTTGATATATTCCTTTTCTTGGGCCATGTCTTTTATTTTCTTGATATGGCTTGTTATTTTTCGCTGATATCTAGGTATTAGGATTAGGATGGACTTTACTCAGATGCTCAATTTCCTTCTCTTGTAGGGATTTAGTGGCAGAAGCCTGTGTGCTACCTTTGATTCTTGGCTCCACCTGGATTGTTAAGATTGCCCTTGCTAGTTATTCAAAACTGGTCTCTGGACCCAGTAATTGGTTGTAGACCTGCTTCCTAGGACCTTCAAGAGGGAGGCTATAGAGGCTGGAAAAAGCCTCTCTTACTTATTTTTAATTTTCTCATATGCACTTCCATAGTATGCCAGCAGATTACACTCTTTGGCAGCTCTTAGTTCAATGACTGGCCACAGTGTATTGTTGCAACACAGACCAGATCGATGTGATAGAGCTTCCTGTCTGGAGGCCAAGAGCCTTATAATTCAAACTTTCTCAGAGACAGTTCTCCAGCCTTCTCTGGCAGCCTGCTCTCCTTTCCTGGGTAGGGAACACCTCCATTCCCCTCTGAGTCCTCAACAATCAGTTCAGCTTAGTAGAGAAGGAGATTGGGAGGGTTATGGGCTCCCAATGCAAACAATGGCATGGCCCCACCTGGCCTGGAAGGGCTCCTGGGACACAGAAGACCAAATTTGTGAGTCAAAAGCTGAGTCAGCCTTAGACTGTGTTCCTCTCTCTCCTCATTCTTGGGGAGGTGTGTTCTCAACAACAAGTCCCATCTAGAAGAGAGGGAGATTTTATGGGTTGGATTTCTCCAGTCCCGTGCCGGCTCACAGGGCAAACCATGGTGTGGTCCCACCTGGCCTGGAAGGGCTGGCAGGACACAGCAGACCAAATTTGTGGGTCAGAAACTGAGTCAACATTAGGCTGTGTCCCTCTCTCTCCCCTTTCTTGGGGTGGTGGATCCCTGGAGCCCCCTTTGTCTGTAGCTTTGTCTGAGAATTCTAATGTGTCCTTAGTGTGGGGGAGAGTGCCAATAGCAGCAGCCACTGGTTTCAACTCACAGTTCTGTTTTAATAATTCCTCTCCTTTGTCCCTCTCTCCTTTGGGTGGTGTCCAGCCTTCACCTGGCATCCTAACACCCAGAAGATCTTTTTCCAGTCTGTTTCAGCTTGTCCTCTATTTATTTTTCTGGAGGAAAAGAAAGTCCCATGTCGTTCTAGTCTGCCATCTTTCTGGAAGTGGTGTTCAACAAGTGCCTGCTTATCAGAAACAAAGGAGACCAGAAGATAGTGGGATGATGTATTCAAAATGCTTAAAGAAAAAAGATGTCAATCAAGAATCTCATATCCAGGGAGCGGAGGTGGCTCAAGCCTTTGGTCACCTCCCTCCCACATGCGAGGTCCTGGGTTTCGTTCCTGGTGCCTCCTAAAACGAAGACAAACACACAATGAGCAGACAGCAAACACAAACAATGGGGGGGGGGTTAATAAATAAAAATAAATCTTAAAAAAATAAAACTGAAAAAGAATTGCATATCCAGCAACAGTCTCTTTTAAAAATGCAGGTGAAATAACATTCTCAAACAGACAAAAACTGAGAAAATTCATTAGTAGAAGACACATTTTACAAGAAATATTAAAGAAAGTTCCTCAGGCCAAAAGGAAGTAAATTCAGATAGAAATTCAAATCCACATGAAAAAAACAAAAAGCAATAGTAAAGATAATTATGTAATTATAAAAGATAGTATAAATGTGTATTTCTTCCACTATCTACTCTTAACTAATTTATAAACAAATTATATAAAACTATATATATATTTGTATTGTCATATAAAAGTGTAATATATTAGTCAATTATGGCACAAGAGGTGAGTGGGAGCAGAGATTTTTGGATTAAGAAAATGACACCAGATGGTAACTTGAATCAACAGAAACAAATGAAAGGATCCAGAAATGGTAAATATAACAAACTCTGTAAATACATATTTGCTCTCTTTTCTTTCCTCAGCCTCTAAATTTAATAGACATAAAATTATAAAAGTTTGTGTTTAATTGTAGCATATATAGATTTAATATGTATTACAATAAAAGCACAAAAAAGGGAGGAGGAATAGAGCTATATAGGAGTAACATTTGTATGTATAACTGAAATTAATTTAGTATAAACCTGAGTCAATTCCAAGTTAAGATGTATAATGCCCAGAGTAACTGCTAAACACATAATTCAAAAATACAGTGAAAAAAAAAAACATTAGAAGAATTAAAATGTTACACTAGAAAATATTTACTTAATGATAAACAAATCACTAAGGACAAATAGAGGAACAAAATGGACCTGGACATATAGAAAACAAAAAGTAAAATGGCAGACAAAAATCCAACTATATCAATAATAATATCAAATGTGAATGGATTAAACAATCCAACCAAAACACAGAGATTGTCAGACTGGATTTAAAAAATGATCCAAGTATATTCTGTCCAAAAGAGACACATTTGATTCAAATATACAAAAAGGTTGAAAATAAAAATAGACAAACCACACAGCCACATGAAATCAATGAATCACATGTCAGGCTCTATTTGGGAATATATGAAAAGCTATTTCCCCAATACAAACCCCCTAATCATGACTCTTCTACTTCTTTTATTTGAACCTATAATTTTCAATTTACTTGCTAAGCTTATTTCTCAGTCGTAAAGCCTTTAGATTGTTTTTATGCCAGTTGAACCCTGAAGCCCAGCAGATATGCAGCCAATTCCCACTCTCCAGTTTTTTGGGTCTGCCTTGGATGACTAATGAAATGGTGATGATGGACCAGCCCAATCCCCAAAGCAAGGAGTATCTTTAACTGCAAGCAAAACAATGCCATTCCTCTGCCCCATAATATCTACATCTCTTCTCATCCTGAAGCAGTCAGAGTGGACATCATTCCAAATCCCTCAAGATTCAGGAATGAACAAAAATAAGGAGGGGGGGCTAAAGCAGATTTATTGAAATTGTAGTTATTATCTTGTGTTAACTGAATACCTTGTAACATCGATATAAAATTAATTTTTAAATATTAAAAAAAAACCATTAAGAAAGTGAAGACTACCCACAAAATGCGAGAGAAATCTGGCAAATCATACATCTTACAAGGGGCTTGTATCTAGAACATATAAGAAACGATCACAACTCAATAATTTAAGAAAGCCAATAACTCAATTAAAAATAGGCAAAGCATGTGAGTAGACATTGCTCCAAAACTATATAAATGGCCAATATGCACATGAAAAGGTGCTCAACATCATTAGTTACTAGGGAAATGCAAATCAAAACCACAGTTAGTTTTGGTAATGAGTAGTGGTGATGGTAACACAACATTGTGAATATCATTAACACCACTAAACTGTAACCTTGAAAGAGGTTAAAATGGAAAATACTATGTGGCATCTATGTTACCACAATAAAAATTAATATCACAGAACAAAACAAAAACCAAAATCAAATATAAACCACTATGATACACCACTTCACACCCTCTAGGATAGCTATAATTTTAAAAAGGGAGGGGGGACAATAACAAGTGTTGGGAAGAATATGGATAAATTGGAATTCTACATTACTGGCAAGGGTGTAAAATGGTGCAGCCACTTTGGAAAACACTCTGGCAGCTTCTCGAATTACCACATGGTCCATCAACTCTACTCCTATGTATATACCCAAGAGAAATAAAAACATATGTCCATATAAAAACTTGCACATGATTGTTTATAGCAGTATTATTCATAATAGTCAAAAGTGTGAATAACCTAAATGTCCATCAACTGATAAATGGAGAAATGTGTTATATTCATAAAATGTAATATTATTTGGCAACAAAAAGAAATAAAGTACTGAAACATGCTACACAGGAATGAACCTTGAAAACATTATGCTAAGTGAAAGAACCCAGTCACAAAGGACCATATATTGTGTGACTCCATTTATATGAAATGTCCAGAAGAGGCAAATTCATAGAGATAGGAAGTAGATTAGTGACTGCTTAGGGTGATGAAAAATGTTCTGGAATTAGACAATGGTGATGCTTGTACAATTCTGTGAATATGCTGAATATACTCAACTGGAAATTATACCACCAGCACTATTTATCTTATGGGATATTTTAAATATCAAATGAAATAATCATATGAAAATGATTTCTACAAATATTTATGTGGCACATTATTTATAACAATGGGAATGACATTTAACCCCCAACAATAGAATGACTAAATAGACACATCCAAAAAATTAATATTATATAGCCATCAAAAATAGTGTTTTCAAAAAATAATGATGGGGGCAGACTAGAAAGACACAGGACTTTCTTCTCCTCCAGAAAAATAGCTAGAGGACAGGCTGAAACAGCCTAGAAAAAGATCTTCTAGGGTTTAGGATACCAGGAGAAAGGTGGACACTGCCCAGAGAAGAGAGGGACAAAGGAAGGAAATCGTGACATCAGAACTGTGAGTTGAAACCAGTGGCTGAGGCTGCCAGCACCCTACCCCACACTAAAGACACTTTAGAATACTCAGGCCTCTGGGCCTGCAACTACAAGGAGGGCTCCAGGGATCTATGACCCCAGGAAAGGGGAGAGAGAGGGACGCAGCCAAAGCCTGATTCAGCTTCTGACCCACAAATTTGGTCTGCTGTGTCCCACGAGCCCTTCCAGGCCAAGTGGGACCATACAGTGGTTTGCCTTGGGAGCTAGTGAATGACTGGAAAAATTGGACCCTCGCAGTCTCCCTCTCTTCTAGCTGGGACTAAATGTTGAGGATGCCCCAGGAAAGTGGAAGGAGAGGAACACAACCTAAGGCTGACTCGTTTTTTGACTCACAAATTTGGTCTGCTGTGTCCCATGAGCCCTTCCAGGCATGGTGGGGCTGTGCCATTGTTTGCTTGGGAGCCCACAAGTGGCTAAAGATATTCAACCCTCCCAATCTCCTCCTCTACTAACAGGGACTGATTGTGGAGGACTCAGAGGGGAGTGGAAATATTTCCAACGCAGGAAAAGGGAGGAGGCTGCCAGAGAAGGCTGGAGAACTGTCTTAGAGAAAGTTTGAATTACAAGGCTCACAGCCCCCTGACAGGAAGCTTTATCACATTGGTCCAGTCTGTGTTGCAACAAATACACTTGCACCAGGCATTGAACTGAGAGCTGCTAAAGAGCGCCATCTGCTGGAAGACCAAGGAAGTGCATGAAAGAAAATTAAAATAAGTAGGAGAGGCTTTTTCCAGTCTCTATAGCATCCTTCCCCCAGGCCCTAGGAAGTGACTCTACAACCAATTACTGGGTCCAGTGCCCAGTTTTGAGCAACCAACTGGACAATCCTAAAAATCCAGGTGGAGCCAAGAATCAAAGAGCTGTGGTAACAAACAACCTCCTACCACGAAATCCTACAAAAGAGAAAGAAATTGAGCATCTGTGTAAATTACATCCTAATTAGATGCCTAGATATCAGCAAAAAATTACGAGCCATATTAAGAAAATAGAAGACTTGGGCCAAGAAAAGGAATACAGCAAAGTCCCAGAAGAGATGCAGAATTTGAGAGAACTAATCAGTAAGAGGCGCAGAAATTTCCAAAATCAAATTAATGAGTTGAAAGACAGTTTGGTTAAAGAGACAAATGATATCAGGAAGACACTGAGCACAAAGAAGAATTTGAAATCCTGAACAGAAAGTAAGAGAGCTCATGGGAATGAAAGACACAATAGGTTGCAAATATTTTCGCTGTCCTGATTTTGTGATAATCAGGGTAGGCTAAACATTTGCTATATTAGAAACCACGCATGTGTCCCCAGACCTAATTTTTCCCCCATGTCTGGCTTTTAGAATGCTGGTGATAAACTAAGCCTGATTTATTACATGACCATCCTGTATGGGAAATGACTGTAACTCTAGGTATCTTTGGTCAACCTTAAGAGATATAACAGGGGGACGGATGTGGCTCAAATGGTTGGGCATCCATCTCCCATATGGAGGGA
This sequence comes from Tolypeutes matacus, assembly GCA_026826555.1. Classification (NCBI taxonomy): domain Eukaryota; kingdom Metazoa; phylum Chordata; class Mammalia; order Cingulata; family Chlamyphoridae; genus Tolypeutes; species Tolypeutes matacus. The sequence goes on from JAKSZT010053792.1 coordinate 6,986,025, forward strand.
CCTGGGTTCGATCCCTGGGACCTCCCAGTAAAAATTAGAAAAATATAGAAGGCACATGGACCACCAAGCCCCATGCGTGGGTGTGCCGCCAGGCCCCACTAGCGGGTGAGCCCCCAAGGCCCTGCGAGCGGATGTGCCATCAAGCCCCATGCACGGGTGCGCTGCCAGGCCCCATGAGCAGGTGAGCCCCGCAGGCCCCATGCATGAGCGCACCATCAGACACTGCGAGCAATTCAGCAAGATGATGATATAACAGGAGAGTGATACAAGGGAGAGCCAAGATGAGACGCACCAATAAACCCAGAACTAAGGTGGTGCAGGTGGTAGGATGCCTCTCTGCCACATTGGACATTCCAAGGATTGAATCCCAGTGCAGACAGGAGGAGAAGGATGAGAAGAGAGGGCAGGAAACAGACACAGAGAGTTGCCCTGCAAATGGACACAAAAACAGCAAAAATGGGGGGGGGGGGGAAAGGGTGTAAAACTGGATAAAAGTAAGTAAGTAAATAAATAAATAAATACATTCTTTAAAAAAAGTATAGGGGAGTAAGATACAGACTATAGCTAGTAGTAATACGTTGATGATGCTCTTTCATAATTTGTTAACAAATGTTTCAGAACAATGCAAAATATTTGTGGTGGGGTGATGTGTGGGAGCCCTGTATGACGTTATGCATGCTTGTTTTATAAGATCACAATGTTTACTATACACTTATTGTTTATGTATGTTCATGTATGAATGATATATTTCAATAAATTGTTTAATTTTAAAAAAAGACACAAAAGGTGAGATCAAAAACACATTTGGGGCATACAACAGCAGACTTGAAATGATAGAAGGAATAAGTGATACTGAAGACAGAACAGCTGAAATTGGAGAGAGAAAAGAACAGAGAGAGAAAAGAATGGAAAAAATTGAGCAGGGGCTCAAAGAGTTGAATGACAACACAAAATGCAACAACATGTGTCATGGTGGTTCCAGAAGGGGAAGAGAAGGGAAAAGGGTCAAAAAGAGTATATGAGGAAATAATAGCTGAAAATTTCCCAACACTCATACAAGAAATGAATTACATGCCCAAGAAGCACACTGTTGCCAATCAGAATAAATCCAAACAGACGTACTCCAAGACACATACTACTCAGAGGGACAAATGTCAAAGATAAGGAGAAAATTCTCAGAGCAGCAAGGGAGAAATAAACCATTATGTACAAGGGATGTCCAGTAAGACTTACTGCAGATTTTTCTTCAGAAACCACGGAGGCAAGAAGACAGTGGTATGATAAATTAGGATGCAGAGAGAGAAAAACTGCCAGCTGAGAATTCTTTATTCAGCAAAATTGTCCTTCAGATATGAAGGTGAGTATAAATTATTCAAGAACAAAACAAAACTAAGAGAGTGTGCAAAAAAGAATCCACCTTTGCAGGAAATATTAAAGAAAGCCTTAGAACCTGAAAGGAAAAAAAAGGAGAGACAGGCTTGGAGGAGAGTATAGAAGAAAGTATAGCAGAAAGGATAATCAATAGAGTAAAAAGACAGACAAAAATAAGATGACATATGAAAACCAAAGAATAAAATGGAGGAAGTAAATAGTGTAATTACAGTAATATTATTGAAATGTCAATGGATTAAACTCCCCAGTCAAAAGATACAGGCTGGGGGCGGATGTGGCTCAAATGGTTGGGCGTCCGTCTGCCATATGGAGGGACCTGGGTTCGATCACCGGGACCTCCCGGTAAAATAAAAAAAATATATATAGAAGGTGCATGGGCTGCCAGGCTGTGTGCTGCTGAGCCGTCGGGGCCGGGGAGCCATGCAGCAGAATGATGACGTAACAGGGGAGAGACAAGACGAGATGCTCCGAAAGCTCCAGAAGCCAGGAGCTAAGGTGGCGCAGGCGGCAGAATACCTCTCTCTTACATCGGAGGTCTCCAGGATTGAATCCTGGTGAAGACTGGAGGAGGAGGATGAGAAGAGATGGCAGGAAACAAACACGGAGAATTGCCCCAGCAAATGGATACAAAACAGCAAATGGGGAAGGGGGGTTTAAAATGGATAAAGTAAAAATAAATAAATCTTAAAAAAAAAAAAAAAATACAGGCTGACAGAACGGATAAAAAAACACGAGCCATCCATATGCTGCTTACAAGAAAACTCACATTAGACCCAGGGATACAAACCAGGCTGAAAGTAAAAGGTTGGAAAAAGATACTCCATGTGAATAGTAACCAAAAAGGAGCAGAGGTAGCTATACTATTATCAGACAAAACAGACTTCACATGCAAAAACTTTATGAGATACAGAAGGTCATTATATATTAATAAAAGGGACAATCCACGAGGAAGATACAACAGTCACAGTCATAAATATCTACGCACCTACCCAGGGTGCCCCAAAATACATGAGACAAACTCTGGCAAAACTGAAGGGTGAAATAGACATCTCTACAATAATCATTGGAGACTTCAACACCCCACTCACATCATTAGATAGAACAACTAGACAGAAGATCAACGAGGAAACAGAGAACTTAAACAATATGATAAATGAGTTAGACCTAACAGACATATACAGAACACTGCATCCAAACTCAGCAGGTTATACATTCGTCTCATGCCCATGGATCTTTCTCCAGGATAGACCACATGTTAGGGCACAATGCAGCTCTCAAAAAATATAAAAAGTTTGAAATTATACAAGGCACTTTCTCAGATCATAACAGAATGAAACTGGAAATCAGTAACACAGAGGAAAAAAGTAAATTCTCAAACATGTGAAGGCTGAGCAACACACTCCTAACTAATCAGTGGGTCAAAGAAGAAATTGCAAGTGAAATCAGTAAATATATTGAGACAAATAAAAATGAGAACACAGCTTATCAGAACTTATGGGATACAGAGAAGGCAGTTGTGAGAGGGAAATTTATAGCCATAAACGCTTATATTAAAAAGGAAAAAAGTGCTAAACTCAAAGATTTAACCAAACAATTAGATAAACTAGAAAAAGAATAGCAAACCAATTCCAAAGCAAGCAGAAAGAAACAAATAATAAAGATTAGAGCAGAAATAAATGAAATTGAGAACAAAAAATCAATAGAGAAAATCAACAAAACCAAAAGCTGGTTCTTTGAGAAGATCAATAAAAGTGACAAACCCCTAGCTAGACTAACAAAGAAAAATAGAGAGAAGATGCAAATAAATACAATCAGAAATGAATGGGGGGAAGTTACAACTGATCCCATATAAATAAAAAGAATCATAAGAGGATATTATGAAAAACTGTATGCAAACAAACAAGACAACCTGGATGAAACGGACAAATTCCTAGAAATGCACAACCAACCTATACTGATGCTACAAGAAATACAAGAACTTATACAAATCACATTTAAGGAGATTGAATCCATCACCAAAAATCTCCCAGCAAAGTAAAGTCCAGGATGACATGGGTTCACAGATGAATTCTACCAAGCATTTCGAAAAGAATTAATGCCAATTCTGTTTAAACTCTTCCAAAAAATTGAAGAGGAGGGAAAATTACCCAACACATTTTATGACGCCAACATCACCCTAGTACCAAAGTCAGATAAAGATACAAGAAAAGAAAATTACAGACCAATCTCTCTAATGATGATAGATGCGTAAATTTCCAAGAAAATACTTGCAGATAGAATCCAACACCATATCAAAAGACTTATACATCACAACCAAGTGGGATTTATTCCTGGTATGCAAGGCAGTTTCAACATAAGAAAATCAATTAACGTAATGCATCACATTAACAAATTGAAGGAAAAAAAACACATGATCATCTCAATCGATGCAGAAAAGGCATTCAACAAAATCCAGCATCCTTTTTTGATAAAAATACTTCAAAAGATAGGAATAGAAGGGAAATTCCTTAATATGATAAAAGGCATATATGAAAAACCCACAGCCAACATTGTACCTAATTGGGAAAGGTTGAAAGCTTTCCCTCTAAGATCGGGAACAAGACAAGGATGCCCACTGTCACCATTGTTATTCAATATTGTACTAGAAGTTCTAGCTAGGGCAATAGACAAGAAAAAAATATTAAAGGCATCCAAATAGGAAAAGAGAAAGTAAAACTCTGTTTGTGGATAACATGATCCTGTACGTATAAAATCCAACTATTCATGACAAAGCTACTCAAGCTAATAAATTAGTTCAGCAATGTGGCTGGATACAAGATCAACACGCAAAAACAAGTTGTGTTTTTGTATAGTAGTACTTAACAATCTGAGGAGGAAATTAGGGGTATAATTCCATTTTCAATAGCAACAAAAAGACTCAAATACCTAGGAATTAATTTAATCAAAGAAGTACAGGACCAATATGCAGAAAACTACAAAACAATGCTAAAAGAAATTTTAAAAGAACTAAACAAATGGAAAGACATTCTGTGTTCACGGATTGGAAGAATAAATATCATGAAGATGTCAATCTTATCCAAACTGATTTATAGATTCAATGCAAGACCAATCAAAATCCCAACAGCTTTATTTTTTTTTAATTTTTTAATTTTTTTTACAGAATTAGAAAAGGCAATTACCAAATTCATTTGGAAGGGAAAATGCACCTGAATAGGCAAAAGCATTCTAAAAAAGAAGAGCGACCTTGGAGGAATTTTACTGCCTGATCTTGAAACATATTACAAAGCTACAGTGGTCAAAACAGCATGGTACTGGCATAAAGATAGATACATCAATCAGTGGAATAGAACTGAGAGTCCAGAAATAAACTCTCACCTATAATGTCAACTGGCTTTTGGCAAACCTACCATGTTAATGTTAATGGGACAAAACAGTCTCTTCAACAAATGGTGCTGGGACAACTGGATATCTATAACCAAAAGAATGAGAAGATGCCTATCTCAATCCCTATACAAGAATCAACTCAAAATGGATCAAAGACCTAAATATAAAAGCCAGGACCATAAAACTACTAGAAGAAAATGTAGGGAACCATCTTCAAGACCTTCTTTTAGGTGGTGGTTTCTTGGACCTACACCCAAAGCATGTGCAACAAAAGAAAAAATAGATAAATGGGACTTCTTCAAAATTAAACACTTTTGGACCTCACAAGATTTTGTCAAAAGGGTGAAAAGGCAGCCAACTCAATGGGAGAAAATATTTGGAAATCACATGATAAGTGTTTACTATCCAGGATATATAAAGAGATGTTACAACTCAACAATAAGACAAATGACCCAATTAAAAAATGGGCAAAAGACTTGAATAAATATTTGTCTACAGAAGAAATACAAATGGCAAAAAAAATACATGAAGAAATCCTCAACATCACTAATGATTAGGGAAATGTAAATCAAAACTACAGTGAAATATCATTTTAACACCTAACAGAACTATTAAAAAGACAGAACTACAAGTGTTGGAGAGGATGTGGAGAGATAGGAACACTACTTCACTGTTGGTGGAAATGCAGAATGGGACAGCCACTGTGGAGGACTGTTTGGCAGTTCCTAAAGAAGTTTAATATAGACTTGCCATGTGACCCTGAACTGAGTGCAGTGACACGAACAGACACCTGCACACTGACATTCATAGCAGCATTATTCACAATGGCCAAAAGTTGGAGATAACCCAAGTGTCCATCAACCGATGAATGGATAAACTGTGGTCTATTCACACGATGGCATGTTATGCAGCTGTAAGAAGAAATGAAGTCATAACACATATGACAACTTGGATGAACCTGGAGGACATATGTTGACTGAAGCAAGCCAGACAACAAAAGGACAAATACTGTGTACTGTATGATTGCGTTACTATGAACCAAATATACTATGTAACATATTGTATGATTCAAAAAGTTGTATGTATCTAGTACATCTAATTGAGAAATGTATGTTTCATTCAACTGTGTTTTTAGTTTTTAATTGTTTATATTTTCAATTATTAAATGCACAAAATAAAGTTTAAAAAATAAGAAAATAAAATCTCTCCCTGTATTAAAAAATAAGCCAGGAAAACACAATATAACACGATTTTAAAGACCAGGGCACCTTGTGGTTAACCCTTGAGGAGGGACTAATGACTGAAGAGGATCGAAAGGGGATCCTGGGAGTCTTGGCAATATTCTCTTCCTTGACCTGAATGATGGTTACATTATGGTTTAGGTGCTGCACTAGAATAATGCTTGATAAATGTGGAGTGATTTACTCCACATTCATGGAGTGAAATGGGATCCATTTACTCTCTTAGCTCCCAGTGAACCTCTGCTGGCTCCTAGCAATCACTACCTCCATTTCTAAGTGCTCACAAGCCACCTACCTACATAATGATTCTTTCAGCGTCAAATCTAGAAGATATCTTCCTGTCCCCAGTTCTCCGCCTCACTCAACTTCCCCACAATTCCTTGAAGATTAACAAATGATTATGCTTATCTGGGACAAGAGGCTTCAAGTACCACATCTCACTCATGGCTTTGTAACCTGTCTTTAAGTTGGCCCTCAGGAACCATCTAGAAAGGGCGTGCAGGTTTCTTCTCCCAACCTTGCACTGCCCACTGTCCCTCCCACCCGCATACTCCCTTGACCCCTCTTGTGATTTCACATCCAGAATTTTCCTTTTGAGGAGTTACCATAGCACTGTGTGAGCTTTACTTGTCTGTTAACTGATCTTTCAAACTTGGGATCTTCCTGAATGGAAGAAGGCATTGGGAGTAAACCCCAGGCACATTTGTGGCACAGATAAGCTTTAAATGACAAGCCAAATGGATGGAAATGGGGCCTGTTAGGGACAACAACAAATTCTCATGATCTTCCCCCAGTTCCATAAACCCCAGAGCTGCCTCTGAAAGGCTGAGCCAGAGGCGCTGTTGTAGATTCTGTGTGACCTAAAGTGGTGTCTGCTGAGTAGAGTCACTTTGCCATTTGCTTTGCCAGGGAAGTGACTCTGGGGGAACCAGCTAAGGGACTGAGGAAATAAAACTGCTCACTCAAGTTGTTGGATGTGTCTCCAAAGTCCATTTCAAATGTAGCAGTTAAATCAGGTTGTTTTTGGGCCTCCAGAACCTCTTTCTGAGCTCAGCTGCACTGTTCAAGAGACAGAGGGGAGTTACCTGAACACAAATCTCAGCTTTAGCTTGACTCTAATGCTGGTTGTAGGTCCTTCCCCTCCTTGATGACGTCTACAACTGATGTTTCTGCAGCACTGGGGTCCAGCTGGGTGGAGAAGGCATGCCTCACAAAACCGACATCTACCACTGGGATTCTAGTGAGCTTAAGGAATCAGTCCCAATCTGATAAAAGTATTTCAAGCCCAGGGCTTTGTTCTAAATGCCATCTACCTCCCACTTTCCTGCCTTCTTCCATGCTGGACCCAGCCCTGCTCAGCAGAGGTTGCACAGTGCCAAACCTTGCTCCCTGGCTTTGGAACCTACTTTCTGATGCCCAGGGTGTGTGAATGGGAGTTCTGCGTGTGAGTTGTTTCAAGGAACAAACAGAACAAAAACAAAAAACATTTAAAATGCACGTTGGTTACCTAAAAAGAAAGACCTACCTTGCATTCAAGTGGTTTTAAAAATTGTCCCAAAGGGTTTTGAAATGGAAAGAGTGCAGATGGTTCCAATTCAACCAAGGATCAGTTAAAATTCCTAAGGTGATCTAATAGGCACACTCTGGATGGTTCAGGAAGTATACAATGACATCCTCGCTGTTAACTTGAATTCAAGTTGGTGGTATGATAGAAAAACAACCAACATTTAAAAGCAAGTCGACTTGACTTTCTTCTCACAGCTAGCATAAGCCTCGTCAGTAATCCCAATTCATCTTGTTCACAGTTTATTTCAATGGATGTGGACTATTTTATACAATTTCACAATGCATGTATGATAGGATACATCTGTTTTAATGCAGTTATGGGATCTCCTGACCATATCTATGACCTATTAAAAGAACACTAAGGACATAATTAAGACCCTGTATTTTTGCACTGTCTTACACCATGGAACAAACCTTCCCTTGTTTATCAAATTTTAATTCTCTTATTTTAAAGTGCCCTTGAATCCTTTCCTGGCCCCACCTTCTCACTGGTGGGAGTGCTGACACAGCTAAAAATATGAAAGGAAGGAAGGAAAGCTCAGAAACAGCTAAACAGATAACTGAGAACTGATTTTGGAAAGTTGTATTTTTCCTTTCCTGAATTAGGTAATAATAACTGTATTTTGGATTATGCTCAATACCAAGAAAACAAATATCAGCATTTAAATTATAAAAAATAATTGAGGGAAGCGGCTGTGGCTCAATCAGTAGGGCTCCCGTTTACCATATGGGAAGCCCCGGGTTCGGTTCCCGGGGCCTCCTGGTGAAGGCAAGCCCGCCTGCACGGCGTGGTTAGCTGACCCAGCGAGCACAAGCAGCAAGGGGGGGATAAATGAATAAATAAATAAAATCTTAAAAAAAAAAAAAAAATAAATAAATAATAATAAAAAAAAAAATAATTGAGACAGAGGAAAGCTCAATATAGCTTGGTATTAGTATTTAAAAACAAAACAAAGCAAAGTATGAGTTTGGTATAAAGAAAATTTACCTGGTTTCCTTATCTACCAAAATCTACAAGTAAAATTTGAGACAGGTAATTTACCACCTCCATTGAAATGAATACGTATTGTCACCAGTTTATATATATTGTGTTCTAAAGTTCAAGGACAGGAAATTAGAAGGGACTTTCCACAAAAACAGTGATATTTTAAATGGTGATTTAAGAGTTCCATCTTGCTCAACAACTACAACAAAATCTTTTCAACATTCTTTTAGTTAAATTTCAGGAATACTACATAGTGAAAAGGATGCATTCCAAAGCTTGTATTAGACACTCTATTATCAAAGATAAAAATGACATGGGAAGCAGAGGGATGCATTACCAAATCTTGAGCCAGAGGGTTACTAAAATAAAAACACCTTGAAGACAACATCCCGCTATGCATAAAACATGGTCTTTAGGTTAAGGCTGGTTGAAGTTACCACACAGGTAGTTAAATGCTGGGGTATGTTTTCTGAGGTGGCAGGTCCTGTAAGTTGCTTTGCCTCCTGATTCACAATCTCCACTGGCATCCATCTTGTCTGATGGCTCTTTAATGGCTCCCTTTCTCCCCAGATATTGTCCATCTTCTTGCAGATGGCAGGAAAGGAGTCCTTTTAGCCCTGTCCCCTATTTAGAATGTTACCCCCAAATTAAAATGCAAATGTTTACTTCAGGTAATGGGAGCATCTGTGGTTAAATATATAATCAAGCAATGAGTATAAATGATACCAATTCCCTCATGTTTATGGGGAGAGGAGGGCATCAGCCATCTGGAAAGAGATAGGGAGAAGGGAGGTTAAAGAATGGGTTCAGAAAGGAAAGGATACCCAAGATAAAATTCAGACTCCAGCTTTTGCTTAGTGTCAGCACTGTTGACCTATAGCTGAGCAAAGTTGCGTACAGAGGCATGCACACAGGCAAGGAAGAGCTCCTTGATATGGAATTGAAAATAAAAGTTCTGCTTCATATAATAAATTACAGTTCATGCATTTTTATGCTTTACCATCCTAATTGGCTTGCACTTGTATAAAGGAGCTTCTTTACCAGGGACTCATAATCAAAGAACCTAAATTCTCCAATCTGGGGGACAAAGTTCACAATGCTAGGAGGAAGCAGAAAGCTTATTTCTATTTCCTAGGCACAAGGCCAATCTTCAAGAAAATTTCAAAACAAGCAGTTTGGTTTGGCTTATTCTTATTCTGTGTGCAGACACCCACGGCCTTTAGGTAACCTTTAACTACCCTAAAGTGCCCTGGTGCTTTAAACCCACTCATTTTCCCTCCTTTCTCATTTCTATCCCTATAAAAACTTCCTTCCCCTCGGAAAGGGAGGTGAGGGGATGGGGCTCCACTTAGAAGAATCTCTTAAAATAACCACTAGTAAAGTAATGGGTCAACGATCAGACAGTGGACATCCCTTCCAGAAACCTTTTTTAAGAGACAAAGCTCAAATCTTCAAATGACTCTGGTAGGATTTCAGGCAAAATACTAGCAAAACAAAAAATTAAAATCAGGTTGTGGGCCTATGCTGGGAAATGGGGTTAACATTTCAGGTAGCTACTCAGTGAGTAGATAGCTCTTTGGGGCTGGGCTTCTACTTTCCAAAAAGTTATAAACTTTTGGTTGGGGGGGAGTCATATATCATAGAAAGGAAATGGCACATGAGGGTGTAATGGCTCAAGTAGGAGGCTTACTTTGAACTTAAAAACAGTACATTAACTACTATTCATAATAATATATAGTTTAGATGAATTGTCATGTTATTAAAATATACAGTGAGATCTTGTTAAAGAAATTCTGGTTGAAGCTTAATAAAACTGATGCTTAATAATTCTCTCAAATAAACAGAATACAATAAAACTGTAATTGTTGGTTAAGTTCCATCAAATTGTTTTAATTCTCTTTGGTTTAGTCTCCTGATCTACTGTTCTTCTTTCTGCAGGTCGCTTCTTCAACCCCTTCATTTTCCTGGTTTGTAGTTTGCTTAGGTCTTGCTTCTGCATATGAATCCTTCCGTAAGTTGTACCAAAAGTATCTTGGGAGATATTTTTCTTTTTCTTTGGCTATGAAACAAGAACACACACACAACATATATACTTAATAGTCTCTACTGTGATGAACTGGTAAAAATCTAATCTATAACAACTATCTTACTAACAATTTCTACTAGTGAGCACCCTTTCAATGCTATAGAGCCTAGAGCCCATATAGACCTTTCTTCTCAAACTTATACATGGATACAAATTATTTGGGGATCTTGTAAAAATTCAGTTTCTAATTCATGAGGTGGAGCCCAAGATTCTGCATTTCTAACAATTCCCAGATTTTGTCAGACCACATTTTGAGAGATAAGGCTATGGACTACACTAAACATTGTCATGCATTAAGAGAATTTCTGGTGTTTAGCTTAAGGAAATCACATTATCATTTTAATCTTTCTTGGCAGTTCAAAAATGACATTTCTACTTGTTTTTTTGTTTTTTTTTTAAAAAACATTCAAAAGCCAAAATATGTTTACGCAAGTGTGGTTTATACACACTCTGTGCTCTAAATCCCCAGTCTTTGCAATGCCCAAAATGAGTCTCATTATTGTTTTAAAAATTTTGAATAAGAAAAAGTTGAGGAGATATTGTGTTTACTCATTTGTGCTGAAAACTGGTAACTCTGCCTACCAGAAAATTGATCTTGGCCAAATTTGATGCTTGGCTTCTCCCAACCCCATTATCATCCTTTCTAAAAGTTAGCTCATTTGCTGCTTCTTGCTTTCCTTGGCTCTGGGAGTCTTGTTTGATTTATTTTATTGATCCCATTCTGTATGTCCTTTAATGTAACAAGCTGCAAATCCTTTTGGAAAAATTGGAATATACAGATAATATAACGCAAATCTGCAAGTCATATACCTTGAGGGCTTTGGGCATTTTCATTGATAACTTATAAAGGTCATCTGATGCCAGGTGTGTCCTCCTCAAAACCAGATCCAATGAGGGGCCCATCTCTTCCAATTCAATTCTTGGTGTTCTCAAACCAGATTTCTTCAACAGCAACCTTTATGAAATTGAAAAAAGGAATGTTGCTTTGACTTTTATAACTCTCTCCAAATTATTTTTAGTTCAAGAGACTTACAGTTACATAAAACGACATAAATTGTTTAGAAAGGCTAAACTTCACACTTTATACAATTAGGTTAAGTATATTCTTTGGTTCACTTATTTAAAAAATTAGAAATAAAATTACTATGCAGTATTGTTGAGAAACAGAAAGTGAGATAGAAAATTCTTCTCAGGAAAGAATTGGAAATCTTTGATTTGACTTCTTCATCTTACTTATGGATTTACATGGGTATAAAAATAATTTGGGGAAGCGGCTGTGGCTCAATCAGTAGGGCTCCCGTTTACCATATGGGAGGCGCCGAGTTCGGCTCCTGGGGCCTCCTGGTGAAGGCAAGCCCGCCCGCACAGCGTGGTTAGCTGACCCAGGGAGCACAAGCAGCAAGGGGGGGATAAATGAATAAATAAATAAAATCTTTAAAAAAAAAAAAAAAAAAAAAAATAATAATAATAATAATTTGAACTGGATCTTTGAAACAATATATTTACATAAGTAACAATTTTTTTTCCCTCTAAGAATGTGGGAGGTAAATCAACCCAATCAGAATAAACTTTTCACCATAGCATAGATATTTACTTATTTCTGTAGATCGGAATGAATTTTAAAATCTTAATATAACAAAATCACAACTTTCTGGATACACTATGTCCAAAGAGCTCTGTATCTGGAAACATCTTGGGAGTAGAGGAGAAGGCATATTCTTTTTATGAGTGACACAAGAAGAGCTGAAAGACCTAAATATTATACTCAATTTGTTACAAAAGCCAGGTCTGTCTCCACATGAAAAAAGGGTTGATTGAATAGCAATGTTTACAAAAGACTGACCCTTACACGCAAAAGCTGGAGTGTGGAAGAAGCAACAGGTGACAGCAGGGAAGAGAAGAGGAAAATAGTAAGGAATACCAGAGAGAGCAGCAAACACCAGGAGCAGAGTGAGTGTGCAAAAGCCCACTACCAAACAAAAACAAAAAAACATTACCAAAAAGGATTGTGGGAAGACGGTGGAGTAGAAAGTTCCAGAAATTAGCCCCTCCACCAAAACAATGATTAAACTGGCCAGAACTTTCTGAATCAACTATTTTGAAACTCCAGAGTCTAGTGAAACACTACAAGAAGAACGGAGGAAGAGGCTAGTAAATTGTAGTAAATACCGGTGAATTCCACCCTCTGTGCAGCATTTACCATCCTTTATCTCCCAGCCCCGACAGGCAGCAGTTGGGTCTGCAGCCCCTACTCCTATTGCAGCTTGATGATGCCAGGCTGGGATATATAAAAACTTTTTTTTTTTTTTTAAAGATTAACTTATTTATTCTCCCCCACATCTCCATTGTTTTGTGCTTGCTGTCTGCTCTCTGTGTGTTCTTCTATGCCTGCTTGTCTTCTCTGTAGGCAGCACTGGGAACCGATCCTGGGACCTTCCGGAGTGGGAGAGAGGCGCTCAAGCTCTTGTACCACCTCAGCTCCCTGGTCTGCTGCATCTCTTATTGTCTCTCCTCTGGGTCTCTTTTTGTTGTGTCATCTTACTGTTCCAGCTCTCTGCTCAGTCCAGCACTCTGCATGGTCTGGCTCTCCGCTCAGGCCAGCTCGCCACACGGGCCAGCTTGCCTTTCATTAGGAGGCCCCGGGAATCGAACCCTGGACCTCCTATATGGTAGACGGGAGCCCAATCGCTTAAGCCACATCTGTTTCCTATGGGATATATAAAAGACTTAGTCGTCCAAAATTCAAAATTTGGGTATGTGTGGTCTCATCACTGCTCACTGCTCTTGGTCCAGCTACTTCAAATCACTGGGGCCGGCACTGAGGGAAGCCACTGTACCAATCCCCCTCAGGCAAAAGAAGCAGAAGAGTCTTAAAGACGGATCTCCTGCTCATAACTACGAAAAATAGTTAAAAGGCTGCAGTAACTGGGCAAGTGTTGAATCAAGAAAATGCAGCTTCAAACACTGTAGGAGAAGCTCCTGGCACCGTTGCTGGTCCTTCCCCCACTCCCTCCCCAGTGTGATGTAGAGCCAGCCTGTGCTTCAACTGCAGCTCCCTGGTCCTGTTCCAGTGGGAGCAGAGTAAGCCCTAAGGGCATACGGGGGAGCATGTAGGTCTGTACCAACCAATTGGGAGAACAATCCAAAAGACTGACCTAGGAAACTCCTAGAATTTGTCCCCTTCCCATCAAAAGCAGCTTAGGACAGCTAAAGCAGTATAAGAAACAATTAAGTTAAAGCAGCCTGGGGCAAAGGCTTACCTGTTTTAAGTCATACAGAAAAAGTATCAAAGAAGGTGAGAAAGTCTATTTCATAGGGAATAAAGAGCTGATTAGAATTCCTCTAAACAGGGGAATTCCTGAGGCCACTAGCAAGCACAGCCCAGGATACGACACAGGCTTATAAAGACAGGGAGGACCCTGTACTTTGCATTCATCTCAGGCTGATCTTCCTGATAGGAAGGCTGATCTCTGAAGGACAGTACTGGACAACACAAAGCAAAGACTGTGAAAGGTGATTTTTGCTTTGGTTTGTTGGGTTTTGTGAGCTCTGGCACTCAAGGAAATCCCTGTCATCACATAATCTGCATACAAACTCAAGGAACAGAGAGCTCAGGGACTAAATCCCAAAGTTAACACTTTGAAATGAAAAATTCTCTAGAATGTTTCAAAAGCAGACTGGAGCCAGCAGGAAAAAGAATCAATGAACTCAAAGACAAGCCATTTCAAATGAGACAAGCTGAGGAGTGAAAAGAAAAAAATTCAAAAGGCAAAAATAGCCTAAGAGACTTATGGGACACCATCAAGCATTCCAATATACTCATAGTGAGAGTCCCAGAAGAAGAAAGAGAGATAGAGGCAGAAGGAATATTCAAAGAAATAACAGGAGAAAACTTCCCAAATTTAGCAATGGACATGAAGATGCACATCCAAGAAGCCCAATGAAACCCAAACAGAATAAACTTGAAGAGAAACACACCTAGACACATAGTACTCAACTGTTGAATGCCAAAGACCAGAAGAGAGTTCTCAAAGCTGCAAGAGAAAAGCAATGTGTTATGTATAAGGAACCTCAGTAAGTTTAAATTCCAATTTCTTATTAGAAACCATGAAGGCAAGAATGCTGTGGGACAAAATATTTAAAGTGTTGAAAGAAAACAATTATCAACCAAACTTTATATCCAGTGAAACTGTCTTTCAAAAATGAGGGTGAGAGTAGGACATTCCCAGAAAAACAAAAGTGGAGGGAGTTTGTCACCATTAGACTGACCCACAGGTAATGTAAAAAAGAATTCTTCAGACTGAAAGGAAAGGACACTAGACAGTGGATCAAGAGATAGAAAGAAATAAAGATCTTCAGCAAAAATAATCATATTAGTAACTATAAATGCTCATGCATTGTATTTTTTAAATATATAACTCCACTTTTTAATTTTTACAGGATCAAAAATGGAAAAGCACACAAAGTAATGATAAAGTACTGGTTTGGGAAATACAATGTATAAATATATACAATGTAACAAAAACAACAAAATGAGGGAGGCAGAGGGATACAGGAACAGTGTATGTGTATACTATTGCAGTTAAATTGGTATCAAATCAAACATGATTGTTACAGATTTAGGGTGTTAAATTTTAGTCCCATGGTAACCACAAAGAAAATATGTGAAAAATATATAAAGAAATGGGAAAGGATTCAAAATGGTACAATACAAAAAAATCAAATAAATTTGAGAGTAGGCATTAATGGAAGAATTGAGGGGTAAAAAAGTGTAAGACTTACAAAGACCATGTAGCAAAATGGCAGAATAAAGTCCTATATTATCAGTAGTATTTTCTCTGACCACAACGGAATAAAGCTAGAAAAAATAACAGAGGGAGAACCAGAAAATTCACAAATGTGTGGAAATTAGCAATGTGGTCTTAAACAACAAATGGATCAAAGGAGAAATTACAAGGGAAATTAGGAACTTTCTTAAGGTAAATAGCTACAAATGCTTACATTTAAAAAGAAGAAATATCTCAGGGGGGTGGATGTGGCTCAACTGGTTGGGCGTCCGTCTCCCATATGGAGGGACCCAGGTTCGATCCCTGGGACCTCCCGGTAAAAAAAAAAAAAAAGAAGAAATATCTCAAACCAGAGACTTAAACTCCCAAGCAGAGGATCTAGAAAAAGAAGAGCAAACTAAACCGAAAGCAAGAATAACAGAAACAAAATGATTAGGAGATAAATGAAAGAATTAAAAAAACCATACAGAATCAATGAAACCAAAAGTTAGTTCTCTGTAAAGATTTTTTAAAAATCAAACTTTTAGCTAGATTGACAAAGAAAAAAGGAAGAGGATGCAACAAAGTAAAATCAGAAATGAAAGGGGAGGAGGCATTACTACCAATCCCTCAGAAATAAAAAGGATTATAAGAGGATACCATGAACTGTTTGCCAACAAATTAGAAAGCTTCCATGAAATGGACAAATTTCTAGAAACAGACACACTATCTATGTTGACTCAACACCACCCTAATACCAAAGTCAGAAAAAAGAAAAAAAAATACCATGAGAAAAGAAAGTTACAGACCAATGAGGAATACAGATGTAAAATTCCTCAAAAATACTAGAAAATCAAATCCAGAAGCACATTAAAATAATTATATATTATGATCAAGTGGGATTACCAAAGGCATGTAAGGATGGTTCAACAAAGAAAGTCAATTAATGTAATACACCATATTAAAAAGAATTAAAGAAGAACACATACGACCACCTCAACTGAAACAGAAATGGAATTTGACAAAATCTAGCACCCCTTCTTGATAAAAACAAGGAATAGATTGAAGCTTTCTCAGGCAAATAGCCTGAGGCATATAGATAAAGGGCATATAACAAAAACCCACAGCTGGGAAGCGGCTGTGGCTCAATCAGTAGGGCTCCCGTTTGCCATATGGGAGGCCCCGGGTTCGGTTCCCGGGGCCTCCTGGTGAAGGCAAGCCCGCCCGCACGGCGTGGTTAGCTGACCCAGCGAGCGTGAGCAGCAAGGGGGGGATAAATGAATAAATAAATAAAATCTTTAAAAAAAAAAAAACAAACAAAAACCCACAGCTAACATCATATGCATTGGTGAAAGGCTGGAAGCTTTCCCTCTAGGATGTGGAAAAAGACAAGAATGACCACTGCCACCACCATTATTCAACAATGTACTGGAAGGTCTAGCCAGAGCAAGTAGGCAAGAAAAAGAAATAAAAGGCATCCAAATTGGAATGGAGTAAAAAAAACTTTCACTATTTGCAGATGACATGACCCTATATACACAAAGTCCCCAAAATCAACGAAACTACTAGAGCTAATAAACGGATTGAGCAAAGTGGTGGGGTATGAGAGCAACAAGCAAAATTCAGTAGTGATTCTATATACCAGAAATGAACAATCTAAAAAGGAAATTACGGGAAGCGGTTGTGGCTCAATCAGTAGGGCTCCCGTTTACCATATGGGAGGCCCCGGGTTCGGTTCCCAGGGCCTCCTGGTGAAGGCAAGCCCGCCCGCATGGCGTGGTTAGCTGACCCAGAGAGCACAAGCAGCAAGGGGGGGATAAATAAATAAATAAATAAAATCTTTAAAATAAATAAAAATAAAAAGGAAATTAGGGGGCGGATGTGGCTCAAATGGTTGGGCGTCCGTCTGCCATATGGAGGGACCTGGGTTCGATCCCCGGGACCTCCCAGTAAAATAAAAAAAAAAAAATTAAAAAAATAAAAATAAAAATAAAAAATAATAAATAAATAAATAAAAAGGAAATTAATACTAAATTCCATTTACAATATCAAATAAAGGAATCAAACAATTATTAGGAATATTTTAACCAAGGATGTAAAGGACTTACACATGAAAAACTACAAAAACATTACTAAAAGAAATCAAAGACCCAAATACATGGAAGGATAGTCCATGCTTTATAGACTAGAAGATTAAATATCATCAAAATGTAAATTCTACACAAAGTGATATACAGATTCAACACAATTGCAATCAAAATTCCAACAGCCCTCTTTTCAGAAATGGAAAGGCCAATTATCAAATTTATATGGAAGGGAAAGGGGTCCCAAATAGCCAAAACAACCTTGGAAAATAACAAAGTTGAAGAACTCACACTTCCCAAATTAAAAACATAATACAGACTTCCAGGAAGATGGTGGATTAGAAAGACATGGGAGTCTCTTCTCCTCCAGAAAAAGAGCTAGAAGACAGGCTGCAATGCCTGGAAAAAGTCTAGGGTTTAGGACACTAGGTGAAGGCTGGACACTGCCCAAATGAGAGGGACAAAGAAGGGGAATCTAGACAGCAAAACTGTGAGTTGAAACCAGTGGCTTCTAATGCTGGCACCCTCCCCAACACTAAAGACATTTTAGAATTCTCAGGCCTCTGAGCTGGCTCCAAAGGGGACTCCAGGGATCCATGGCCCCAGGAAATGGGAGAGAGAGGAACACAGCCTAAGGCTGACTCATTCTTCTGACCTACAAAATTGGTCTGTTGTGTCCCACAGCCCTTCCAGGCCAGGTGGGACCATGCCGTTTGCCCTGGGAGCTGGCATGGGATAAGAGAGATCCAAACCTCTCAATCTCCCTCCCTTCTAACTGAGATTGATTGTTAAGGATACACCTCTCCAGGAAAGGGGAGATAGGGACACAACCTAATGTTGACTCAGCTTTTGACCTACAAACCTGGTCTGCTGTATCCCACAAACCCTTCCAGGCCAGGTTGCCATTGTTTGCCTTGGGAGCCTGCAAGGGGCTAAAGAGATCCAACTCTCCCAATCTCTTTCTCTACTAACCAGGACTGATTGTTGAGGACTCAGAGAGGAGTGGAATTATTTCCTACCCAGGAAAAGGGAGGGGGCTGCCAGAGAAGGCTGGAGAACTGTTTCTGACAAAGTTTGAATTACAAGGCTCTTACCCTCCAGGCAGAAACCTCTATCACATCGATCCAGTCTGTTACAGCAAAACAAACTCCAATCAGCAATGAACTGAAAGCAGTTCCACACGAGTGCCATCTGCTGACAGACCAAGGAAGTGCACTTGAGAAAATTAAAAATAAATAAGAGGCTTTTTCTGGCCTTTATAATCTCCCTCCACAGGGCCCTAGGAAGCAGGTCTGCAACCCATTACTGGATCCAGAGCCAAGTTTTGTGCAACTAACAGGGACAATCCTAACTATCCAGGTTGAACCAAGAATCAAAGAGCAGCAGTAACACACAACCCCCTGCCACTAAATCTGTATGAAAGAGAAACAAAGTTGGGAAGCGGCTGTGGCTCAATCAGTGGGGCTCCCGTTTACCATATGGGTTCGGTTCCCGGGGCCTCCTGGTGAGGGCAAGCCCGCCCGCACGGCGTGGTTGGCTGACCCGGCGAGCACGAGCAGCAAGGGGGGGATAAATGAATAAATAAATAAAATCTTTAAAAAAAAAAAAAAAAAAAAAGAAAGAGAAACAAAGTCAGCATCTGAGTAAACAACCATCCTAATTAGATGACTACACATCAGCAAAAAATTATAAGACATACTAATAAAATTAAAGACATGGCCCAAGAAAAGGAATATATCAAAGCCCCGGCAGGATTTGAGAAAATTAACGAGATGCACACAAATTTCAAAAACCAAATTAATGAGTTGAAAGACAATATGGCTAAAGAGATAAACGACATCAAGAAGACATTGAGCAAGCACAACAAAGAATCCGAAGTCCTGAATAGAAAAGTAACAGAGTTCATGGGAAGGAAAGACACACTCGATGAGATCAAACAAATATCAGAGGCATATCACAGCAGATTTGAAATGATGGAAGAAAGATACTGAAGACAGAACAGCTGAAATTGAAGAGAGTAAAGAATGGAAAAAATTGAGCAAGGGGCTCAGGGAGTTGAATGACAACATGAAACACAACATGTGTCATGTGAGTTCCAGAAGGAGAAGGGAAAAAGGGCAGAAAGAATATTTGAGAAAATAATAGCTGAAAACTTCCTAACTCTCACATGTAAGAAATGAACTTACGTGTCCAAGAAGCACACAGTACCCCAATCAGAATAAATCCAAATAGACCTACTCAAAGATACATACTACTCAGAATGTCAAATGTCAAAGATAAAGAGAAAATTCTCAGAGCAGAACATACCACCACATACAAGGAACGTCCAGTAAAACTTAGCGCAGATTTTTCATTAGAAACCAAGGAGGTGAGAAGACAGTAGAATGATATAATTATGATACTGAAAAAGAAAAACTGCCAGATGAGAATTCTTTATCAAGCAAGACTGTCCTTCAAATATGAGGGTGAGTATAAAATATTCACAAACAAACAAAAAGTAAGAGATTTTGTAAATAAGAATCCACCTTTGCAGGAATATTAAAGGAAGCCTTATAGCCTGAAGAAAAAGACAGGAGAGAGAGGTTTGGAGGAGAGGATTTAAAAAAAGAATAGCAGAAAGGATAACCAAAAGCTTAAAAGGAAAGATAAAAATATGATATGACATATGAAAACCAAAGAATAAAACAGTGGAAGTAAATAATGCATTTATAGTAATATCATTGAATGTTAATGGTTTAAACTCCCCAGTCAAAAGATACAGGCTGACAGAATGGATAAGGAAACATGAGCCATCCACATGCTGCTTACAAGAGACTTACCTTAGACTCGGGGAAACAAACCAGCTGAAAGTTTAAGTTTAGAAAGAGATACTCCAGCAAACTCTAACCAAAAAAGAGCAGGGGTAGCTATACTAATATCGAACAAAACAGACTTTTAATGCAAAATGTTATAAAAGATCAGAAGGCCATTATATAATTTTAAAAAGGGACAATCCACCAGGAAGATATAAGTTATAAATATTTATGCACCTAACCAGGGTGCCCCAAAATACATGAGACAAACTCTGGCAAAACTGAAGAGAGAAATAGATATCTCTAAAATAATTGTTGGAGACTTCAACATATCACTTACATCATTAGATAAAATAACTAGACAGAAGAACAGCAAGGAAATAGAGAACTTGAATATGATAAACAAGTCAGACCTAACAGATATATACAGTACGTCACACCCAAACTCTGAGGGTTATACATTTATTGAGAGCACCATGTAGCTCTCAATAAATATAAATATAAAGTACCTCCTCAGATCATAATGGATTGAAACTGGAAATCAATAATAGACAAGAAAGAGGTAAAGTCAGAAATGTATGAAAAGTCAGAAATAATCAATGGGTCAAAGAAGAAATTAGGGAAGCGGCTGTGGCTCAATCAGTAGGGCTCCCGTTTACCATATGGGAGGCCCCGGGTTCGGTTCCCGGGGCCTCCTGATGAAGGCAAGCCCGCCCGCACGGCGTGGTTAGCTGACCCGGCGAGCACAAGCAGCAAGGGGGGGATAAATGAATAAATAAATAAAATCTTTAAAAAAAAAAAAAAAGAAGAAGAAATTGCAAGTGAAATCAGTAACTTATTGAGACAAATGAAAAAGAGAACACAACTGTTCAAAACTTATAATATACAGCAGAGGCAGTCTTGAGAGGGAAATTTAAAGCCATAAACACCTATATTAAAAAAGGAGAAAGAGCTAAGATCTATCTGAACAACTTGAGAAACTAGAAAAACAGCAAACCAATCCCAAAGCAAGCAGAAGAAAAGAAATAATATAAGATTAGAACAAACGGGGAACGGATGTGGCTCAAATGGTTGGGCGTCCGTCTCCCATATGGAGGGACCTGGGTTCAATCCCCGGGACCTCCTGGTAAAAAAATAAATAAAATAAAATAAAATAAATAAAAAACCACATGATCATCTTAATCGATCCAGAAAGAGGCATTTGACAAAATCCAGCCTGCTTTTTTGATAAAAACAGACTTCAAAAGATAGGAATAGAAGGAAAGTTCCTCAGTATTATAAAAGGCCTATATGAAAAACCCACAGCCAACATTGTACCTAATGGGGAAAGGTTGAAAGCTTTCTAAGATCAGGAACAAGACAAGGATGCCCACTGTCACCATTGTTATTCAACATTATACTAGAAGGTCTAGCTAGAGCAATTGGACAAGAAAAAAAAAAAAATTTAAAGGCATCCAAATAGGAAAAGGGAAAGTAAAATTCTCACTATTTGCAGATGACATGATCCTATATTTAGAAAATTCTAATGTCTACAACAAAGCTACTTCAGCAAATAAATGGGTTCAGCAAAATGGCAGAACACAAGATCAAAATACAAAACTCAGTAATGTTTTTGTATACTAGTACTGGGCAATCTGAGGAGGAAAATTAGGGGATAAATTTAATTTACAATAGCAACAAAAAGACTCAAATACCTAGGAATCAATTTAACCAAAGTAGTACAGTACCTAGATACAGAAAACTACAAAACAATGCTAAAAGAAACCAGTGAAGACCCACACAAATGGAATGGCATTCCATGTTCATGGATTGGAAGATAAATATGATGAAGATGTCAATCCTACCTACACTAATTTATAGATTCAATGCAATACCAATCAAAATTCCAACAGCCTACTTTACAGAATTAGAAAAGGCAATTATCAAATTCATTTGGAAGGGAAAGTGCATGTGACTAGACAAAAGCATTCTAAAAAGGTGGAGTGATATAGGAGGAGTTTCAGTGCCTGACCTTGAAACATATTACAAAGCTATAGTGGTCAAAACAGCATGGTACTGGCATAAAGACAGACACATTGATTAGTGGAATAAAACTGAGAGTCCAGAAATAAACCCTCACCTCTACGGTCAACTGCTTTTTGGCAAACCTACCAAGTGCATGTTAACAGGACAAAACAGTCTCTTCAACAAATGGTGCTAGGAGAATTGGGTATCTATAACCAAAACAATGAAAGAGGGTCTTTATCTCACTCCCTACACAAGAATCAACTCAAAATGATCAAAAACCTAAATATAAAAGCCAGGACCAAAAAACTACAAGAAGAAAATGTAGGGAAACATCTTCAAGACCTTGTGGTAGGTGGTGGTTTCTTGGACCTTACACCCAAAGCACGTGCAACAAAAGATAAAATTTTATCTTTTAAATTTTGAGGACCTCCTCAAAATTAAACACTTTTGCACCTCACTGAACTTTGTGAAAAGGGTAAAGGCAGACTACTCAATGGGAGAAAATATTTGGAAATCACATGTCTGATAAGAGTTTAATACCCATGATATTAAAGAGATATTACAACTCAATAATAAAAAGACAAACAACCCAACTAAAAAAAATGGGTCAAAGACTTGAATAGACATTTGTCCAAAGAAGAAATACAAATGGCAAAAAAAGACATGAAAAAATGTTCAATATCACCAATGATTAGGGAAATGGAAACTAAAACTAACAATGAGATATCATTTCACACTTAGAATGGACACTATTAAAAAGACAGCTACAAGTGCTGCAGAGGATGTGGACAGACAGGAACACTTATTCTCTGTTCTTGGTAATGTAGAATGGTATAGCCACTCTGGAGGACAGTTTGGCAGTTCCTAAAGAAGTTGAATATAGACTTGCCGCATGACCCTGCAATACCACTACTGGGTATATACGCAGAAGAACTAAGAGCAGTAAGACGAATAGACATCTGCACACCTATTTTCATAGCAGCATTATTCATGACTGCCAAAAGCTGAAAACAACCCTGGTGTCTATCAATGAATGAATGGACAAACAAACTGTGGTGTATTTACAAGATGGAATATTATGCAGCTGTAAGAAGAAATGAAGTTGTAAAGCATATGACAACATGGATGAACCTGGAAGATTATGTTGAGTAAAGCAAGCCACACACAAAAGGACAAAATACTGTCTAATTGTGTTAATATGAACTAAATATATTGTATAACATTTTGTATGATTCCATTTATACCAAATGTAAATATAAATCAATTTATAAAGATGGAAAAAAAACCAAATGCATTACATAGCCACAGAGGTCAAAACAGCATGGTAATGGCAATGGGGAATTGAAGTGAGAGTTCAGAAATAAACCATCACATCTTTGCCAACTGATTTTTTTTATTAAAAAAAACTTTAATACAAATAAAAATAAATACAAATGACAGATTCTTAAAGAGCAACAACAGCCAAAGATCATCCTTCTTCCCTCTGACCCTGAAAACAGGCCCTTTTGGCCAGACCTATTTTGCCTCACCTTCCCCTGGGCAGGGGTTCATCTCCATAATGTGAATAGGATCTGATCTTGGGGGTAGGGGGAGGGAGAGGGATGACCTTTAAACATGGAAATAATTTTGGCCTTGAACAATGAATAAAGCACCTGAAGAATGCCAAAGGTAGGGCAGAGAGGGGCACAAAAGGATTGTCATACCTAGGAAGACATTGGTTGGCATGACCTGCCTACTTTGAGCTCTCAGACTTCCAAGGAGAAGGATATGTGGTCCAGTGCACCAGCTCAGGTCCTTCAAGTATGAATCAGGGCTCCAGCAGGAGGAAACCCTCCTCTTCCTCCAGCTTTCCCCAGAGGAAATGGAGTTGGTCCACATCCTCGAAGTTCCCTGGTTTCCAACTTGGCTTGGGCAGCTGGCAGGGGTCAGCCCAGATGTCCACAATCTTGTGCAGGGTGGTAAAGCACTCCTCCAGCTCCAGCCTCAGCACTAGCAGGCTGACCAGCTCCCTGCTTAGGTCCTGAATCATGTCCTGTTGTCCTTGCTTCTCAGGCTGGCCTGTGTTTGGAACCAAAACAGTGTCCCCATTGGACCCAAGGAAGTGCTGGCTTCACCCACGGGCTGCTGGCTCAGCAGTAGGACGCAACTTTTTCCTCCAAAAGTAGGGGTGGGTGGTAGATGGAAAGGAGGATGTGGACAGCAGGGAAGATCTCCTGCAGGATGGCCCAATGAGGGAAGGATGAGTCCCAAAGACCACAATGACCTTGGCCAATCCGAGTTGAACTCTGTGAAGATGCTCAGCATATTGGCCACAGATGTAGCTGTTTTGGCTCTGAGCACAGCAAAGTGTACCACCCGACTTTTGCTCCTTGTTCTCCATTAAAAAAGCATAGAGGGAAAGCGGGTATGGCTCAAGCAATTGAGCTGCTGTTTACCATATGGAGGATCCGGGTTCGATCCCTGGGACCTCATGTTAAAAAAAGAAGCAGCGCACCAAAAAGACAATGATGCAACCCAGATAGGAGGAAAAAAAAAAAAAAAAAAGCATAGAGGATATGGCCCTGGGCATTCTCTACCCGGTGTAGCAGGAGGTTCTCTGGGAAGCGGATGAACAGGTCGCTCATCTTGCTGCTCTGGAAGCTAAGTTGGTCCAGGTCTTTGCTGTTGCCCACGCTAAGGGAAGCCATGGAACCTTCATCTACCTTGACAAAGTCCATCACTTTTGCTATCTTGGACATTTCAGAAGGAGTGATGCCCTCCTGCTTGGGCTGTGAGGACACCTGGACCTTATCTAGGCAAAACAGTAGTTCAACTGGGAACTACTTGGCTGTGTCTAAGTTTTTCCTGATTGTGGGCTGCACAGGTTGGGGTTTCTGCAGGCACATTGTCTTCTGTGCAGTGTCTCCTCCAGGACCAAAAGTTTTAGAATCAACATGTGTATGCACAGTGTTCAAGTTCAATGATAAATAGTCTATCGAGTTTCTCGTTGTACTGCAAGAGCAAGTATGCTGGGTAGATGTCTGCCTCTGGTGCTCTCTTCCTATTGGAGTGATGTCCTCGCAGATAGAAGTGCCATGGTTGAGGCTGTGGAAGTGAAAAGAGATGCAGTCCCTGATAAGGAAGAAACACCTGTTCTTTTTGTAGGCACTGAGGCACTCCTTGAAGTCCTTGTAGGTCTTGAAGCAGCTACCTAGCTCCATGGCTAGCCCCTGAGCCCACACCAGTCCCAGCCTAGGCGCAAGATCACACTTGGGGTAAGAGATCACACTATAAGGGTATACAGGGGGCCTGTACCCAGGAGGCCTGTACCCAGGGGCCTTAGAGGTTGGCCCCACCTGGGTGGCCTATTATGGACCTCAGGAGGAGTCCTAGGGGGTTATGAAGGGCTGGAGGCATCTCTGTTGTTTAACCTGATTTTTGATGTATGCCAAGTCCACTCAATGGGGGAAAGAACAGTCCCTTAAATGGTGCTGGGAAAACTGGATATCTATATGCAAAACAATGAAGGGTGAACCCTATCTCACATCATATAGAAAAATTAACTCAAAACAGATCTAATATGTAAATACAAGAACCAGAACTATGAAACTCCTATAAGAAAATAGAGAAACACCTTCAGGATCTAGTGATAGGCAATGACTTTACACCAAAAGCATGAACAACAACAACAAAATAGATAAATGGGACCTCATCATAATAAAAAAATTTGTGCATAAAAAAACTTCATCATGCAAATAAAAAGACAACCTACAGAATGAGAGAAAATATTTAGAAACTACATATTTGATAAGGGTTTAATATACAGAATTTATAAAGAAATCTTACAACTCAACAAAAAGACAAACAGCCCCAATTAAAAAACGAACTTGAATGGACATTTTTCCAAAGAAAATACATGAACTCACTGATATGAAATAACTGGAATAAGCAAATTCATAGAGTTAAACGTTAGA
The DNA here is from genome assembly GCA_026826555.1 of Tolypeutes matacus. Lineage (NCBI taxonomy): Eukaryota > Metazoa > Chordata > Mammalia > Cingulata > Chlamyphoridae > Tolypeutes > Tolypeutes matacus. The sequence goes on from JAKSZT010053792.1 coordinate 7,012,281, forward strand.
ATACAGGTTGCCAGGGGCCATGGTAGAGGTAGGGTATGGGGAGCTAATGCTTAATTGGTGCAGAATTTCTGTTTGGGGTGATGGAAGCACAACACTGCGAATGTAATTAGCACCACAATTATATATCAGAATGTGGTTAATAGGGGAAATTTTAAGTTGCATGAATGTTACTAGAATAAAAATTAAAAAACAAAATCAATGATAGGACTGTACAACACACAAACACTGAACCCTAAAATAAACTATGGACTGTAGTTAATAGCATACTTATAGTAACATTGTCTCATCAATTGTAACAAAGATACCACCCTAATGTAAATGTTAATAATGGGGTGGGTATATGGGAACTGTGGGGGTTTTTTTGCATAATTTTTCTGTAAACTCACAACTTCTCTAATAAAAAAATCAGTAGGAAAAAACCCATTACTACCCTTTGGGCCCTAAGGGCATGACATGCAGATGGGTAACCAATATAGTCCACCTGCTGCAGGCACGTTTACTGGTTGCAGGAGAGTCATAATAATAGATGTGCTCTAACAGAGATAGTAATTTATACCAATTGAACAAGGCCAAAACACCCAACCTAGGATATGTAAAGAGCAAACATGCTCAACAGCATCAACAAAAAAGTTACACACTATATACTAAGGTTTGAAGCTGTATGTATCCCAGAAACACATTTTCTTAAACCTAATCCATTCCTGTGGGTATGAGCCCAACCTTTTTGATGAGGTCACTTCAGTCAAGGTATGGCCCACCCCAATCAGGATGGGTCTTAGTCCAACCACTCGAGTCCTTTATAAGCAAGAGTTTAATTCAGAGACAGAGAAAGTCACAGGAAATAAGATGCTGAACATCAATGGAACCCAGAAGAGAAGGGAGAGACTACGACACTGCCATGTGCCTTGCCATGTGGCAGAGGAGCCAAGGACCACCGGCAGCCAGCCCCAGAATGCCAGTCTTCAGGAAGAAAGCATTGCCTTGTTGATGCCTTGATTTGGACTTTCTTTTAGTCTCAAAATCGTGAGCAAATAAATTCCCATTGTTTAACCAGTCCCATTACATGGTATTTGCTTGTGCAGCCCAGGGAACTAAAACTCTAATGTTAACAGCTAAAATATTAGGAAGGGACTTGAAGGGGGCAAGCACAGGCAAAGGACAGCCTAAATTAGAGCCCTGTTTCCTCGTTCTTCACAGTGGTTTCAGGAGAAGAGACCTGGGAAAATGCCTGTCTTAGGCCCACTGTGAGGGAAAGTATTTTTATAAGCTAAAGTTGGCTGACAGCAGGATATCTCCCTTAAAAGCTGATTCAAAGACCCATATGGGAATAATGACCAGTTGACTCTGTCTTCTCACATGTACTTCTGCACTTGAATCTACATTTTAATTATCTCCAGACACTGATATTTGTAATGATAAGCTAATATGGTCATCAGAATTGAGTTACAGTGCTATACTGACTGTACAGATGATTTTCTCTTAATCATGTCACTGAATATGTTCCCTAGCAGATCAAATTGATAGAAACAGAAGAAAACCTCTAGTTTTCATTTCTCTGCACATAGTTTCTGGTGACAGGCCTATCATCCTTTCCCTTTATTAAACTTTTTTAACAGTGGCATTTAAAATCCAAAAAACTGATATAATTTCTTAGTTTTAAAATTATTTAGAAGAAAATATCAACAATGACCTATCAATATTTAATCATATGATAAATCTCTCATTTTCTCCCTACAAGAAAATAACTACTTCTCTTCCTTCTTGTTGGTTCTTATGACTTCAAACAGTAACTATAGGCTAAAGGGTTCTGAGTTCAATATCTGAAATATGCTGAGATTTCTTTTGTAAAGTTAATATTACATTCTTACTGCTAATGGGTTTGCTTTTCTCTAATGATAAATTAATCAATTGTTAATCCTTTAAAAATAATCTAACCTGCTTACTCTCACAGAAGGAATGTACTTTTTAAAGCTGTTCACTAATAAATCTTAATTCAATAATTTTCTCAATGGAAATAAAGGAATTAAAAATAGATTTTGGGGCCTGGGTGTGTTGGTTTGAGTCTTTGGTGGGCCCTGGGTCTTAAAGCAAACCCATTCCTGTGCCTAGAAACCCAACGTAGATGGGACCTTTTGACAAGATTCAGTAAAGGGCGATTAATTAGACTGCAGGACCCAGGGTGGGTCTTAATCCTCTTACTGGAGTCCTTTATAAATGGAGGACTAAAAAGGCACAGACACAGAGAAAGAGCTACAGACACAGAGAGAGGTCCTGGAGGCCAGAGGCTGCAATCAGCGGAGAAAAAGGCATGGAAAGAGGCCCCCGAGAGGCTGAGAGAGAAGGCCCACCCAAAGCAAGAAGCGAAATAATGAGACCCCGAGGAGAGGAGTGAGATGAGTGGACACTGCCATGTGCCTGATCGCCCACAGCTGAGCCTGGGGAGAAAGTGAGCCTGGAGGAGAAGGCAGAGGCTGGCAGAGCCACCATTTTGTTTTGTCATTTCTTTCACCCTTATTCCATCATGAACACTGTACTTTTTTCTAAAGAGAGACCTTTCCATACACCTCATCTCCAGCTCAGATCCTCAAGTTGTTGTTTTTTTTTCCCCCTCTAAGCTCTAAATCATGTGATGAATTTGCAAGATTATATGGTACAAGATGTGGGATGTCTTCCCTCAGATGGTTTTAGGCTGGCAATACACTAAGACGCTAATTTCTCTACGTATTTTTAATATTATTTTCCTAATTCTTGCAAAATGTTGGCAATACAGTTCTCGTTCAAACTAATTTCCTGCTTTTCTCCTCCCATTCCATCTCTTCTGCTGACATTTTATTAAATTCCCTGCTGGAACATTGAGTTTTCTTTTTAAAGTACATTAATCACTTCCTGTTATTGCATATTTCTCCTTGTAAAACCTAACCAATGACATAGCAAAGACATACATGATAGTTACTAAAGATTTTTGGTTTCATAGTAATGGCTCTGACCATATAGTGAATAAAAATTTCCAAGGAATACAAATAGTAACTCATATATAAGGAATTATTATAGGATGTGCAGTGATAGGCCAATAACACTACAATGTATTCCCCCAAAAGTTCAGGTCAAAGTTATATTAATATAATTTCATTTTCAGGGTTCCTATTATTCAAGAAGCTCAAAAGCATCTAATAAGCTTTTTTTCATAATATCTTTATTTGGCTTTGGTATTAGGGTGATGTTACCTTCATAGAATGAGTTTGGTAGTGTTCCATCCTGTTCAATTTTTTGGAAGAGTTTGTGTAAGATTGGTATTAGATCTTCTTTAAATGATTGGAAGAATTCACCTGTGAAGCCATCTGGTCCTGGACTTTTCATTTTGGGGTTTTTGATGACTCTTTCAATTTCTTTACATGTGATACATTTGTTGAGAACTTCTATTTCTTCTAGGGTCAGTGTGGTTTATTCATGTGTTTCCAGAATTTGTCCATTTCATCATCGTAGTCTAGTTTGTATGTTGGCATACAGTATGTGTGCTCATAGTATCCTCTTATGATATTTTCTTTTTACTGGGTCAGTGGCAATGTCACCCTTCTCATTTCTCATTTTGTTTGCATCTTCTCTCTTTTTTTCTTTTTAAATCTAGCTAAAGGTTTATCAGTTTTGTTGGATATTTCAGTTCTGTTGATTTTCTTTATGATATAATCATATACTTATCCTGAAAATCCTGAAAAATTCACTACAAAACTATTATAACTACAGGTGATTTCAGCAAAGTGACAGCATTAGACAAGATTAATATGCAAAAATCAGTAGCATTTCTATATACTACTAATTAGCAATCTGAGGAAAAATGTCATTTACAGTTGTGACTGAAAGAATCAATTATTTAAGAATAAACTTAACCAAGGACATAAAGGACCTGTATTCATAAAACTATAAAATACTGCTAAAAGAAACCAAAGATGATCTAAATAACTGGAAGGATATTCCATGTTCATGGGTTGGAAGACTAAATATCATTAAGATATCAATTCTACCCAAACTGATCTACAGATGTAACACAATCCTGATAAACATTCCAATATCCTTCTTTGTAGAATTGGAAAAGTCAATTATTGAATTTATCTGGAAGGGTAAGGGTCCCTGAATAGCCAAAAATATCTTAAAAAAGAAGGAAGTTGGAGAACTCTCACTTTTAGACTTTAAAGCATATTATCTAGCTACAGTGGTAAACACAGCATGGTTCTGGCATAAAGACAGACGTATTGACCAATGGAATCAAATTAAGAGTTCGGAAATAGACCCTCACTTTTACAGTCAAGTGATTTTTGACAAAGCTGCCAAACCTACTCAGCTGGGTCAGAACAACCTATTCATCAAATGGTGCTTGGAAAACTGGATATCCATATCTAAAAGAGACAAAAGAGTACCCTTACCTCATACCTTATACAAAAATTAATTCAAAATGGATCAAGGACCTAAATATAAAAACTAGAACCATAAAACTCCTAGCGGAAAACGTAGGGAAATATCTTCAAAATGTTATGGTAGGTGGTGGATCCTTAAACCTTACACCCAAAGCATGAGAAACAAAAGAAAAAAATAGATTGCCTCAAAATTAAACACTTTTGTATTTCAAATGATTTTGTTAAGAAGGTGAAAAGACAGCCAACTCAATGGGAAAAAAATCTTCGGAAACCACATAACTGATAAGGGATTGATCTCCATGTTATATAAAGAGATCACACAACTTAATGACAAAATGACAAGCAACCTAATTTAAAATGGGCAAAATAATTAAATAGACATTTTTCTGAGTTGGAAATGCAAATGGCCAAAAGACGCATGAAAAGATGTTGAGCATCACTAACTATTAGGGAAAGGCAGATGAAAACTACAATGAGATATCATTTCATACCATATAAAATGGCTATTATCAAAAAAAATAGAAAAATACAAGTGCTAGAGAGGATATAGTGGGAGTGTAAAATGGTGCAGCCTCTGTGGAAGATGATTTGGCAGTTCCTCAGGAAACTAAATATAGAACTGCCCTATGATCCGGCAATCCTGCTACTAGGTATATATTAAGAAGAACTGAAAAAAAAAAAAAAAAAGAAGAACTGAAAGCAAGGATGCGCACACCGAGGTTTATAGCAGCATTATTCACAATTGCTAAAAGATGGAAACAACCTAAGTGTTTGACAACTGATGGATAAACAAGATGTGGTATATTCATATGATGGAATATTATTCAGCTGTAAGAAGAAATCAATTGGGGAAGCACATGACAACATGGAGAAACCTTGAGAATATTATGTTGAGTGAAATACGCCAGACACAAAAGGATAAAGATTGTATGGTCTCACTGATATGAGCTAAATACAATGAGTAGACTTATGGAGTTGGATTATGAAGTGTTGGTTGGTGGGAGATGGAATGTGGGGAGATAATGCTGGATGTATGTAGAATGTTTAATAAGGTCAAATGTAAATATGTGGTAATAGTTGGACTTGATGATAACACATTATAATGAATGTAACAAACACTGTTGATTTATGTGTGACTGTGGCTGAAAGGAGTGGTCTAGGGAGATTAATATTAGTTGGACGACAGCTGGAGGATAATATAAGGAATATGTAACAATGATTTTTGCAGCAGATGAGGATTGTGCAGTATAATCTACTGCAAGGTATCAAGAATATGGTGATATGTTGGAAAAATATAACTAAGGTTATTTACAGACTATAGTTAACACTGTAATGTTTTTGTATCAAAAGCAAAGTTGGTAGGGTCGGATGTGGCTCAACTGGTTGGGCGTCCGTCTCCCATATGGAGGGACCCAGGTTCGATCCCCGGGACCTCCCGGTAAAAAAAAAAAAAAAAAGCAAAGTTGGTACTATATTAATGCTAAAGGTCAAAAAAAGAATATGGGGTTTGGTTTTGTGAAATATGAATATGATTAAGCATTTTTTTCATTAATAATGAGACCCTGACTATATCATTTGACTAATCTGCGTTCATCTGTGTATCTTTCTCAACACTAGAGAAACAAATGAGTTATTAGTTGGAACTAGATGAGATAAAAGTGCCTGGACAGAAAGAACATTTTAGGAGTAATGCTTCTGCTACTTGTTGAGCTGCCTTTTTCTGTTATTTTTCTGAATTTGAAATTAAGTTGTTTTTTTAAAAGTGGGGTATATAAGTCTCTAATTATTATCATTGAATTGTCTATTTCTAAGTTCAGTCAGTTTTGCTTCATGTATTTGGGGCTCTGTTATTAGATCTATATATGCTTGTGGTTTTTACATTTTCCTAATGGACTGATCCTTTGTTCATTAGAAAATGTCCTTGTCTCTAATAACAATTTTTGTCTTAAAGTCTATTTTGTCTGATAGAAGTATAATCACCCCAGCTCTCTCTTGGTTACTGCTTACATGGTATATCTTTTTCCATTCCTTTACTTTCAACCTATTTCTGTCTTTAAATCTAATGTATCTTTAAATCTAGACAGCATACAGTTGAATCTTTTTTTGTTGTTTTGGTGGGGTTTTTTTTAGGCGGTACCAGGGATTGAACCTGGGACCTCGCACATGGACGCCAGGTGCTCAACCACTGAACCACATCGGCTCCCCTGAATTGGTTTTTTGTTTGTTTGCTTATGTTGTGTGTTTTTTTTAGGAGGCACGGGACCTCCCATGTGGGAAGCAGGCGCTCAACCACTTGAGCCACATCTGCTGCCACCCATGAATTATTTAAAAAAATATATTCTGCCAATCTCTGCTTTTTTATTGGAATGTTTTATCAATTAACATTTAATGTAACTTAATAAGGTAGAATTCATATCTGCCATTTTGCTATTTGTTTTCTATATGTTTTATATCTTTTTTCCTCTGTTTCTCCATTTTTCCCTAATTTTATGTTAAATAGATAAATTCTAGTGTATCATGTTCATTCCCTTGTCATTTCTTTTACAAAATATTTTTAAATTATTTTCTCAGTGAATGCCCTGGAAATTAAAATTAACATCTTAATTTACAACAATCTAGTTTGGGTTAATAGCAACTTAATTTCAATAAAATATAAAACCGAGAAGCGGATGTGGCTCAAGCGACTGAGCTCCCGCCTACCACATGGGAGGTCCCAGGTTTGGTTCCCAGTGCTTCCTAAAGAAGAGAGCAAGCTGGCGCAACGGGTAGGCGCCGCAAGCTGACATAACAAGATGACACAACAAGAGACAAAAGAAGAAAACATAATGAGAGACACAACAAAGTAGGCAGCAGAGGTTCCCAGTGCCTCCTAGAGAAGACGGGCAAGACAGCGAGCTGACATGACAGGCAGGAGCAGCAAGCTGACGCAATAAGATGATGCAACAAGAGACACAGGAGGAAGAACATAATGAGAGACACAACAAAGCAGAGAACAGAGGTGACTCAAGTCATTAGGCGCCTCCCTCCCACATCGGAGGTCCCAGGTTCAGTTCCCAGTGCCTCCTAAAGAAACAAAGAAGACGGACAAACACAGCAAGTGCAAACAATAAGGGGATGGGGAGAAATAAATAAATAAATTTTTAAAAAAAGAAAAGAAAAGAAACGTACAAAATGTTGAAGTCCACATATGGCTGCACACCAAGCACTAGTACTGTACAGACAACACTGTCTATATCAAGCTGTCGGCTCACAGGCTGCACTGCCCCACAAAAGCTCAAAATGTGCCTCCACATCTGAATTCATTGAATGAAGAAAGGCAGTTTGTGAGAGTCAACATATTCTCTAGGAAAGTTTGGCCTGGCCAACACTATTTAAAAAAGAAAAAGAGTCACATCTCAAAAGGCACAGCTGTAGCATGTTATTAAGCTTTTAATTAAAAAAAAAAAAAAAAAAATCTGCTTGTTAGAATTTATATCATAGTCGAAGCAGGGGGCAGAGGACCTAGGCTAGAGAAAGAGGGTAAAATGAGTCTAGTCACTGAATCCTTGTTCCTCTCAGACCAGCGTTTTGAAATCTGCTTTGGCTGGCCCAAGACTGGTGGCTTAATGCTCTAAATCCAGATAAGAAAGACAAGGAAATGCTACATAAAAAACAAGGGAGAGTCAGGACTGAATGAGCATTCTAAGCTCAGAGAGAGTACAGCATTAGATGCTCTGGGGCCCTGGAAAAGCAGGGTTTTAGAAGCAGAAGGTAGCAGGGGAATGGCAGAACTGAATCAGCATGGAGCTATTGCCACCACTATTCTGAAAACTCTCCAAACAAACTTTTGACCTAATACTAATTCTAGGTTTGATCTCTATAAAACAGTCACACAAAAATGCTAACCTGAGGATTAACAAAAACAGACTAAGAGATGCACTTACTTATAGCTTCGAAAGTATATCTTCCCATTCAGTGCAGTGAAGTGCAGAACATACTCTAAACCAGCAAGGCGTATGTTTGATACTGTGGGACCTCTGAAAAAATCTAAGAGAACATATTAAGTTGTTAAAATACAAACAAACAAAAAAAACCCCACGACACACTTTAAAAATTCAGTCACAAAGAGCAGCAGTCTTAGTTTCGGAATTCTTCTCCCTTAAGCCAAATGCTTAGCATAGGAGCATGTGTATTAAACTTTTTACAAAAATGTAAATCAAGGCACGAAAGTTTAATATATAAGACAGGTTAAGATAGAAAATTTATATAAAAATGGCTCTCTAAACATTGACTATTAAAATAAAGCTAATTACCAAATTAGCCAGCAATCAAGAAAATTCTAACAAGAAATCTCAATTATGTGAGCAAATAAGAAACTATGAATTGTTAAAGCCAGAAAAGAACCTTCAAGATCAGTAAGTAGGGTATATTCTTACAGTGTAATACTCACACCACTGATGATAGGTGAGGTGATTTTAGATGATACACGGATAAATATAATTTACTATGTGTATTTATTTTTATCATATACTGCTTTTCATTTACAGTAGTGACATAAAGTTGCCTTTTAAAAAGAGGAATCAATTTGAAGAAAAATCTCCAATAATCAGCAGTATGGACACTACATGAGCTTGGCTAAAGTTATGAAGGCAAAACACAAATGAAAGAAGTTCGGAAAACAGCAATCAAGTTTGATCCTCTCATTTTACAGCTGAGAAAACTGAACTCCAAGAAGGCTAAAAGGAAATACAATAACATTTAGCTAAGAAAAAAAAGTTGTATATAAAAAGCATATTCAGGGGTGCGGATGTGGCTCAAATGGATGGGTGTCCATCTCCCACATGGAGGGACCTGGGTTCGATCCCTGGGACCTCCCAGTAAAAAAAAAAAAAAAAAAAAAGCATATTCAATAATAACTAAACAAAACACAAAAATACAAAATAAGTTAAAAATGAAACAAAATACTACTACTACTAATGTATATCCTATTTAAATTACTTAGGAAGAGCTGTCCCAAGACAGCTGACATGGTAAATGGGAAATCTCATTCTAGACCCAATCTGTAACCACCCAAGATATTCATTCCCATTTTCCATTAGCTCATAAGATGGGAACCATTTCCATGTGTATGTGTGTGTATATATATACAGAAAGAGAAACTTAGTTGCTTTCTTTTCCTTTCTCCTGGTCAACTAAAAGAAAATCAGCACTAATGTGTAGAAAGCAGACAAGTATGCATGCACCCGTATACACCACATTTCCCTACACCCCCAAACAAAAAACTCTCAGGGACACTTTTTTTTTTACTTCCCTGAAGACAATCCAGGGAGTTATTTATTTATTTGTTTGTTTGTTTGTTTGTTTATTTTACCGGGAGGTCCCGGGGATTGAACCCAGGTCCCTCCATATGGGAGACAGACACCCAACCACTTGCGCCACTTCCATTCCCGCTCAGGGACATTTTTATAAAAAAATGTTTATACTTTTTCAAAGTACTTTGATCTAAGTATCATAATCAATGAGGAGCTTTCCCATGGTTTTGCCAAAATCTGTCTTTCCTTTAATGGTCAAGTTAAAAAAATGCAAAACTTTCCAGGCATATGTGCTTTTTCTATAAGCTATACATATATTTATTTATTTATTCCCCCCCACCCCTCGTTGTTTATGCCGCTCGCTGTCTGCTCGTCTTCTCTTTCGCAGGCACTGGGACCTCCCATGTGGGAGAGAGGCGTTCAATCTCTTGAGCCACCTCAGCTCCCTGGTTTGTTGTCTCTCATTGTCCTTCCTCTTTGTGTCTCTTTGTTGCATCATCTTGTCACACCAGCTCACCTTCTCCAGGAGGCCCCAGGAACCACACCTGGGACCTCCCATGTGATAGGCAGGAGCTCAGTCACTTAAGCCATATCTGCTTCCCTTTTCATAAGCTTTTAAGATTTTATTTATTTATTTATCCCCCCCTTGCTGCTTGTGTTTGCTGTGTCCATTTGCTGTGCATTTTTCTGTATCTGCTTGTCTCCCTTTGTTGCGTCGTCTTGCTGCGTCAGCTCACTGTGCCATATGGGCTGGCTTGCCTTCACCAGGAGGTTCCGGGAATCAAACCCGGGGCCTCCCATATGGTAAACGGGAGCCCTATCGATTGAGCCACATCCGCTTCCCTAATAAGCTTTTAAGAATTAAAGAAAGGGGGTGGTGGAGAAATAAATAAAAATAAATCTTGGAAAAAAAAAGAATTAATGAAGAGAGGAATTTTTTTTTTTTTTTTTTTTAAGATTTTATTTATTTATTCATTTATCCCCCCCTTGCTGCTTGTGCTCGCTGGGTCAGCTAACCACGCCGTGCGGGCGGGCTTGCCCTCACCAGGAGGCCCCGGGAACCGAACCCGGGGCCTCCCATATGGTAAACGGGAGCCCTACTGATTGAGCCACAGCCGCTTCCCGTGAAGAGAGGAATTTTTAAGAACAAAAATACACATATGGAAAAGTGTTCTTTATCAGGTCAAATTTTCTAAGAATATAAAAGAACTTTCAGTCTGTATTCATAGTACTAAATCATACTATCAGGCAGGGGTTCCTAACTTTTTGTTCCATGAACCCCTTTGCCATTCAGGTGAAAATCACGGACTCCTTACTAAGTCCACACTATCCTGTGTATTATTTAACAAATGTATCACACCCACACCAACATGTCTCCACAAGAATAACATCTTTTCGAATTTTCAATTCAAGCTCATGGACCCCCTGAAATCTTTGGTTAAGAACCCCTGTATTGGGAAGAGGATGTGGCTCAACTGGTTGGGCTCCCATTTACCATGTGAGAGGCCCCAGGTTAGATTCCCGGAGCCTCCTGGTAAAGGCAAGCTGGTCCGCGTGGTGCGGTGAGCTGATACTGGAAGATGACACAAGAAAGAGAAATGAGCAAACACAAGGGGGGCAATAAATAAATAAAATAAATAAATCTTAAAAAAAAAAAAAAAAAAGAATCCCTGTATTATGCCAATATTTTACCTTAACTCCTGTGGCAGTTTGAGATTATTTTATGAATCCCAAAAAGAGAAAGATTATATTTGTAAACTAATCTATTCCTCTGGGTGTGATACCCTTTGATTGCATTAAATTCAGCTGAGGGGTTTTGATTAGATTACTTGATAACATCACTTTAGGGCTTTGATCTTACTGACGTCAGTAAGATGTGACTGACGTAGGTTGAATCCCCACCCCCTTGCTGGGTCTGATATAAACAGACACACATGGATAGACAGAAACACAGGAAGAGAGAACTCTGTCATTTTTTTATCCTGCCATGTGCCAGAAAGTAGAAGGCTCAAACAGCTGAGGCCCCAGGGAGAGATAAGCCATTTGTCTAATAGCTGACAGCTGAAACTGGGAAGAGATCAGAACAGCCGAGACTGATATAGAAAGCCCTAAGAGATAAACCCTATGCCAGCTTACAGCTAAAATTGGGAGGAAAGCAAAGCAGTGAGCCACAGGGAAGCCCCAGGGGGAAGGAAAGACCAGGCAGAGATGCCCACCACCTTGCTTTAACACGTGGCAGTTGACTTTGGTGAGAAAGCACCTTTTTATGGTGCCTTGATTTAGACTTTCCACGACCTTGAACTGTAAGCTTTTACCCAAATAAATCCCCATTATAAAAAGTCAAAAGAGGGGAAGCGGCTGTGGCTCAATCAGTAGGGCTCCCGTTTACCATATGGGAGGCCCCGGGTTCGGTTCCCGGGGCCTCCTGGTGAGGGCAGGCCCGCCCGCACGGCGTGGTTAGCTGACCCAGCGAGCACAAGCAGCAAGGGGGGGATAAATGAATAAATAAATAAAATCTTTAAAAAAAAAAAAGTCAAAAGATTTCTGGTACTTTCCATCATCACCCCTTTGGCAGACGAATATAACCCCAAACTGAAATTTCACTGAAGTTCACAAAGCATAAAGATAACACAAACAAATGCAGTGAAATAGGTTGGGGGTGGGTTGGGTTACCTGACTTAATTGGCATAAATGGCAGTACTTAGCAATCCCAAAGCAAATATGTCTAAGAGCAGGTATCTTCTAAAAATAAAATAGAACAAAGGATTGCTTACATATGGATACCGCCGCCAAGAACTCATTCATCTAGCAAATATGTACTAGAGTACCTATTATGCACAAAGCACCATGCAGTGGGTGATAGAAAGATAAATGACACATAATCCCTCTCTACCAAGGGTCTCCCATTCTAGAAAGAAATGAATACTGAAGGTAGCACATTAAAAAGAAAGCAGCAGAAACAAAGTGCTCTGGAAGTTCTGAGGGAGAAATCATTTCTAAATGGGGAAGACTTCAAGGGAATGGCATTTGCACTATGTAGGATTTGACAGAAATGAAGGGAGCAAAAACATTCTAGGGGAAGGCAGACAAAGGCATATGTAAACACAAGAAGACAAAGTTTAGAGTATATTCAGGAATAGGAAATGGTTTTGTCTGATGTAGAAATAAGGTTCATAGTATGACAGACTGAAAAAGTAGGCTGGAGCTAAATGAGGAATTTGGGCTTTACTGATGGGCACTAGAGAACAACAGAGGATTTTGTGTGTTAACCTATGTATAAGAAATAATTAATACAGAGTGCAAGAGAAATTGGGAGCCAAATTAGGAGAGCATAACAGCTGGTCAAACTGGAGAGAATGTGGCCAAACCAGGGTGATGTGGGAGCAACAGAAATGAAATGATAAAATTAAAAAAACATGTTAAAAATAAGAACAGCAGGAATACGGGGTTTAGACAAGAATAAAATATGATTCTGGTGTCTGAGAATAAGTGAGAACCACCTACAGAAATAAGAAAAATGGAAAAGGAGCCTGGCTGGCAAAAGGAGAGAAAGATTTTAAGTTAAATTTTATTCATGCATTTTTTTTCAAGACCCAAAGGAATATTCAAGCAAAAATGTCCAGTAAGTACCTGGAAGGTTAGTTCTGCAGTTCTAGAAAGATGTCCAGCTGGAAAGTCATTACACAATGGTTAGAATAGTGAAGAAGGTAGACTTTACAAAGAAAGGCTGACAAAAAAAAAAAGGTATATGTAAAGGACTATGCAGTGACATAGGAAAAGACTAGAAACTATGTAAATGTCCATTAGTAGAGGACTGTTGATTAAATTATAAACATTCATACGTTAAGTATTTTACAGCTATAAAAAGGAATGGAAATTATCTCTCTATATTACAATGGAGTGATCTAAAGGATATAGTATCTTTAAGTGAAAAAAGATGGAAAAAAGTATGTATAGTAGACTACCATTTAAGAAGGGAGGGGGAGTGGATGTGGCTCAAGCAGTTGAGCTCCTGCTTTGCACATGGGAGGTCCTGGGTTCGGTTCCCAGTGCCTCCTTAAAAAAAAAAAGGGGGGGGGGGAGCAGATGTAGCTCAGTGGTTGAACACGCTTCCCATGTACAAGGTTGAATCCCTGGTACCTCGTTTTAAAAAAAAAAGGAAGGGAAGAATATCAATTATATATATATATGCTAACCAATAAACAAATACACCAAAACAATGTCTATTAAAGATTAAACGTTATCTATGAAATGAGAAAGGAAAAAGTGTAAGGCACAGGGACAGATCATTTATTTTATAGGTTTGACTTTGGAAGCATATTATTTTATATCAGTATAAATCAAAATTAAATTTTAAAAGGTAATGCCTCCCCCCTCAAACTCCATTTACAATAGCATCAAAAAAAAAAAAAAAAAACATAAAATACTTAGGAATAAATCTAACAAAAGATGTCTAAGACCTCTACACTGAAAATTACAGAACACTGATGAGAGGAATTTTAAAGGACCTAAATAAATGGAGAAATTCACTATGTTCACGGATTAGAAGACTCAATATATTAAGAAGACAATTCTTAACTGATCTACAGATTTAACACAATCCAAATAATGGGTCTACCCTGCAGGATTTTTGGTGGAAACTGACAAGCTAATTCTAAAATGGATATGGAATGCAAAGGACCTAGAAAGAAAATTTTTAAAAGAACAAAGTCAGAGAATTTATCCCACTTGATTTCAAGACTTACTATAAAGTTGATAATAATGAAGACAGTTTGGTATTAGTGAAAAGAGACATGTATAGAAATGGAATTGAATAAACACCCATACATACATAGTTAACTGATTTTCAACAAAGGTGCCACAGCAATTCAGTGAGGAAAGAAGAGTCTTTCCAACAAATGGTGTTGGAACTATTAGATATCCATATAGGGAAAAAGTGAATATTCAAAAATTAACTCTAATCGGATCATGAACTAAAATTATTAAACTTCTAGAAGAAAATATAAGAGAAAAATGACACACCTTTAACGAGGACTGTAATAGTCATGAACGCTTCTTCCATGTTTCATTATGAGTATGACTATATATGTACACAAAACTAATTTCTTTGTTTTCTTCCCCAACCTTTCCCCCATCATATGAAAAGTTGTATTAATTCCACGTCATAATATTTAAGGATGTCAAGTTTAAGAGTGAATATTACCCAAGGACTTGCACCCTGTTTTGTGGGGAATTAATGCGTTTCCAGTTGTACGCAGGGGAGCTGAACATTGTTAGGTGGAAATATATATGTATGCTTGTCTGTTACTGTTTTTACTTAGTCAGTCTCTAAGTATGGTTTAGGGTAATTTGTATGATTGCCGAGTTGACAAGGGATAGACTGTGATGGTTAGGCTAATGTGTCAACTCGGCCAGGTAATTGTGTCCAGGTGTTTGTTCCAGCAAGCACTGGGCTAATTGTAATACAAGAGCATTTATGGACTTCAATTACCAGTGAGTTTACTGCGTGGATGGCTGATTACATCTGCATCAATTAGGGAGATTACATTATCAATGGGTGGTGCTTTTACCCAATCAGTTGAATGACTTAAAAGTGGAAGTGATTTCAACATTCAGAGAGAATTTCTCAGCTTGTCATTGGACAGGCAACTTCTCCCAGAAACTCATCAAGGACCTTTCATCAGACTTTCATCGGAGCCCCTGGTTTGCAGCCTGCCTGCGGAACCTGGACTTGTGCATCCCCACAGTCGCGTGAGAGACTCTTTTAAAATCTCATATTATTGACAGATATCTCCTGATGATTCTGTTTCCCCGAGAGAACCCTGACTAATATAGCTTGTTACCAAAAATCTTTGTGACATTGGATAGGCAAAGTTTTCTCTGACAAAACACAACAAAAACACACCATTAAGAGAAAAACTACCCTCTCCTCCCCTCCCTTTTTTAAGTAGCCATAATTAGGAGAAAAAAAATGGATAATATAAGAAGCTACTTTTCCCCCCAGAATTCTAGACAGTTACTAATATGAGCATCTGTGGTAGTAGTGGGAGGTATGTCAGATCACTCTCTTCCTTCCCAGAATGATCCATGGGAAATACTAGGGGGTTTGGATTCAGAGAGAAAGAGCACCAGATTCTAATTCTGCCACTTTATTAACTCTTCACCCTGGGCAAGTAAGATAACTAGTCTCAATATTTCTTCATCCATGAAATAGGAAAAATATGAACTCTGCAGGGTGTAAAGATTTCATTATTACATTATAAAATACATATTTTTTCTTCAAGTGGAATAAGAATTACAAAATGAGAAAGGTTAAAAAAATTAAAATAATGACTGCTGATATAGAAAAAAGGCAACGAAGATAAAGTAACCCAATTAGGTAGTTAATAATGGTAGAAACTTATTGCTTGATTTATTATCATCTCAATACCCAAGGAACAATCTTATGAAGGAAGTAATTTCTAGTAATTGCATTCACAAGAGATTAAAAAAAAAAAAAGCCCATTAATTTGAAAATGGATAAAGTAGTAAATTTTGATGTACTGTTTTTGCTCCATAGACTATTAAATACTGATAATATGTTAAGTTGTATGCAAAAATGTTTAAGTGAAACTCAAAAATGTTAATTCGAAATTCTATTTACATAACAGTTTAGGTCTCTACATTAAAAAGAATCAGAAGACATGTAATTAACTGGACTTTAAAGAGTTCCTAAGGGGAAGCGGCTGTGGCTCAATCAGTAGGGCTCACGTTTACCATATGGGAGGCCCCGGGTTCGGTTCCCGGGGCCTCCTGGTGAAGGCAAGCCTGTCCGCACGGCGTGGTTAGCTGACCCAGCGAGCACAAGCAGCAAGGGGGGGGATAAATGAATAAATAAATAAAATCTTTAAAAAAAAAAAAAATAATTAAAAAAAATAAAAATAAAGAGTTCCTAAGCTTTTTTCCTGTAAAATATTGAAGTAAGCAATGCAAAATAAAAGAATAATTGATAAAGTGAAAAAAAAATTAGGATGGACAGACTCTAAAAATGACTATTTGCTTATTTTCTATTAAAAAATGCAGAACTCAAAAAAAAAAAAAAAATGCAGAACTCAATAAGATTAACCACAAATCTATATAAATATTAAAGAAAGCAAAAAGAAGAAAAATACAAAATAAACTAAAAAGGTATCTTGTATGAAAACACTGAACTTAAGGAAGTCAATTTATCTTTCTGGTCAATTACAAAAAGAGGAACTTCCTAGAAGGAAGAAAACCCTTGATAATGGTCTCTTCCTAATGATCTACTTTATTTTACTTGAACACACAACAGAAACCATTATGCGTCTGTAGTTGTACTACTTTATATTTATATTGAAAACAACTTCCCTTGGTGCCCTACAATCTGATTCCATTCCCCTTGTACCTTGCTCTTTGCTATCTCCAGATTCCTTTTTGGTTTCATACCCTTGCCCTTATCACTCCATTATGTGGTCATTCCTGCCACCTGGTGGAAGCCCAAGACAGTAAGATAAAGTTTTTATAAAAACTATTATTAAACAAAAACAAACAAAAGCCCCTCTGTTATAACAAGTTATAAATACCTGCCTCAATGACAACTATATGAAAGGACCAGGAAAAAAGAGGAAATCTGGGCCAATGAAGCATAAGTAATAGAAATTTTAGCTCAAAGTGGGGTATGTATCTTGCGCTGTAATACTGAAAGAAGGAAATGTTGTCTTTCAGGTATATTTTTATTTTTTAATTGATGAAATAAATAGTTAAGAACCTATGGGGGGGTGGGGGAAGAACCTATGGACAAAGATTCTGCAAAAGACTGTTCACCAGAGGCAACATGGACAGCAGAGGCAGAAAATCTCAGGCTTTGGAGGCTTTGGGTTTCGATGCTGGCTCACTTACTAGCACTTATTTAACATCTCTGCACATCTGTTTTCCCATCTGATAATGTAAAGATTAGAACGATAATAGTGGTGCTCAGTTTTTTTTTTTTTAAGTAGCCATTATTAGGAGAAATGAGAAGTTCTGAAAATTGTAATCCTGACAATAAAACCATAAATAATTCCAAAAAGGAAAAATGAAAGCAATGTATCTAATGGGCTCATACTTATAAAGAGCATTTATATAATTCAATTTATTTATAATTTATACCCCATCAACTTTTCAAAAGTGATCTATGGCAACTTTTGTGTATCAGAGGACATCATCAAGAAAATGAAAAGAAAGCCTAAAGAATAGGAGAAAATATTTTGAAATCATATATCTGATAAGGGTTTAATATACAGAATTTAAAAAGAATTCCTATAACTCAACAACAACAAAAAACAAACAGCCCAATTAAAAAAAAAATTGGGCAAAGACTTGAAAAGACATTTCCTGAAAGGAGATATACAAATGAACAATAAGCCCATGAAAAGATGCTCAGCATCATCAGGCTTAGGGAATGCAAATAAAAATTACAATGAGATACCATTTCACATGCACTAGAATGGCCACTATTAAAAAAATGGAAAATAACAAGTGGTGGAGAAATAGGAACATGCATTCATAAAGAGATTGAGAGGTAAAGAATTTTCTTGTTTGTCTGGTTTTTGTTTATTATTATTACTGAAATGATGAAAATGCTCTAATAATGACTGACTTGATGAATGCACAATTATGTGATTATACCAAATACCACTGATAGTGAAAAAAAAAAAAAAAAAAAAAAAAAACCATTGATTGTACACTTGGATGAATTGTATCCTTTATTAATATGTATCAATAAAAATGATTTGTTAAAAAAATGGAAAGAAACAAGTGTTGGGAAGTACATGGACAAACAGGAACACTCATTCATTGTTGGTGGGAAAGTAAAATGGTGCATCTACTGCGTAAGACCATTTGGCAGTTCCTCAGAATTAAGTGTAGAACTACCATATGACCCAATAATCCCACATTTAGGTTACCCAAAATAATTGAAAACAGGGACTAGAACAGATATCTGTACACCGATGTTCAGAGTGGCATTATTCACAATTGCCAAAAGATGGAAGCAACCCATCAACAGATGAATGGATAAACAAAATGTGGTATGTACACACAATAGAATATTATGCAGCCATAAAAAAGGAATGAAGTTCTGATACATGAGACATGAATGAACCTTGAAGACAATATGTTGAGTGAAATAAGCCAGACACAAAGGACAAATATTGTATGATCTCACTGATATGAAATAATTAGAATAAGCAAATTCACAGAGTCAGAAACTAGAATACAGTTTACCAAGGGCTAAGGTGGAGGTAGGGAATGAGGAGTCAATGATTATTGGTACAGAATTTCTGTTTGGGGTGATGGAAAAGATTCAGTAACGGAGAGTGTGATGGTAGCACAGCATTGTGAATGTAATTTAACAGCAATGAATTATTTATTTGAATGTGGTTAAAAGGGGAAATTTTAGGTTTTAAAGATTTTACCAGAATAAAAATTAAAAACAAAATAAAACATAGGACTGTACAGCACAGTGAACTCTAATGTAAACTACAGACTATAGTTAATAGCATAATTATACTAATCGTTCATCAACTGAACAAAGGTACCACACTAATGCAAAGTGTTAATAATGGGGGAGGGATGTGGAAACTCTGAATTTTGCATGATTTTTATGTAAACCTACAACTTCTCTTAAAAACAAAAAACCATCTACAATGAGATACCACTTGACAACTACAACCACAAGCATGACTATTATTAAAAACAAAACAAAACAAAACAAAAAACCCAGAAAAATAAGTGTTGGCGAGGATATGGAGAAATTAGATCTCATGCATTGTTAGCAGGAATGTAAAACGGTACAGCCACTGTGGAAACATTTCGTGGTTCCTCAAAAAGTTAATGAATTATCATATGACCTGGCAATTCCTCTCTTAGGTATATGCCCAAAAGAATTGAAGGCAGGGACTCAAGCAGATATTGTACATCAACGTTCATAACAGCATTATTCACAAGGTGGACGCAACCCAAGTGTCCGTCAAAAGATGAATGGATAAACAAAATGTGGTATATACATATAAAGGAATGCTATTCAGTCATAAAATGGATTGAGATTCGATACATGCTAAAATATGGAAGAATCTTGAAAACATTATGCTAAGTGAAGCCAGACCCAAAAGGACAAATTATTTTATGACTCTACTTATATATGAAATATCTAGAAAAAGCAAATTCATAGGGGTTAGACAGTTATTGCTTAATGGGTAAAGAGTTTCTGCCTTGGATGATGAAAAGGTTTTAGTAATGGAAGATAGTGATGATATTACAGCATTATAAAAGTAATTAATGCCACTGAACTATACACTTAAAATGGTTAAGATAGCACAATTTTTTAAAAAGTGATCGAGGGCAGAGTAAATAAAAATCAGAAGGGCAACAAAAACTATGGCATAAGTAATAATTTGATAATATTATCTCATAACCTGTAACAAATGTTCTACAACGGTGAGGAGTGTTGGTGAAGGGGTATTGTATGGGAATGCCACACATGTGTACGATTGTTTTATAAGATCACAACTTCTGTTAAAAAAAAAAAAAAGGATGCATAAGCTCATAAGAATAGTTCAAGAAAACCTCAAAATAGAAGTTACCTAAAGTTGAGAAAATGCTGCTGAGCATCAGGAGGGCCCCAGGGCTGTCAGAAAGGAGATGAAAAGGGAACATCAAGGATTGCTGCTTACAGAATACTGTGACTGAAAAGCTGAACCCCTCAAACCCTATGGTATTCGCCTTCTCTGTCAAGGAGGTACCCAAGCAGGAAAGAGGAAAAAGAAGCCAAAGATTCTATAAGAAGCTTGTGTTTCTTAAATTAAAAAAGGAGTTCAAATCTTTGGACAAATTAAAATTACCTTCCAAAGCTTATAAAAGAGTTAACAAATGTGATCACAGAATACTAAGCATTAGTAACCTTTGAAATATCATTGCAAACAATAATGCCCCCTTTTCACAAATGGGAGAAAAGGTAGATTAATGACTGGTGAGTTTAAAATCAACCCTAGACAAAGGAAGTAACTCTACATTGGATTTTAAGAAGGTGGTGTGTGAACATATAGGAAAGAATGCAATAATCATTAGGAAAAAGTATAGTTCAAAGTATAAGGTATCTATAAAATAACCTTTAAAAGGTTGTGGTGAGAATAGGGCAATATATATCAAGTACCCAGTACGTGCATAGCACTTACAATGACGATGATGAAACAGAAGGAACTGGGGAGGTCGTTGAGGGTTTACTGGGAAAGAAACTTGATCTGAAACTTGAAAGAAGGGTAGGAACTGGATAAACAGAAATGAGACCAGGAAAGACAATAGGAATATACATAATATATTTTCAGTCAACCACTACTTTCTTTCATGGAAAAGGGAGGAAAGAAATTAGGGCAAATCAAGAAGTAAAAGTATACTGGGGTTATATTGTGAAAGGCCTTTAAATCAGACTAAGAGAGGTTTTTGAGTTGGAGGGTGGTAATGTTTAACAATCTTGAAAGTTTAATTTAATGATGCTAATAATATCAGAGATGGATGCATTTTATAAAGTGTAATAAAGTTGCAATAAGGTTTTATAAAGTATAATAGGTTGATACCTA
Organism: Tolypeutes matacus; assembly: GCA_026826555.1. NCBI lineage: Eukaryota > Metazoa > Chordata > Mammalia > Cingulata > Chlamyphoridae > Tolypeutes > Tolypeutes matacus. The sequence continues at coordinate 7,033,596 of JAKSZT010053792.1, forward strand.
AATTACCATAGCATCAACAAATAATAATTATCTATAAAACACAGCAATCCCTTTAACTCTACCCAGCATAGTTAAGTACTTTTTTGCTGCTAGTAGGGTAAAGGAAAATATTGAAAAGGAAAAAAGAAAAGAGATGCAAGAGAGAAAGGAGAAAGTAAAGTTGTACATCTAGGTTAAAGTGGCAAAGTGTGACCAAAGACAGCCTTAGATTGCTTACCTGACTATTCTGCAGAGAATAAGTATTAAAATACTTACCAACAAGAAGATTTTTTAGTCTCCTATAGTCTTCAGTCACATCAAAATCATCACCAGCAAATATTAACATGGGTTTTGTTCCCTCAGGACATTTACTGTTCTATGAAATGGAAAAAAAAGAAAAAAGAAAAAAAAAAAAAAAAGAAACCCTATATATTTATCAAATTCTAAACTGTTTATACACTGATTTTAAAGCAGCCAATACTTACATACAGTAATTCAGATTTTCTTAACTGTCCTAAAACTGTGTTTGTGAATACTGATTTTTAAAACCAGTTGGGATTTTTAAGCTTCCAGATTTTAATACTAAAAATTCTTCTTCTTTCGCCACCACACACTGCTAAATTAAAAGTTAATCAGGGGGGGATGGATGTGGCTCAAATGGTTGGGTGTCCGTCTCCCATATGGAGGGACCCGGGTTCGATCCCTGGGACCTCCCGGTAAAAAAAATAAAAATAAAAATAAAAAAGTTAATCAGGGAAGCGGATCTGGCTCAAGAAACTGGGCTTCCGCCTACCACATGGGATGTCCCTGGTTCAGTTCTTAGTGTCTCCTAAAGAAGATAGCGAGCTGGCGCAATGGGCAGGTACAGCAAGCTAACAAGATGGCACAAGAGACACAAGAAAAAAAACATAATGAGAGACACAATAAAGCAGGGAATGGAGGTTCCCAGTGGCACCTAAAGAAGATAAGCAAGAGAGCGAGCTGACACGACGGGTAGGTGCGGCAAGCTGATGCAACAAGATGATGCAAACAGAGACACAAGAAGAGAAACATAATGAGAGACACAACAAAGCAGGGAACAGAGGTGGCTCAAGTAATTAGGTGTCTCCTTCCCACATTGGAGGTCCTGGGTTCAGCTCCCAGTGTCTCCTTAAGAAACAAGGAAGAAGAACAGATACAACAAGTGCAAACAACAAGGGGGAGGGGAGAAATAAATAAATATAGTAAATCTTGGGGAAAAAAGTTAATCAAAAAATGTAAGTTGGCTTTTAACATTAGTCTATGCAAAAAAATAAAGTAAAAAGCTATACTTACTTCAACAAACTTCAACAAAGAGAAAGAAACCTAATAGCCAACATCCCAGAGTCAAAATAAATTTTAATATCTTTGAATTATTTGTACCACTGTGCCAATCCACTGTATCACATAAAAAATGTGGAGGCAGTAAGTAGTAATAAGACAGAGGAAATAAATACAAAGGGAAAATGTAACAAAACATGTAACTACAAAACAAATTAAAAATATAAGTTTGTAACCAAATAATGGGCTAAAAAGAGAAGAACTGCCTAAAAGTCTGAGTGTATGTAGGGACTGCCAATGTAAGCATATTCTCATCAATCAACTAATGCATTTTACAGATATACAGATACTCCACAAGTGAAAATTTAGTATTCAATTTAAATGGTTCTTGTTCAGAGTCAGACCTGACTACCAGTATTGGTTTTGTGGTCCAGTTTAGAAGATACACAGTGAGTAAAATACTTCTTTGCTTTGGAAATGAAATGGAAAGGGCGGGGGTAGGGGGTGGTCAGGGTGCATACAACTAAGCTGGTGACCAAGCTAGCAGAGTGATAAAGGGAAATGGGGACATGTTGCTCATCTCCTGGGGTTCGTACACAGCCCCAAAGAGAAAATGTAATAACGTGATGGCTTCCACTGTTACCAAGCATTACAGTTTATATACTTTACAACACATCTTCCAATATGTTATTTTCCTTGAAGAGCAATTTCACATGTATTATCTCATTTGCTGTTGTTACATCTATTTTAAACTGATTACAATTGAGGGTCAGGGAAGAAACTGATTTGTGAAGTCTCAAATGTCACCTAAATGGCCAAGTCAGGCTTGAAATCCAAGTGTTCTGCTGTTAAATCTAATCTCAAGTCAGTGTTCCACCTGTATCCTAAGGGATGGCTGACTACATGGGGATCTAGTAAGAGCCTTTTCCAAGCCCACAGGACAAGGATGTGGATATAGATTTAGTTTAGGAATTCTATCAAACCTGGGCAGTGTGTCCTCTCTTTTGGGGGGAACTGAAAGAAGAACTGATTACATATCTGCTTCAGTTCTTTCAACTATACTATAAGGCAATAAACTGAGAACAGTTATATAACTTTCTATCCCAAATTTCAACCCCCCTTCTCTCAAAGCCCTTGAGCCCTATTTATAGGTCATCAGTGTTATCCTGCTGGGCCTCACTTTCCAAATCTATAAAACAGGGAGAATAATTTCAGTCTTTTACACAGTGGCTGTGAGATTTAAGTGAAGTAATTTATTTGATGGAATAAATGAAACCAGAAGCAGAGTTCTGAGAAAGGAGGAGCCCAATTTGGACCCAAGAACGGAATTAACAGTCTTTTTGCCTTTCTAAGAGTATTTATTCCTTTCTATTTCATAATCCTTTTCAAGCAAAGGAGACAGGAAAATTCAAGCCCCAAGGCAGAACTGAGCTAGTAATTCAGTGCTTAGCAGTCAAAATACTATAGAATCAGCTGCAAATTCCTGAGTTTAGAACAGGGTTTGCCTTTAAAATTCTATTGATGTTTCTGCAGTTCTATAAAATAAGTGCTATGGTAATCCAGAGGGAGAGATAAGCATTTAAATGGTGGCCCCAGACTGTTAAAAGTTAGTAATCCCAGTCGGAAGTCTAATTTCCAGAAGAGCCACATTTGTGTTAAATGCTATATATTATTCTTTCTAAAGTACTAAGGTGAAATGAAATTGCATTTTTCTCTCAGAACATACCAGAATTAAAAAAAAAAAAAAAAAAAGGGCACCCAGAGCCCTGGGCTGATGAAAGGCTGGATCAAGTGCAAAACGAAACAAAACACAAAGTTCTCTCTTATTTAATCTACAAAACCGTATCAGTATTCTTCATCACACAATGTCATTATTGCCCAAGAACAACATGTATAAAATACCTTTTCATGGTATCTTACCTTAATATCTTTTAGAGAAACAAATTTCTCAATACCCAATTCAATCATATCAAGCACATGGTAGTCATACATACGACCTAAAAAGGAAAACACATTTTTTTGTAACTATTTCTCCTAAACAGCCTTATATGTACGCACTTACCTGCATGTCCAAAATGGCAATGATTCCTGGTATGTGCCTCTTTTCTTTCTCCTTACATCTCCAAATGTGCTCCCTCTTTCTTAAATTTTCAACTCTTCCTACAATAGATTTCTAGGATCTTGGAGATCATTTAGTCCAACTCCTTCATTTCATACGAGGAAACAAAGGCCCATGAAAGATAAAGGACTTGCTCAAGCCAGTGAGCATACAGACCAAGTCTTGATACTCCCAGACCAGGGTTCTTTTTCAAGTGTATTGATTAAACAGATATTTGTTAGGAAGGATTAATTTATGTGGATAGATATACTTTGATTTTTCTAACTCTAATACTAATTTAGGATTTACACAGACATTTAATGTTAGAAAAATATCCTATAACTTGAAGTAGGATAGTATTTATATGCCCCATTCTTCACCAAAGACTGGTAGCTTTGAAAAATTTTAGTCAATGTCACCAAGAAAAAGTAGAGTGTACTGGTTATATTCCTAATCTTCAACACTACCAGATAGTGAGTCACAAAACTGACTCTATAATTAATAAAAACATTAAAAAGTAAATGGTACTTACCTATTACTAGATTGTGTGGCCGCTTTTTATTATGGGAGCCAAACATGAATAGAGAACAATCTGACTTCTTTGAAAAGAATTCCTATAAAACCAAAGAAATCCCATTCAGTCAATGCATAAACTTTAAGAATCTTACCTACTAAAATCTCTTAAAAAGAAAAAGAAATATTCTATTAACCCAGTAGGAGTTAATGAAGACTTAATGAACTGGCTAGGAATATATGAAGGAAAAGTACTTTAATTCTAGCTCTTTACTTGAAATCTTTTGATTCAGGGTACTTAGGGAAAAGGTCAAAAAATATACAAAAAGTCTTAGGTGAATAAATAAAATAAGCCCATTTTATTTTCAGTTACGTAGTTATTTTAGAATAGCACGTTAAGTGTTTTATTTGCTAAACAAATCCCTTTACTCACAGGACATTACTGCTATTATCAACAGTACATCCTAGCATGTATTTAAAATACTATAGGGCACCTATATATTATCAATATGGTGTTTTGATGTTCATAATTGGACTCATGAGTTTACAATGCATATTACTATTTTTAATTATAAACTTTACCCATGCGGGAATCTTGCTCTAGATGTTTCATGCCACCCCATATGTGACCAGTTTGTATATCTTCTTTGGAGAAATGTCTATTCAAATCCTTTGTTTACTATACACTATCTTATATATTGATTTCCATTCACTTAGTTTTGGTTGCCAAGAAACTCATATAGGAATTTGATCAACTCTAGTAGAACTACTGACAATTATTGTTAGCAATAATTCAGGTAGCGTTCCTCTTTTTAAAAATATCTGAAGAAAGAAAAGTCAAATGTTTAAAAAATCAAACGTGTTATAAAATTAGATCTATAACAATCTTCTCTTTGGCAATTCATTACTTATGCACTTAAAATGTACTTTCATTTTAAGAAGTCTATCAATATATTTGCAAGCAGTAATAATGTACCTATAAGCCACAGTGAAATGTAAGATCTGCATCATATTTTTGAAAGCATAAAAGTCTCATTTGTACTCCATTTTACATCAAAATGTCACACAGGATGATTTCTCATGGAAAAAAATTTACAAATTTAGGAGTACCACATGAATTAGTCTGAATAATCACTTATATGCACTCTTAAATCAGAAAGATTCTTGTACTAACCAGTGATGTCTGATCCTCAAATGGTCTTGTAATATTTTTCCTAAAGATATTAAAATTTTTAAAAATAATCTTGGTAAGTAAATTTGCTTAATAATTAAATAATACATTAATACATGCACTTAATTAAAAGGTAATTTCATATTCAGATCACTAAAAAAACAAAGCTGGCAGAATATTCATACATTCAAATATTTATTTAGTGCCTATTACCTGCCAGGCACCATTAGAGGAGCTAGGACTACTCCAGTGACCTGGTAAATAAGATCCTTGTTCTCATGGAGCTTCCATTCTAGTGGGAAAATAAATGATTTTAAAAAAGTAATATTTCTTGTGACAAAAATAAATAGGATATTGCGTTAGTGTGAAGAATGTAAAATGACTGAGCTGGGACCTGTGTAATAAGGAGTTACCATGGAAAAATTATGAGGTTAAATATATTCAGGAAGAAGAAACAAAATTAGCAAAGATTCGGAGATGGAAACAAGCTTAGTATATACTAACAAGCACAGAAAGTAGGCAAGTGTCACTAGAGCCTCATGAGCAAAAGGAATAATGATAGGAAATGAGGTCAAAGATGCAGACACAGCCCAGTTAGTTGGCCAAGTCAAAGAATAGGAATTCTATTATACGAGTAATGAGGGGAGTGGATGGGGCTCAAGCGGTTGAGTGCCTGCTTCCCACATAGGAGGTCCTGGGTTTGGTTCCTGGTGCCTCCTAAAAAAAAAAAAAATGAAAAAAGCCAACTCAAGAGAGCTGATGTGGCTCAGTGGTTCAGTGGTTGGACGCCGGCTTCCCACATACAAGGTCTCGGGTTCAATACCCCAGTCCCTGGTGTCTCAAAAAAAGAGTAATGTGAAGGACTGGAGGGTTATAGGCAAGAAAGTGATATGACTGGGTTTACATTTTCTTTTTAAAGGATCACTGTCTGCTATGTGAGAATATAGTGAGGCAAGAGTGAAAACAGAAGCCAGTAATGAACTATTGTGGTAATCCAGAAGAGAAGGAAATTTGTAGTAGATTGAACCAGAAACAGCAGCAGTAGAGACGGTGCAGCAGTGGTTAGAAAAATGCAGAGCAGGCTATCTTTTGCATAAGAGAGAGAGAAGTAAGAAAATATATTTGTACTTGCTTAAATATGCATAAAGAAATTCTGGTGAGATATAAAAGAAACTAATAACAGTGGTGTTCTGAAATGAGTGTTTATACTTTCACTGTAAAATTTCTGTTTTTTTTTAATCATGTAAAAAAAGTATCTATGAAACAGTTCAAACATTTTTTTAAGTTTTAAAAGAGAAATAAGATGACGTATGCAACATATCTCAATTTTGGTTAAAAGAATAAAATAAATCTATCAACACAGAAAACATACTGGGAGAAAATATGTCAAAATATACACAATACTTCCGAGAAGACAGCAGACTAGAAAGACTGGACTCTCTTCTCTTCCAGAAAAATAGCTACAGGACAGGCTGAAACGGCCTGGAAAAAGATCTTCTAGGGTTTAGGATACCAGCCAAGGGCTGGACACCACCAGGGAGAGGGAAAAGGAGGGGAATTGCAACAGCAAAACTGAGTTGAAACCAGCAGTTGCTACTGTCAGCACCCTTCCCCTAACTGTATCATACCACTGTCTTCTCTGTCTCTGTTGTTTTTTTTTTTTTTAAAGATTCATTTTACTTATTGCATCCAAATAGGAATGGAGGAAGTAAAACTCTCACTATCTGCAGATGACGTGATCCTTTATTTAGAAAATTCTAATGTCTACAACAAAGCTACTTGAGCTAATAAATGAGTTCAGCAAAGCAGCAGGATACAAGATCAACACACAAAAATCAGTAAAGTTTTTGTACACTAGTACTGAGCAATCTCAGGAGGAAATCAGAGAAAAAATTCCATTAGCAACAAAAAGACTCAAATACCTAGGAATCAATTTAACCAAAGAAGTACAGGACCTATATGCAGAAAACTACAAAACGATGCTAAAAGAAATCAATGAAGACCCACACAAATGAAAAGACATTCCATATTCATGGTTTGGAAGACTAAATATCATGAAGATGACAATCCTACCCAAACTGATTTATAGATTCAATACAATCCCAATCAAACCCCAACAGCCTACTTTACAGAAATAGAAAAGGCAATTACAGGGAAGCGACTGTGGCTCAATCAGTAGGGCTCCCGTTTACCATATGGGAGGCCCCGGGTTCGGTTCCTGGGGCCTCCTGGTGAAGGCAAGCCCGCCTGCACGGCGTGGTTAGCTGACCCAGCGAGCACAAGCAGCAAGGGGGGGATAAATGAATAAATAAATAAAAAAAAGAAAGAAAAGGCAATTACCAAATTCATTTGGAAGGGAAAGTGCAGCTGAATAGCCAAAAGTATTCTGAAAAAGAAGAGCAACGTGGAAGGAATTTCACTGCCTCACCTTGAAATATATTAAAAAGCTACAGTGGTCAAAACAGCATGGTACTGGCATAAAGACAGACACATCGATCAGTGGAATAGAATTGAGAACCCAGAAATAAACCCTCACCTATACAGTAAACTGGTTTTTTGAAAAACCTACCAAGCCCATGCTAATGGGAAAAAACATTCTCTTCAACAAATGGTGTTGGGAGAACTGGATATCTATAACCAAAAGAATGAAAGAGGACCCCTATCTCACCCCCTATACAAGAATCAACTCAAAATGGATCAAAGATCTAAATATAAAAGCCAGGACCATAAAACTACTAGAAGAAAATGTAGAGAAACATCTTCAAGACCTTGTAGTAGGTGGTGGTTTCTTGGACCTTACACCCAAAGCACATGCAACAAAAGAAAAAATAGATAAATGGGACCTCCTCAAATTCAACACTTTTGTACCTACAGGATTTTGTCAGAAGGGTGAAAAGGCAGCCGACTTAATGGGAGAAAATATTTGGAAATCACATATTTGATAAGGGTTTAATATCCAGGATATATAAAGAGATGTTACAACTCAACAATGAAAAGACAAATGACCCAATTAAAAAATGGGCAAAAGACTTGAATAGACATTTCTCCAAAGAAGAAATACAAATGGCAAAAAAAACACATGAAGAAATGCTCAGCATCACTCATGATTAGGGAAATGCAAATCAAAACTACATTGAGATATCATTTCATACCTATCAGAATGGCCACTATTAAAAAGACAGAGAACTACAAGTGTTGGAGAGGATGTGGAGAGATAGGAATACTTCTTCACTGTTGGTGGGAATGCAGAATGGTACAATCACTATGGAGGACTGTTTGGCAGTTCCTAAAGAAGTTTAATATAGACTTGCCACGTGACCCTGCAATGCCACTACTGGGTATATACCCAGAAGAACTGAGAGCAGTGACAGGAACAGACATCTGCACACCGATGTTCATAGCAACATTATTCAGCATTGCCAAAAGCTGGAAACAACCCAGGTGTCCATCAACAGATGAATGGATAAACAAACTGTGGTCTATTCACATGATGGAATATTATGCAGCCATGAGAAGAAATGAAGTCATAAAGCATATGACAACATGGATGAACCTGGAGGACATTATGTTGAGCGAAGCAAGCCAGACACAAAAGGACAAATACTGTATGAATGCGTTACTATGAACCAAATATATTGTGTAACATATTGTTTGATTCAAAAAAAATTTTTTATATGAATCCATTACATTTAATTGAGGAAAAAAAAAAAAAAAAAAACAGCATGGTACTGGCAGAAAGATAGACACATCAATCAGTGGAATAGAATTGAAAGTCCAGAAATAAACCCTCACCTATACGGCCAACTGGTTTCTGACAAAGTTAACAATTCCACATTAACAGGACAAAACAGTCTATTCAACAAGTGGTGCTGGGAGAACTGGATATCTATAACCAAAAGAATGAAAGAGGACCCCTATCTCACTCCCTATACAAGAATCACTCAAAATGAATCAAAGACCTAAATATAAAAGCCAGAACCATAAAACTACTAGAAGAAAATGTAGGGAAACATCTTCAAGACCTTGTGATAGCTGGTGGTTTCTTGGATCTTACCCCCAAAGCATGTACAACAAAAGAAAAAGTAGATAAATGGGACCTCCTCAAAATTAAACATTTTGTGCCTCACAGGCATTTGTCAAAAGGGTGAGAAGGCAGCTGATTCAATGGGAGAAAATATTAGGAAATCACATGTCTGATCAGGGTTTAATATCCACATATATAAAGAGATGTTACATCTAAACAATAAAAAGACAAACGACCCAATTAAAAAATGGGCAAAAGGCTTATATAGACATTTGTCTGAAGAAGAAATACAAATGACAAAAAAAAAACACATGAAAAAATGTTCAACACCACTAATGATTAGGGAAATGCAAACCAAAACTACAATGAGATATCATTTCATACCTATCAGAATGGCCACTAATAAAAAGACAGGGAACTACAAGTGCTGGAGAGGATATGGAGAGATAGGAACACTTCTTCACTGTTACTGGAAATGCAGAATGGTACAGCCACTGTGGAGGATTGTTTGGCAGTTGCTAAAGAATTTGAATATAGATTTGCCACATGACCGTGCAATACCACTACCAGTATACACCCAGAACAACTGAGAGCAGTGACATGAACAGATATATGCATACCTATGTTCATAGCGGCGTTATTCACGAACGCCAAAAGTTAGAAAAAACTCAGGTCTCCATCAACTGATTAAGGGAGAAACAAACTGTGGTGTATTCCCATGATGGAATTTTATGCAGCTGTAAGAAGAAATTAAGTTGCAAAGCATATGACAACATGGATGAACCTAGAGGACATTATGTTGGGCGAAGCAAGCCAGACACAAAAGGACAAATACTGTATGATTGCATTACTATGAACTAAAAATATTGTGTAATATATTATATGAATCCATTTATATAAAATGTCAATATAAATCAATTTATACAGATGAAATTTGATTATTGGTTATGTAGGGCTAGGGAAAGCATGCTAACGAATGTGGAGTTTTTCTTTTTGGAGTATTGAAATAATTCTAAAATTTTTTGTGATGATGAATGCACAACATTATGATTATACTAAAAGCCAATGATTATATACTTTAGATAGATCATATGGTATGTGAATATATCTCAATAAATCTGCTTAATAAATATATAATTGTGCAAGAATAGCCAGAAATAGCAGCTACGTACAGCAGGGGAAACAGAGAGATTGAAGAATTTTCTTGTCTGTTTTTTGTTTATTATTGAAATAATGAAAATGCTCTAATAATGACTGAAGTGATGAATGCACAATTATGTGCTTATACCAAATACCACTGATTGTATACTTTGGATGAATTGCATGCTTTATTAATATGTATCAATAAAATTGATTTGTATACACACACACAGAGTACTTAGCTATGGATGATTATTTACTCTTTTAAGCATTACACAAATTATCTAAAATAAGAATGTATTCCTTTTATAATAAGGAAGAAAAGAGTAATTCTTAAAAAGTGTACAAAGCAAGCAAACAAAAAAAAATTATTGCAGCAATTATAATTAACAACCAACAACAATTCACAAATGAGGAAATATAACCTACTAGAAACATGGAGAAGGTAAGTTAAACGAAATATCATTGTTTCCACTTCTTAATTAAAAAAATAATAAATTCAAAATAGCTATATACCCATGAAACCTGTTGTTACACTCTACCAAAGGATAACCTTTTCAGAAGGCAATCTTGTTAGTACGCTATAAGGAACATAAAGTTGTACTCAGTAATTCCACTTCTAGGAATCTCATATAGAAATAATTCAAAAGGATAACTCACTTGTGGGCAAATGGCCATTGCAACATTATTTATAAGAACAATCTGGGAAAATTTTTTTTCAAAAAATTAAGGAATAGCTAGGTAAATTTTAGTATCACCACAGAGGCATGTTTACATGTTGTATGATTCCATTTATTTGACATTTCGGAAAAGAAAACACTCCAGAGATGGAAAGCAAATCACTGGTTGCCAAGGGTAGGAAATGGGAGAAGTAGTTCATTACAAAGGAGCAGCACAACAATGACAGATACAGGCCATTATACATTTTTGTCAAAACCTATAAAATTGTATGGTGCCAAGTGCAAACCATAATGGAAACTATAGACCATGGTTATTAGCAATGCTTCAATATTTGTTCATGAATTGTAACAAATGTACCACATTAATAGAAGATGTTATTAATACAGAAAAATGTGAGGGGAAGGGAGTCAGATATTTGGGAGTCCCCTA